>OX104063.1:246097196-246117806 GCA_944474145.2 Dicrocoelium dendriticum | reverse complement strand
ACACACAGACTGTGAGTCAGTATTCAGCTCTGACCTCTAGCAGGTCAACGTTGACAGGGACTTCATTTTTCCCACACCCAGATGGTCAGAGTACAAACCCTCCAACACAACAGACCGAAGTGTAGGAGGAATAACAATTCGATCTTGGAAACACAAATTTCCATCAGGCATAACGGCAGTTTCGTCGCATTTGCGAAATATCGCAAGGTCACAGATGGTCGCATAATTCTGTGCTCTGTGGTAATCCTGGATTATTCCGTTCATTTTTTGTGCTACATTCTCGAAAATACGCCCATTCGTTTCGGCTCGCCGAGTTCTATCCAACGGGATTTATATTTGCGCAGTAAGTCCTCCGTCTCGCTATTTCATCCCAACCGGCGTCTTCGGCAATTCGTGCATTAAGAACCACGCTTGAAAGCTTGTTTTTTCAAGGTAGTCTCAGTGAATTTAAGAAACCATTCTACAGAGCTTTTCTAAAGCTATCAGGTGACATATAGCTTAGTACTGTGCACCACCATACACCATAGATACTGGCTATTTTGTCCTTTCATCTATATTCCTTCGTGCACCCTACCACACGAAGTGTTTGTGATTCCATACACGCTTGCGCCAGGACCCATCACCACCAAACCCGGACAGCGACGGTTACCGCTAGCCGGACTAGTCAATTCACGCAGCTCACAATGGTGCGACCGGCGTGATTTAAAGTGCATACGAGTCACTAATCCATGGGAAGACGAAGTTTATCAGCGGGTCCACGCGTGAACAAAACAACGAAGGTCAATCATGGCTCAAGTAAGCGGAGAACTGTCATCACAAAAATCACGTGCTCTTTGTGTGCAAATTCTTACGACGAAGTGGACGTGAACTCAGAACTTGGCGGAAACCGCAGCGTAATAACAATTAGTTTGTGGTTCTATGATGCGTGTTCAGATAGCCCAATAGCCAAGATTATCCGAACTCTCAACGCGAGGTGTGAAATGTTGGCTGTTGCGTCATCCGAACAGAAAGAATTGGTCAAGGGTTTGGGAGGGAAAATCGCTGAACTCGAGTTGCAGCTTAGGGTATTAAGTAGCCCTAACCCCAGACCAAAGTTATCCATTAAAAATGTTACACGTTCTGGCGAAAAACAAGCACCATTAGCGATAAACAACTGTGATACCAAGCCAGTTGAAAATTCTATAAAACCTTCTGTTGTACCGCACGGCGTAAAGAGTTATGCACAAATTGCACGATCATCGCTATTAGCTGGGCAGCACATTACAAACTGTGTGAATAACGTCGTTGCACAGGAGAATTCTTGCTGCAGCCTTGACTTGTCTTCCCCACAAGACAAGACCAACACTCCCACACGACAAACCTCCACCCAAAAAGAACTGCAACAAACTAAATTACTACGCAACCAACAAGCGATGATAGTCATATGTTCAAACGTACCAGAACCCACCAGCGAGTCGTTAAAGGTCGACAAGCCGAAGAGCAAAATCGCTGGACTGAGATAAGCTGCGCACTAGGACTAAACGTTCACCCAACTAGTCTTACACGTCTGTCACGAAACCCATCGTCTCCTCAAGTAGGGGAACCTCGGTTACTGCGAGTAACATTAGGCAACACAAAGGATTTGGAGGATTTTCTCTTAGCAAGCCACAGTCTACCGAACTCTTCTCTCAGTGCCCGCATTTTTCCAGACATGCCATGGAAGGAAAGACAAAAGCGAAAATCCGACCCAACCGCGTCACGTCAAAATGTAAAGAAGAAAGTGGTGTTGGTTTATGGTGTGCCCGAACTGAAACATGGCGACACCAGTGAAAGACAAAAACACGATATTGATGAGTGGCGCTACATCACAGAACTCTATGGCATGCAGAATGTTGTGGCATTCGACGTCAGCCGCTTAGCTTCCTCCCCAAACTATCAAGGGAGCGGGCCGAAAATTTTGAAAGTTACCTTGGCTACGCCGGAGATGGCATCAATGGCAATTAACGTGTGGTACCACAGCAGAAAGCTAGGACCACCAGAATTACGACTGAGACCATTCCTGCAAGCAGTACAGACCACTGGTACAGTTGAGTCAGACCTGGCTTTTCTGACCATAGACCAGCCAAGCGTGCAAACACTCGTGTCAAAAAACGTGGGCATACCGGCACTGTTTGTGCCGGTCAAACACAGCGAACCCACCTCCTAATGCGGCAACAAATGCAATGCTGCTACACAAACGCTCAAGGGCTTTACTCCAAGTTGACGGAATTGCGCCATCGGCATGAAGCAACAACTTGGGACATCATAGCATTAACTGAAACCTGGCTCTCAAACGAGATTTTGGATCCAGAAATTGAACTTAGTGAAATGTCAGTCATTCGAAATGATCGTCCATCTCGCGGTGGTGGTGTTGCTATCTACTACCGAGATCACCTGAAATGTGAAGCTCTCACTGAGCATTCCCTTATTATCCCCGACGCCTTATTTTGCCGGCTGTAGCTATCCGGTCCCGATGGTTGTCTTCAGAAGAAGACACATGATGCTTGCCTCATAGCAGTTGTCTACAGGCCGCCGAACTCCTCCGCCGACAGCGATGATATTCTGTTAAATGCTCTCCAATATGCTATGTCGAAAAAGTACTCACACTACCTAATAATGGGTGACTTCAGTGTACCGTCAATATCATCTGTGTTCCCAAGTGGGCCATGCTTCAAATCAAAACTCCTTGAGTTCTTGACTATGGCAGTTTTGTATAACCATGTGGATCAACCAACCAGACACCGCGGTTCAAACAAGCCTTCAATACTTGATTTAATCCTGACTAATGAGGTGTTAATGGTTGAGTCGGTTTCATACAACCCCCCGCTAGGTTGTAGCGATCATTCAGTTCTAACGTTTGATTATGTGTGTTATGCCAGTATGGTTGACAAAGAACCAGAAACCCGACGATTCATCACCAACTATTCCAAGCTTCACACTATAGCGACAACCGTTGACTGGGACCTCCAGATGCACACTTCGGCGAATGATGCCTGGCAAGTGTTGAAAGGCAAGATAAACTGGGTCCTACAATCAGCTTCAAAAGACGTACCATTACGAGTTTCGCGACGGAGCAACAACTGGATCCGGAGTAGAATACGTAAGTGGTTGAATAGGCGAGACGAGGCTTGGAGGGGTCATTTGCTAGGTCCAAGTGATATCACGTGGAATCATTACAAAACAGTCAGAAACTACTGCACTTCACTCCTTAAAGCTGACAAGTAGGAATGGCAGGAAACTATGGTACGCAAATTTACTACTAATCACAAACTGCTCTACCGGTATGTGAATGACAAAAGGAAGGTTAAGACGGGAATACCACCACTAGAGACGGTCAATGGCCTAACGGTTACTGAAGTGGAGACCGCGGACGCTTTGCTCATGCAGTTTGTCTCAGTGACTAGACACACCATGGAACCATCGCCTTGCTACATCCCAGCAAATGTCGTCGGCTTATCCACGGTCAACTTTAGCCCTATATCTGTGGCAAAGAAATTACAGTCGCTCAGGGAAAATAGTGGGCCGGGAATTGACAAGATCTGTCCGAAAGTACTTAAAACACTTGCACCCACCATGGCAGTCCACCTTGCAACCTTTTTCTAGTTTCCACTTGATTCTCATACACTTCCGTCTGAGTGGAAACGTGGACTTATCACTCCAATAAACAAGGGAGGTAAGCGGTCAGACCCTGCCAAGTACCGACCTATTACTCGCCTTCCTGTTCTATCAAAAGTGATGGAGTCTATAATCGCTGATGAAATGGTGAGATATTTTGAAAGTCTACAAATCAACTCCAACCTCCAACACGGATTCAGACGCGGACGATCTTGCCTCACCAATCTACTACTTGCTCGGGACTCATGGACCAGGGCTGCTGACGAGGGAGTTCCCGTAGATGTGATTTACTTAGACTTTTCTAAGGCATTCGACAGAGTCAATCACCCAGCACTTCTCCGAAAGCTTGCGGCCTATGGTATCCACGGATCCTTGCTCACATGGTTGGAAAGTTACTTATACGACAGAAGAATCGAGGTAAGGATCGCCAACACCCACTCCGATAGCCTATGCGTCACTAGCGGCGTACCGCAAGGATCAGTTCTCGGCCCGTTACTCTTTTTAGTCTATATCAACGACCTCCATGCCAACATTCAATCACCTATGCAAATATTCGCCGACGATGCTAAGATGTGGCGAGCTATTCAGTCAACATCTGACGCTGTCTATCTGCAGGATGACCTGAACCGGATTCACGAATGGGCAGTAAACAACCAACTACCCCTGAACCCCGAAAAGTGTCACCTGTTGTCGCTGCGCAGTAACTGCAGCAACACATATCACCTGGGGCAGCGCGTTATAAAACAGGTGAGCAACGAATGAGACTTAGGGGTCATCGTGCAAGAAGGTCTAGGTAATTCGCTCCAATGTTCAAAGGCAGCTAACATAGCGAACTTAAACTTGAGGCTTTTGAGGCGAGCGCTCGGTACCTTCGAGCGGCAACTCGTGCCATTATTGATTAACGCCTACATTCGTCCCCACCTCGAGTATGCGGTGCAGGCATGGCGTCCGTGGTTAAAACGGGATATTCGTCTCCTGGAGCAACCACAAAGAAGAGCCACTAAGGCAACACGTGGTCTATCGGGCCTTAGTTATGAACTGCGCCTTCGTTCGATCGGTCTGTACTCCTTAAAATACCGACGACTTCGCGGTGATCTGATCCTCACTTACCGGATACTAAGAGAAGAGGACCATCCATGTAAGTCGCTATTAACATTATCTGCCGACAAACGATGCCGAGGCCATGCACTAAAACTTGTGACTCAATATTCCCGTTTAGATTGTAGAAAGTTTTTTTACTCTCTTAGTGTCTGTCCGCACTGGAACGCACTGCCATTGCATGTGGTGAACGCACCAAACATCGAGACATTCGAAAGACTATTGGACTTGCACTTACATGATACACATTATATAACGGTATGACAAACTGCAGTGTCTAATTTACTGATATTTTTGTGTCACACCTGAAACTTTTGTTTTCTTCCATTTGCCATCCTGTGGGTCTTGTAAAGTTATTGCTTTTTATCCCACCATACACTATTGAACTATTGAAAACTGCGGAAATCGTTTTTTTCAAATCAGATTTCCATCCTTTGTGGATTGATGACAGAACAGAATAATAATACTTTCTTGTATCACAGACCAGCTGGAAGCGGCTTACCGGAAGTGGTTGGATTAAAAGGCACTTTGAGCTCCCAATTTCATCAGAATTAGCGTATCGTGATAAGTAATCAACGTGCGGAATATTCTTAGCACTACGGTGCTGTATGTCATATGGATATGCGGCAAGCGCCATACTAAGATTATATCATTGCTGCGGAAGATTTATCCAAAGAATCGCGGGGATCAAAAGTGAACTTCAAGGCTTCATTGTCAGTAACAATTGTAAAATTTATGCCAACCAGATATTTGTGTAGACGCGAGATTGCCCAATGCATTGCAAGAGCTTCTCTCATTATCTGTGCGTATCCACCTTCAGATGGGATGACCTCTAATGTCCATTTTGTTCTAGTACTGTCCCGATGGCGTTTGGCGATGCATCTGTAATTACGGTCAAGGGTAATTTTCCTGAAATGGGACGTAAAACAGCATCCGTGGACAGAAATCTAAGCATAATACGCAGTGCGTCCTCACGAATTTGAGATCAAGCGAAGGTTTTCTTAGATTGTAATTCAAACAACGGTTCTGCCTTTGCAGCATGTTGGGACTAAATCTTGAGTACTACTTCAATGTTGCCATCAGTGAACGAACTTTGTCTTAAGTCTTCGGAGTAGACACTTTGGAAAACAGCGAAAGACGTGCAGGATCTGTTCGAAAACTTCTTTCGTCAACTAGATAAACAAGACAGGAGAAATTTGTTGTATCAAAAATGCACTTCGATGGGTTAAGTGCTACATTAAATAAACCCAATTTTCCAACAGTGTTCAAACTCTCATCGTAAATGGATTTCTTAGGCGCATGTACAATGATTTCATCTTAGTATACTGAAATACTGGTCAAACCGCCAGTCGCAAAATTCATAACGTCTTGGATAATCGACGGGGACACACTGGATCCAAATAACAAAAAAATTGTAGCGAAATAGAACAAATGGTGTATTAATGTTGATGAGAGCAGTGGACTGTTCATCAAGGGGAATTTGTAAGTAAGCATCTTTCAAGCCGAACTTCGAATAACACTTGGATCCGCTCAACTGTTGAAGAATATGCTCGGATTCAGCAGTAGTGCAGCATCTTTGTAACAGGCACTTGTTCAGTGTAACGTAGTAGTCGCCACAAATTCTGGGCGTCTTACCATCACGTTTGAATGAAGTAACGATTGGTGTGGCCTAAGCGGAAGTGTGAACTGCCGTAGTTCTGCCTTTTGCAGCCATGTGGTTTCGAGATTTCATCACACGCTCCTTAAGATCGAATGGAATGTTTCGTCTCTTTGTGAACCCCGGAGTGCCCTGAATATCAAGCGTGACAAGTTCAGTTCGCATGCCATCTGAGACATTGGAACCTTTTGTTACCAGCGAAGTGTGGCAGAAAATATTGACAACGAAATAATTAGAACTTACATGCTTTTCAGGCCTGTGATGGATGGACCAAATCCTATGACAATAAATGTACATTTGCTCAGATTAGACTGACCATTTGAAAGAACTAGGATCAAAAACCAAGGATAGAAATTGGATGTCCAGTAATCCCTCTAACAGAAACAGTAGTTACTCTTGGTCAAACTTCGAGGCTTAGACTATTAGAATAGAACATGGGAATCAAAGACTACACTAACGATATCTCTAATGAAGGAATGCTGTGATACCCCATTGACAACAAATTGTTTGCTAACGTAGGAATGCTGATCATGGGCGTATACAGCATGCGCAAGGGACTAGAACGCATTTGAGAGAGGTTGTTCACCGGATGCTTCTTGTACCAAACTAGTAATTGCACTCCGACTAGCAGCTCGAAGATGACCACTCTTTCCGCACTTATAACACTTGGAATTACAAAACTTGCAGGTTAGTCGAGAATGTTTATACCCAAAAGACTCACAATTGTTCCAACGGTTTTTACAAGAAGTAATACTTTTCGTATGTATGTCACTGTGAGTAGCAAGCTTTTTAAATGGCTGTGGCTGTTGGTTACCTGGTTGCATCTTACTGATGGAATTGTATAACATGACAGGTTATTCTCTCACTGCCGCTCTCACATTTTGAAATTGCTCACAGAATGCCCTGACGCAATAACTAATAATTTCTGTTGCAGGCTGGAATGGTTGGTTCCGGCGACCAAATCACCTGGAAGTTGGATATTCAACTGGTCTCCAAAATTGCAGCAAACAGCTGGTGTCTGAAGTTGCAGGAGGAAACCACGAATATCCTGGTTATGGTTTCGTAAAAGCGTGTGAAATGTAGGCCGTTCAGCTGCTTAAACTTTTGATGTTTGAATATGTTTGAGCATCAGGTTTTCTATTGTACTATAGGGGAGCCAAACTGGTGGGGCAGATAATGATAGGTTTTTCAAGAGTGAATGAGAATTCTGTCCAAAGGCAGTAATAAACTAGACGGATTCTTTTCATCTTTCAAATCTTTTTTAAGAATGCGCCAAATTTCAAAGCGTTCAAGATAATCTTCGATTTCGTGAGAGTAAGAGTGTATATTCAAAATACCCAAGTTGCATTGATCCATTAGTAAAAATGGTTGATCGCAATGCCAATGGTGATATTCTGTGAACTAACCGTAATCGAAATGGAGTAGGCTCAAACCCAGAGCTAGCAATGACACGGAAGTAATAATGAACAGTGAGCGCACGTGGAAATCGTATTAGTGAATTCGAAAGTACCTTAAATTCCAAGCACAGTAAAATAACAGTGGTAAAATGTTGCTCATGTCCAATCACCACAAGGACTGAGCTAAAGGCCCGTCAGTTTCAAAGAATGTTCATTCATTTGGCTATGGTCCTCTAGGACCTAGTGCGTTGCTGTGAGGCATTTTTTAATTGTTGAAACCTTGCTCTGTATTCCTCCATAACTTACCTCGAAGCTGATGGGATGATGTAACAATTACTCCACAACGGCTCCTGAAAGACGGTAAGCTTGTGCTTGTGACATGGATGTCATACCTGAATAACACATATCATACCGACACCTAGCCATCATGTATTGGATAGTACGCCACGAGGTCCCAGCATATTTCCTCCTAGTAAACCTGGAACATTTACTCCTTCAGTAGGCCGCAACAGATTTTACGGCGTACTGGTGTTCATTGGTCTTTGTACTTGAAAACCTACTATCCTTTTGTTTCCCATAAATTCCAGTTGCTTACCCTACCCCGGGAAGTGGTGTGTTACCCGGTCCCATGCTGTTCCGATCATCTCTACGTGCATTGTGGTTCTACACCATACACGTTGGGTTCAGTTGCTGTTACTGTTTTCCGTATTCTGGTGCTTAACACGTCTCTTACTTGTCATCGCTTGCGACGAACATCTAAGTAGTACCCCAAGATTGAGCACACCGACTAGGAGTGCCGTTCCCATAATACCGAAATTTATTTTTGGTTAGCTGCTTCCTTTACTTCCCTAACGTGCCTTTTTACAACTTTTATTCTGTGATGTTCCATGGCTCACTTATACATAAATATCTTTGGTTCACAAATCAGTGTAGCATCAATGTCTGTCCCCCTTATACTATTTGTGGTATCCCTTTTTGTTTTCTTTTGTTAAAATGCGAGCTTTGTGTCATAAACTTATTTACGAGCAAGCTAACTACAGTCGTTTGCCGGGTAGGCTTCCTAGAACTTTCTTTTTTAGCTCAGTGGCACTCTTTCGAATCTAAATACGGGTCTTTCTTACGGGTCTCTTAAGGAGAAGATGATGACCCAACTAGATCAGCCGGCGCGTACGCGAAGCTAGCAACTATTTCACGGCTTGCGTCTATGCGATAAGAGGCCACCCGCCCCATTTTGTGAGGTGAAAAGACTCCTCAGCTCGTATTCAATAAATGACTTCTTCCTTATGCAAAGCTGGCAGCATCAATAACCGAAAATATCCCGATTCGTCATCATATCCACCAATAGCTGTTCCCTTACTTTAACTGCATAACTGGCCGATGTGATCATGAGCCATCTTTCTAAGTGAGTAGATTACGCGACGCCACTCGCTACACGTCTGCTGAATGGTCCTAGTGCGTCTTAGCAGCCATCTACTTCGTGCACACACCATGTAACCCTTATTACTATTCTATCGACATAGTTGTAACACCACACCTATTCAAAACAATTGAACAAATTGCATAATGTATAATGCATGGAAAAGTAACCAACAGAATTTGATTGCTATGGATCGTGAGACAAACTCGCCAAACGGGTTTTGAGCGCCAACTGGATCAAACGCCTGGAAAGAACGCTGGCTTCACATGCCTCTGCATTATCCTGAGAGCGAGAGTGAACCCTTCGCTATAGCCGCTTTTACTGACCTAGTCAGAGGCTGGATATGACCTGTTAGTCTCGCGTTTTTGCAGTCGTAGTATTTTCGATGTTTTATAGCCACACTTTGTCGCACACCACTGGATCCATAGTTACTCCCTTGCTTTCACCTGCTCCATCTCCTGCTATCATCTCCTTGAGTACACTAACAACGCATCCTACATACACATTGAATTGCAAATTTCAGGCAGTTTCACCCATACATATGCGCAGAAGTTGTATAATTCTAACGGTGGGTTATAGAGCATTTCAACGGCGTTCGAACAAACACCAACTTATCCAAGTTCTTCATTTGGTGGAGCATCTAAAGGGCAATTCACGCTTCTCCACGGTGGACGCAACCAGTCTCACTACACGTTCACTTTGGGGAAATCCATAGGCCCAACCACGAAACTGCTCTATGAAATTGTCGTGTTATCTGCCTCACGGTTAAGCCGATGAATCCAACCGATCCGCAAGACAGGAGAGTTTGCGGTCACACAAGTGCGAATTAAACCCTGTGCGTGATCTGGTTATCAACCTCAGAAACACCAAAGTTATTGCTAACCATCAAAGTGAGTCATTCTAAAGCTTCGTCACATTCGTTGCACGAGCGCAATGCCTAACGTACCCAAAGGATCATGTGCCAAACATGTCAAACTGGGGATTCCGTATTACAATTGCTGCAAGTGTTTCCCTACGAAATGCGTCTGACTACAAGGTAGTCAGTCCAAATTATCAAACAAACCAGCTTCTGTCTGGTTCGGCGTAGAATGCACCTCTACCCCGCTGCTAGAAAGTGTGCTCCCATTATCTCTGAAGTACGATCAGCTACTAGTCAAGTTGGCGGAAATGGTGATCACCGAAGTCACCACAATTGGGGTGGACATAGTGGATTGTGCAACCCAGAGCTATTCAGTAAACGTTACTCTAATACTGTGGAGAACGGCTGGTTATACCGCAAGCAAAATTACCCCGATAGTCAAGGGAATCAAATACTGTTCCAATATCACAAAGGGCTCACGCTCTACTAATCCGGTACTCAATTCGAGCGGAATAACTGCACGTAAGACTTTGGCCAACCTCCCAACTGAGTGCATAGCGGAAGAGCAAGTAGGTACTAGTGATAGTTGGGTTGCGGTTGCTAATAAGGTGGGCCGACATTTAAAATTAACAGTACCCTCACTGGATCGGAAACTGAGTAGCGAAACGGAGTTCTGGTGCAAGCACCGCTGGTTTCCTACGGTACAACATTTAGCAGTTCACACACTACACGTGGCCTATCGAAAGATACTAAGAAACACGAACTTGTACTGAGCGTATTATGCTCCCATATCCCAGAATCAAAGTCGACGTCAAGTAAAGGCAGGCAGTTGGAGAACCTCAACCAGTGAGACGTCATAGTAACCTACCCTGCACCGTCTTTAAACCTGTAGCTCTAATGTGAATAACGCGGCATCTCAACTGTAAACATTGTGGATAGCCAAGCATTCTGCGCGTTATGCTGAATTCCATCACTGAAGTAGAATCCGTTTTGCGGTCGACAACTCGACTCAGAAATGAACTCTGTTCCATCCGTGTCTTTTCAAACATTCCATGAAGCGTGCGTTATCAAATTAAAGCCAGCTTAGAAGACAACTGGAAGAAAACTTTAACCAGAACCATTCTTATCTACGGCTTTGCTTAAACTGAAGCATGCAATGAGCATTAAGTAACAACTCACACTAAAGAGCAATGATGTTATATTCGCGAAACGCTCTGCTTAAATGACGTGCCAGCGAAATCGGTGTCACAGCTGCGCACCTCATCGAACTATCAAGGATGTTGCTCAATGGTGTTAAAGGTATTCCGACAGTCAAAACATATGGTAGCATGACTACCGAAAAGCTGCTGCATGTTTCGTTGCAGGCTGCCATCTGAGCTTTGGCTAAAGGCAACTAGGGATATGCCGTCCAGAGATCATGTCACACAAAGAACCAAACGTGCACCCACAGTGTGTCATGTTATAGTAGCGCGGAAGGTAACGACCACGCGGAAGAGTTAAAAGCCACTAGAAGGAGCGTGAATGGAAACGGGCTCAGACATCATGGATAAGGTGGCGACAGCTAAACCCAACAATACAAGCGGATAGCAGATCGCAAACAAAGAACTCGAAGGGGTTTGCTCAAAGGAGAACGGAAAGAGAATGTGGCGAATTGCCATTAAATCAGACAGAAACGCCTCTATCGGTGTATCCAGGAGTAAACCAAAGCCGGATAACGTAAACCAGATCAAGTAACTCACGAGCCTTAGAATAACTCCAGTCTGATCAGATGCAAAGATACGGGAACAGACACGCAGCCAATGCCCTCAAAATTGCGACAAACGACGAGCGAACGTGACATGTGATTCCCCATTTATGTTGCCTTGTGCGACGGGAACATGGTCGATATATGCGCGCGTACGTGCATTTCGCTTAACCGTGGTTGCATGCAATAGAGATTATGCTTTTTTGCCGCTTTGTTCTTGCTACATTACGAACCCATATAACTTGGGGACGAAGTTAATGACCAGACTCCTTACGCCGTACGTAGAAGGTCTTTGACTAAGTATGCAGCCTATGAATAGGACGTCGAACCCTTCGCCAAGTACCCACCGAAAAGACGATTAGTCGCGGACCACAAACTGGTCGGCGAAACTTCAAGTTTGAATTGCACTATCACACACGAGTTGCTGAAATCTGAGAAACTTCCATGTGTGTACAAGGGCTCCTCAATAAACTTTCTGAACTTCGGGTACGTTAGGTCGTGAATGCTTCGGACCTAATTTCCACTTATGAAACTTGGTTGCACCAATGAGTTGCTGATGTTAAATGTCAAGCTTGCAGGGATGTCACTCATCCGGAACGACTATCCACTATCGCAGTGACCTGCAATGTGCAATAGTTGCTGATCTGGAAAATAATTTTACCGACTCACTCTGGTGCCGTCTCTGACGCATTTCTCGTGGCTGTTTTTACCGCCCCCAACGTCCACGCTGGAAATGGATTCCAGCTTGATTAGCGTCTTGAAAATGGTAATACGATCTAGGTACAGCCACATTCCCAGTGTCGGTGACCAATGTACACGATCTGGAGGTATCGGCTTATTCAAGAAACAGTTCAAAACAGATTTGCATGAACTTATTGTTAAAATTCCCTTATGCAATCATATCACCTCGCCCACTAGATGCAGGATGGCAAACAAACCGTTCATATTGGACCCTGCACTCACAAATGAAGAACTCATGATAGACAGGTTATTGATGGAGAATCCATTGTGTCTCATCGATCATGTAGTAATAACGTTTAACTAGGTTTGCTGTTCAGAGTATCCATCTGACCACTCGGAATTAACTAATACGATAACACGCTACTATGTCCTGAAAGATTTCGTCGGGGCATCTACTTGGGGGCTTTTGAACAGCCTCCCCTTCGATAACGTTTGGATAGAGTTCATTGAAATACTCAGTGATGCGGTCAAAAGAACATAAGCAACCAAGCCAATTCGTTCCGCAAAAATGTCATCAATCCACAGAAGCAGGGCTAAAAGTGCATGGCAAAACTGGGTGCAGTATGGCGTAGGTATATAGCTAACCCAGACTCAAAATCTTGGGGCAACTTCCAGACCCATCTCAACCATTGCACCGTCCTTGTCCGGGAGGAAAAGCAACTTATCAGCAGTGCTTAGCCAAAAGGTTTCTGACAAACAACAAACTACCACATAGGCATGTCAACAGCCTTCATAAAGTAATTCATGGCTTTCCACTTTTTTCACACCAGACGGTAGAGTACAAAGTGCCGACTAAGCAGCCAACGCCCTGCGACTACAATAGGCCCAGTTTTTCGAACTCGCAGCCTGTCACCATCGCATACCCTCATCCACTTTGCCGACACCAGCGTTAACAAGTAATTTCCAACCCAGCAACTGTGCTAAGGAAGTCACTCACATTGCACCGTCATAGCTCTCCGGCAGCCGACAACATCCGCCCGAAAGCACTGAAGGCTGTGGCCACCAAACCAGCCCTGTCACAGTTCTTTCTCAGATGCTTTGACGAAAAGCTAGTCCTTACTATGCGGAAACTGGCGTTCTTATCATAATATTTTAAAGGCGGTGGCCGTTCAGACCCTACAAACTATCGCGTAGTGACGCTCCTCACCGTGCTGTCGAAGGTAACGGAGGTGGTTATCGCTGAGGCTCTAGTGGACTACCTGAGAAACTGCCGGAGCAACATAGCTTCCGTCAACATCGGTCATGCACCACTAACCTGTTGATAGCACGAGGTAGTTGGATGAAAGTGGTTGATGGTGGGGTCGAATTCGACATTATCTATCTGGACTTCTCCAAAGCTTTCGACCACCTGTATCACCGCGTCTTGCTTCACAGTCTACAGAGCTATGGAATCGGATCCTATTCTTGGGTGGAGCAACGGCTTTCTTCGCCAACGGAGGCATTAACTGCGTGCTAGGCGATTACTCTCCAACCCGACTGAAATGAGATACGGTGTTCCACGGGTCTCGGTGCTGAGACCGCGCTTATTACTAGTAAATGAATAAATAAATGGCTTATTGTCGAATGTATCGTGACACACCAAACCAGGCATGACCAAAAGTTGCAACAGACGCGTTGCTATGTATGTAATCGGCATTGGCCGAAAGATGTACAGGCTGCGGTGATTGGGGAGGTAAACATGAGAAAGAAACTCAGCAATGGATGACAATATTGTGGATTCAAGTGAGCATAGTGCAAACAGTCAAGGCACTATAAGTGTGTGGGAAAACGGTTATATCGACAGAGAGTGTCTTATTCTTGTACGTGTCAAGAAAAAATTGAAATATGACTCTAGTGGACTTGCCAGTATCTAGTTCTTGGCAGTGACATTATTCAGTGGCGAGTCACATCCGCCACGTCGCAGTGTTGTTAAACGGACATTTGTGGCTTTTATAGGGAGAACGCTTGCCAGGCGAAATCCCACCAAGTCCTGGAACACTGCCGTGTTTGTCGACGACCTGACAAGAGTTATCTTCTCTACTTTCCTACTTTTCGCCAATGAACTTAAAATATGGCGGGTGATTAATAGTGGGAAGATCACTATATCCCCCAACCTTACCTGAATTACGTTCATGAATGCTCAACTAATGAACCTACTCCAGTTCAACACAGCTAATTGCAAGGTGATCCACCTACACCATCAGCCAATTAGCGTTTATAAGCTCAGAGACCACTCCCTACAGAATGCCTCTCAGGAGCATGACGTGGGGGTATTGGTTCAGGATGATCTCGGATGCTCTAAACAAGTAGAGAAGGCGTCGAGCACCGGTAATCAACACTGCGACCTTCTTCACAGAATATTCGGTCGGTCTGACCACTCACTGTTCCCACAAATTCTTAATGCTTACGTGCGGCCCATGTGGAATACGCCATCCAAGCGTGGCACCCATACAGAAACAGGATTTCGTTGTTATCGAGACTCCTCAGAGAATGGCAACTACGAACGTCAGGGGTCTCTTCCATTTACCCTACTAGCATAGGATGAAGTCTCTGGGAATGTATATCAGTCAATATCAGCGTTTGCAGGGTGACTTCATGTTAGTCTATCAGATCCAAAAGAGCCCAACACACATCTGCCGCAGGCTGCCGGAACGGATACACAATACCGACCTAAGAGGTCATCCTTTGAAAATAACAATACAGTATAACTAGCTGGCCGTGGAACGCCCTCCCAAATTATGTCGGCTCTGCTTCCATCATGACGATCGTTAAAAAGCGACGAGGAAACTTGGTCCCATTTACATTTCCTTTTATAACTTGTTTTAGCCAGGGGGCTACATAACGCAATAGACCGTGTGTTTCCAAAATTTCAGCCGGTTGAGTTATGGATTTATACTGCTATCACGCGAAATCTCAGCTCTGTTACGCATGTCTATGGTGGGTCCACCAAAACACTTTTCATGTGATCGTGAATTTTTATTTGCTCCTTAATTTCTATCCCACGGAACTTGTTAAGTCTGCTTCAGACTCTGAGCATCGGTTCGCGAGACAGAGTTGCTGACACGGAGGTGCTGCGCCGAGGTAGCATGTATGGTGTGGACTGCATACTACGATTGCGGTACCTAAGGCGGATCGGACATGTCAGCCGTATGGATTGCACGAGGATACAGAAACAAATGCTATACTGCCAACGACATGCAGCGAAGCGGAACTTGTACAAACCGAAGTTACGTTACCTGAATGTGACCAAGATGAGTTTATTAGGAACTAATTTTGATTTAAGTTGTTGGCTATCACAGGCAATGGATCTGCGCCAGTGGTGAGAACATGTCAAGAGTCCGGTTGCACGAGAAGCACTGTTGCGTGCGAAGCGAAACACCGTGTACTGAAGCGACAGGAACTGATGGATTATAGTCCATCGACGTCGAGTGCATGGTACTGTAACACATGCGGTCGCGAGTGCCTCAACTAAGCTTATTTGGTAAGCCCCTAGCGAGGCCACGCGAGGCCGGCATCGAAGAGGAGACGAGTCAGCTAAATACATAAGCATCACCAGCACATTGGTTACCAAATACGCAGCTACCGATTCCACTAAATTTACCAACCTAGGACAATAATGCGATTGATGTCGTACGTGTGCTGCATTATCGTTGCATATGATCTGAAAGCGTGCTTGCGTGTTGAGCTTTTGAAATTCAGATGTTGGCTGTTGATTGATACTTCCGGTGTGGCTGCTCTTAATGTGAATGATGGCAAGTGCCTACCAGTAGAAAAACTGCAACCTCGACGATATTAGCTCCAGGAAACATTTATTCGATTCTAGATGCGACGAGGTACACGGTCTTCCTGACCGTGCTGAACACAAAGAGTGGTTCCATTCAAGGTGAAGCGGGCGAAGGTCTAGCCACCGCCTTGCGTACGTCTCATACGTGTGCTTCCCCAATTAGATAGATAGAAATGTTGCTGCTGTACATGTTGAAGGAGTGTACCGACTCCGTTGATGAAACCTGGCTCCCATCTGCATGCTTCCCGATCCTATTCCTTCGGGTTAGTTGTATCCCGAAAAAACTGCAGAGCAGAGCAGCACCGAAACGTATGTATGAAAAAACTGTGTGTACATTCGCGCGTTACAATTAAATCGATAGGCTTTCAAATTGCAATCAATCAGAGGTAAGATCATATGTGTGAGCCAACGAGTGCTGAATAGAAGTGTGCGTAGGATAAGCGAATCGAGAGCAAAACAAAGAAAACTAATTGAACATGATATTGTCCCCTCCTCTATTCGTACAAATATAGGCACTACATGTCCATGAACGATCTAATTTAATGTCAGCACCCCGAAGAAGTGTTATAATTGAGGGAACGCCGCCTCTTGATATGATTGCGTAATTGCCTGAGAAGATTGTCGCTGGCACGGTTGGAGCACGCCTACCATGATGACTTGTAACGGTGGCCAATCGAACGGAGTTGCGCTGACCTGATGACGTTAGCTTAGCCGGTGAGACGGAAATTGCGCAATCGTGTGAACCATCCTAGCCGCACGTGTTCGGATAGACGCTGAGCCCTCGGAACGGACGCGCACGAGAGGGGGTTACGATAGGCGCGTGCTAATGACTTAGACGCGAAGGCCGGCCAGCTAACGACTCACACGCAATCACGTGACCCGACCGACTCCCAACTGAGGCGAAGAGAAAGAAAAGGCAAGTGGTCCTCTGTAGGCTCTTGGAAAGAAGAAAAAAAAAAAAAAGAAAAAAAAAAAAGTTGGCTTTAACTTCATCCAGTGAGCGCTTACTCAACTCGCATGACAGCGTACTTTGATAGGCATTCAGAACAGCTGGCTTCGCCAGTTGGCTGGTGTCAATGCGCTCACAACGTCGTCGTGGGCGTCCGCCAAAACGCATCCGCAGGTCAGCACATACAAGTGCATGGTCGGTGTCCACACATGTGCTCCAAATCGAGCGACAGTTCTGGACGCAGCCTCTCCATCGGTAACTTATCGCAATGTGATCGATTTGCGTCCATAGCTGGTTCGAGGCTGGTGGGCGCCAAGTCACCCTCCGGCGGGTGCTGTGTCGGAAATTAGTGCTCGCAAGAAATAAGCGAGCATCTTCACACAAATGAAGTAACCGCTCACCGTTATCATTACGGGAGCCTACACCATGTTGGCCGCCCAGATGCAGTTCATCAGTGGATAATTTTCCAACTTGAGCGTTCAGATCCCCAGCCAGCACAACAGTGTCCGAGCTTCTTCTGTGGCGAAGGAGCTCGTTCAGTTGGCGATAGAAGTCGTCTTTTACCGAATCATCGCTAGAGTTTGTGGGTGCATAGGCAGCGATGACGAATAGACACCTGTTAGTCCCGCGCGACTTCGAAGCTTTGAACGAGCCAGCCAATCGGACCGCACACATCCGGCTACTGATTGGAATCCAGTCAACCAGAGCAGCTTCAGCCCGGGGACTCAGGGCAATACCAACACCGGCTTGGCCGGTGCTCGAAGCTGCATCGTCACCGGATAGGCGCAATGAGAAAGTGCTGCTAGTGTCACCTGAAGGGGATCGCAGAGTGAGCACAGAGCTCGAGTCTTGCAGGCGGGTCTCCGATAAGCAGCAGATATCGATCGAGAGGGTCTCTAATGTTCGGGCAAGTGCTGCCTGTTGACCGATCTGAAGCAATGTGCGTACATTGAGGCATGCCAATCTGAAGGAGGATCGAGGGCTCCAAATGGAAGCCGATGAACTGGGCTTGGACCGCTTGGTTGGACATGGGCTTGTCGACAGGACAGGAATGACGCTCCGCGTTCACATGTAAGTTGAAACTAGAAGGAGAAAGCGGGTATGCGGGTGTTCTCCGAGCTGGCTGATTTGGCTGCAAACGTTTCATCGTCAGACTAGACGACATCATCAGTGCGATTTATGCGGGCCACTTACAGATCCAAGTGATTATTGATCACTTGATTCGAACGTCAGGAGTCGATTGGTCCACGTGAACTGACCGTGTAGTCAGCTCTCTCGTACTGTTGGCTAGAGTCCGCCTCAATGAGGTTCCTTCGTCCAGTTGATCTGGGGCGGACTATTCTTTTGACCCTCAGTGTCTCATAGGCAGTGTCTAGATCTAAGTGCCTGTTGATTGAGTTCTCTCCCGAGTACCAAGCCTCGATGAACTCGCGTGCTTTTCGACTTTTTGCTCTGCCTATGATCCTGACATTCTCCAAATCGAATTGATGATTCTCGGCGTCCATATGTACCGACATCAGGGAGTTCTGGTCATGTCGGCGGATGGCTAGGCTATGCTCATGTAGCCTAGTGCCGAGCTTTCTTCCTGTCTGGCCCACATAGTATTTGTTACAATTTTTGCAGTGGATTTTGTAAATCACACCACTTGTTTCTTCTATGCCAAGCCGGTCCTTGCCATTGAAAAGGTTGTCTCTGATGGTTTCTGTCGGCTTGTGAGCAACTCTGATTCCGAAAGGTCGTAGCAGTCTCGCCGCCATCTCAGAGATGCCGTTGATGTATGGTAGAGTGATTGTCCTTTTATCCGTTTCTGATGTTTGTTCTTGTGTCGGTCGTTTTATTGGTGTTAAACAACGTAGAATGAAATTTCTAGGATACCCATTCCGTGCAAACATTTCGAACAGATGATCTTCCTCCGCTTTTCTCAGCTGTGGGGTGCTGCAATGGGTCTGTGCTCTTTTAAATAGAGTTGTTACGCAGCTGCGCTTGTGGACTTTTGGATGCTTGCTGCGATAATTCAAGCTTTGGTCTGTATGCGTCGCTTTCCGATAAACGGTTTTCTCCATTTGTCTAGCAGCATGTCATTTCGCTAAAACATCCAAGAATGGAAGAACTCAGTAAGATGAAACCAGAGGATTCGGTGTTGTCGCGATTCTACGGCCTGCCAAAAGTTCACAAAGGTGGAGTCCCCCTCCGCTGCTGCGATGCAGCTTTTCAAATGTTTGTCTATCCTACGGGTCATTTAGCCCTGAGAATCAGAAGATTGACGAATGTGATGAGCAGTTCGAGCTTTGTATTCTTTGTACGCGTCCATTCCTGTTGCCATTTGTTACAACGCTTTACAAGTTGTTGTAGACAAACACGGCGTAATCAGTTAAAGTTGTATTCCGAAAGTTATCAACTTTCCTTAAGATAAATTCTCGACTTAGCCATAAAGCTGAACATATTTTATGGAGCAATAAATTAAGGTGCAATTCATCCTAGACCTATAATCCGAAGAATAAAACCACCGTATTTATGGGATCTGGGATGAGCCAAAAGAGTAAAGAAACGCTTGGCATACATGGAAAATACCACATAAAGTAGTATAACTGTGTATGGCGATGAATAAAGTGTAAAGTGCAAACCCGGCGTCTGCTACCTTGCTAGTACCAAACGAAGAGGGGATGTGATACGGTTGGTGAACTTCTAGAGCATAGACTAAATTGTTACTCACGATCAAGCACTGGTTTATTTCCTGTCCTCTGGGTTAGAACGAATCAAACAAATGTAATGCTACGTAACACTGGATGGTTGGTGAAAACGCGAAAATAAACATGCTGGCGCATTCGCCCTGAGTGAAAAAGGATGAAAACTTTCTAGAAGTCCGCAATTTGTCAGTTTAAGGCTTGATTCATTTAGTCATACCTGTGTCAGTTCATTGAGTGGAGGAGATGCGTAAACGGAACAGCATTACTTCTATTTTCCGAGATCCGTTCCATTATTAGTTGATTAGGGTAGCCGGTTCAAATCAGACTTTCAAATGTAGCGTACACGTATACCACTCTATCGGATGAGACATAACTGCATCTCCAGCATTTAACCAAATATGCGACTCATAAGTATCCCCTACATAAGTTTATTTGTGAAACTGAAATGAAACAACACCCGCGGTATCAGCTCAGAGCAGTTTGTAACACAAATTAAACTAAGGGTGATTTCGACCTAGGTAATAACATTTAACCTGTGTTTTCAATCGGTGCACCATGCCATATCCATTTAGGCATAAGAATAACCCAGCCATAACACTAATAATACAGGATTGGTTTCATCCATTCCCGGATTTGCCTGTCATTGCGGCACTATGGTGACAGCC
>OX104063.1:246066447-246097017 GCA_944474145.2 Dicrocoelium dendriticum | reverse complement strand
AATGCAGCGGTACGTTCGACCCTGCTGTACGGTTGTGAAACCTGGCCACTTAGATCAGCGGACATAAAGAGGCTAGTTACGTTCGACCACCGGTGTCTTCGCATTTAGCTCACATCTGGTGCGAACACCGCCTGAGCAACGAGCGTGTTCGACGCCTTGTTTATGGCACAGGAAAAGGAACTGAACCGCTCAGCATCGTTATTTCACGCTCCAGGCTCCGATGGTTGGGCCATGTGTTACGCATGTCAGCCCACCGACTCCCGCGACGTGCGTCATTTGCGCGCCGGGGGTGTGGATGAAAGAAGAGGAGAGGTGGCCAAGCGATGACTTGGTCGAGATTAATGAAAGCTTTCACTTTAGAGCTGGCCTCGGTTGGAGCGTCTCGGCTCCCTGGTTGGGGTCCGAAAGACGATGAACACGTTTGGGTGGATACACTTGTTGATATGACTAGGAGGCGACCTCAGTGGCTTTCGTGCTGTGAGTTTCTTTGTCCCAGCCCTTAACCTCCCCCTCTAACCACGATCTCACCATTTCGCTCTTTTTGCATGGGAAATTATTTTTTTCTGCTGCATAGTAGCCGGCAGGTAGCTTACCGGAACGATGCCCATCCGTTACCGGTAGCTCAGCTGGCTTGAACCTGTTGCATTTTATTCCCTTTTTTCTTTTAGGTATTGTGGCACAGTAGCTGAGGTTTTTCCCACCTCTGGCTAACGTGTGTAGTGTGTGTGTGTGTGTGTTGGTGTTCGTTCACTTACTGGCACTCGCAGTAGGACGTTTGTTTGGTTAATACCGGTATGTGACCCTGAGGCTGGCTTGACCTGACTTTGGCTTCAGGTTGGTTAAATTCAGTTGTACGACCATGGTCTGGGCACCGAAGTGCTTGAAATCTAGTTGTCAATACCTTCGTCTTTAAGATAACAGTAATTATCAACGACAGGGAACTTGAGGCATAACGCCGGTGGAATGCAAAGGAAAGGTTGTTATGAGGAAAGTAGAATTGGCATGGTTGAACTCTTAACAATTGTGTGCAAGAAACTGAACGCCGAAGCGCCGTATCGGAATAGGTCCCCATCCGACGATATGTCCCATCTTTAGGTCCCATCCATAAAGGTGGAGCGTGCAGCCTGATAAAGTCTCTCAGTCCGTTTCTTCATGCTATGTCACCGGTTGGTCACCTGACGGTTTCTCCCAAGAAGGTGTGGCGGTAGCATACAAAACGAACAACGACATGACCTAATCCATTCTTCGCTTGGACTTTCAGCTTTTCAGTATCTAATTTGCGTTCCATCTGAATTTCACGCTCTGTGGAAGCTTTACCACTAATGTGACCTTGTCGTTTGTATCATGCTGCCAATATGCACCATCCTCACATTCCATTGCCGTATCGGTGGTGTCGTTTCCAGTTTGTGCTTGTTCATTGCCGCAATTCCTTGAGCTGTCTGTGCTCCATCTCGGCTAACCGTTTTCGGATTGATAAGATGTAAAGGAACCCAATCAACACTGATAAAATACACCACTCACTATGCCCCTGCTGCAGTCATTTCAGCTATGGTTCAACAGCACACTCTAGACATCAACTTTAGCCTTAGACTTATATGTTTTTAACGGAGCAATCTTGTGTTTGCTTTGCTGTACGATACTGGTTCCTTTGTCGTTAAATATTGTGCTATTATCGAATTCCATGCGCATACACCGGGTGAACTTGTTTTGACTAAAAGGTAAGGTGACTGGCTGATTACTCTGACTATTTTAGTATCCATTGCGTTTAGAATTGAGCATAAGGCGATGCATTGTTTGCTTGCTCTGCTAAACTGTGCTGGTCATCATTTGCCGTCGGGTCCTTACACAGACAGTCGACTTTCACTATACGTGAGATTAGTGTGAAGACGATGGCCATTTTCCCCCGATGCTCAGTTACATAAGACAGTTTTGTGTATTGTTAGCTCAAGTTTAGTGGCAATGAACGCGAACGGCAAGTGAATTCACCGGAATTGATACAGTACATCGCACTTGTCGCGTGCTATAAACTACGTACACGAATGTCCATGTCCGTCCGGCAGTAGTCGGAGTGGCATTAGCTAACCAAATACGGAAGCAGACGTTTAGTAACCAGTTCGTATAACCGCTCGAGAGGTCGCGAGCCAAACTTCGTTTGTGGGAAGCCTGAATATCCGTTTAACAACAGCGTAGTGGATGTAAATTTCACTTACTAACTTTGCGTCCCGTTACTTCACTTCAGTAATGCATTGTAGTCTGAAGGATAGACGACGCATAATGTATTGGGTCCCGTTTGGCAACTTTCTAAACCAAGGCGTTTGAAATTTAAAATTCGGTCACGGACTCCCAATGCACGCGATTCTCCGACTTTGCTCACTTGTCTTGCAAATAAGCTATTACGCCAAAGTCTCGGGGCGGTGTCTTCCAAGTCAACTTTCTAGGTCATCCGGAGTAAAATGGGTATAACTTTGGCATCGTTTTTCATGCGATAGCTTTGAGAGACTTTTTAATATATTTTATTAAACTTTTACGTCAACTTTTACATTGGGCTTATAACCACGCATAAGTAGTTCAATTGACTTGTTTTTTTCATTAAAATATTGAGTTAAGCCCTGTACCCATTTACCCCATGGCCAGGGAAAAATAGTTATACCTCTGGGTGAAGTGTGTATATCGCCTTCCACCAGTAATAACTTCATCTCACGGTAAAATAATGGGCCGATGTTAACAACTTTTATGCGAAATCATAATATTGACAAGATTTATGTAATCGGGATACTTTTTGGAAACAGTGCAAAAGCATCTAATCGTGATACTACGGTGTTTGTCAATGGTGTCTGTGATATAAACATTTCATTGACAGCATATTACTAATCAATGGTCTATTGTTCTCGGCTACTGCAAGCAGGTTGTAGTATCTTTTTAAGTATACTTTTAGCTGAAATATCAATGTCATCTTTTTCTGGAAAAGCGTAGTAGGATTCAACCAGTGATTTAGTCACCAATTTCACCGTGTACAAGCCTTCGCCTGATATTTCGATAACAAGTCCCAAGAACTTATGCACAGTCTTTTTTACCTTCATAATTCGTCAACAACTTTGGAAAGTTCTTCAGATCATGCTTTTGTCAAGTTACGGTTTTCGACGTGAAAGCACCCCTCTCCATCTCTTGAAATCCAAGCACCCAATCTTCGCCAGAAGTTTTCTTTGAACGGCTTGGGCCTTCCGGTGGATTCTGTGTAACATTCGATCATCGAAACTAGGTCTGCATGATCGCTGGGAAAACAACTTTCTGCTAAATAGCGCAAGCTGCTGGCAACTATCCTATTCTCATCAACAGAAAGTAGAGTAAGCGGACCGGAACCAATTCGTTTGGGAGGTTGAGCGATCCATCTTCGTAACGTCTCGTATGGAATTTTCATCTCCTTGGAAACTTTGTATAGTGTAACTCCATCTTATACCTGGTCTATAACAATTTCTAAGTCTTCCGGTGAATATATTGTTGTTTTGTTATTGTAATTTCGCGGCATTTTTCCCAAGTCAATCTGAAATAGGGCTTGCTTTGTTTCCCTAAAACAAGAAAGCTTTATGGGTGCAATTCGCATGTACTATAGCTTATGACTATTAACTCATATTATACATTAATAGTTAACGCAGTATGAGAGTTACAACTAACATCAGAAAATTATCTCCAAGAAAAATGTGCTAAGTTCACCTGTGAAATACAGATCTACCCACTTTTCCCTGTCTAAGTTAATCAGTAGCCATCTGTAAAAATATATTAACGTTCACTTTGATTTATTTGTAGACTCAGAGAAAAACTTTTACCGATCAATACTATGTGGCGCATACCATTTCACGTTTAATATTTAGTTATTTTCCACAGACGTTTTTCCGACTAGTATAGACACATTGCAGCCATAAACAAGATGGCGGAGATTCCTGTATTCTAGTATCAAATCAAAATATTGTCAGCTTATATAAAGCAGCTACAAAAATCATTCAACTTTAATATATATCTACAAATATTCATACAGCTTCAACCAATTAATTTTTGCAGGTTTGAATCTCTCAGTATACCCATTTTACCCCGAGTGACTCTACTTCGGTTTGGGCAGCCGCGTGCTACCATGCCTTCTGAGGAAACCATGGCTTGAATATTGATTGTTGCATGCTCGAAAACTGCATTCCACGACCGCTTTCGATCTTATTTGATCTTACCAGGTAGGTATAGGTGGCGTCGAACGTGGAGCCATTAAAACGTTAGCCAGTGGCCAATGGGGTAGAGGTCCCAACTAACGTTTCTATGGTCCCGGGTTCGATGCCTGTTATCTCTATTTAATGGGATCAAATAAGTTCCGAACCAGTCTTAGATTGTAGTGTTTTCGGGTGGGCAACACCCACTATGCATCGGTTGCGGTCCCAGTGATCGGATTGACCAAAGTTCACTTCAATGCGTCGCGATCCACATTGAGATCTTTCGTCACGATGATCGTTTCAAAGTGATCCACCAGTAAACCATGGGCTTTTTGTGTTGTGTCCGATATTCTTTTTTTAAACGCTTTACCTTCCTTTTATTTCTATCTGTTTTGATGGCTCTATGTCTCTTCATAGACGGCTGGAAAAATGTGCAAGCTTGATATCATCGATATACGTTTTCGGCCGTATAAGACAGTACTCCTGTGACTGTCGCGGGTGTGCATATCACAGAACAAAGACCGTTTGATTTGGGCGGGCCGGTTTGCGACGCTTGTATTTTGTCACTTTTAGGAACGATTTGTGGTACAGTTACTCTGCGCCAATTGTTGTTGGTGTACAGCCCGGAAACTCTGCCCCCATGGCTCAACTTTGATGGTAGAGGGCCGCCAATCTTTTCTTGGTTACTGACCTGGCTAGTATGAGGGGCACCGAAGGCTTAAGAAGCTGTCCCAACCGACTATATCTGCTCTATTATTGGTCCGGTCGTCAACCTGGATCTACGTTCGGAATGCGGCAGTCATAGAGGTATCAGTTTGATCTCCATCGCCTCCAAGTCATTTGCCTCTGCCGTTCTTCACAAATTGACTGGCGCCTGCGAGGGCCAGATTCGTGAAGTGGAAGCCGGGTTACGTCTAAGTCGAGACTGTATTGGCAACATCTTCACTTTACCTCGCTTATTGTAGCACTGCCACTTATCTTAGCGACTCACCTTAATCGCGTTCCTCGGTACCAAAGGTGCCTTCGATTCGGTGAATCGATGTGCCCTTTGGGACTGTTTGGTCTGGGATTGTGTACCCGCAAAATACGTAAACATTATCAGGACACTTCACCCGCATAGTTCGGGCAGAGTGAGGTCTTATGACAAGTTGTTGTTGCTCTTCACTAACTCCATCAGTTTGAAAGGTGGATGCCAGCCGTCACCATTCCTCCTTAACCCCCCATTGGCGAAGTTATGAAACTGCGTTTAGCAGATACGACTTACAAGATGTGAGGCTGTTTCCATGTAAACGACTTCTTAACTTGGAGTATACTGACAGTATTGCTCTCGTCTGTGATTGTCCACAAACGTGCCAAGTAGCACTAGATAGATTAGCACTGGCTCTCAGCCGTCTCGGGTTATGCTTTGCACCCTCAAAATACAAAGCTTCCTCCCTTGCTTGGCAGGTACTGCCTCATGCGCTGACCCTTGGTGGGGATCATCTAGAAATCGTCCAGAATTTCAACTACTTCAGCGGCTAAATCAGCACATGTAGGATCGATAATGTCACAAACCGTATAGCAAAAGTTCGAGACGCTCTTTCTCATCTTCGTCACTTATGGCATCAGCGCGACTCCACTTTCATCCTGACAGATGGAGTCTGCAATGCTTCCGTCCGTTTAATACTTGTACGGTTGTTCAGCCTGGCCCATTCAATGGACAGTTGTAAAGTGGCTGGTTATGTTCGTTAGCCGGTACCTTGTCAGTTTGGCTGACATCTGGTTTGGGCACCGCGCTTGTTTACGGTGCAGGGTGAGCAAGTGAACCATTCAGCGCAATTATTTCACGCCCCAGGTTCCGATGGATTGGGCATGTGTTTCCACATGCTAGCGTTGTTTTCGCGGCCGGGGTATGGATGAAAAAATGAAGAAAAGGTTAATTGATGATGTGATCTTGAGGAATGAAGTACTTGGTTTCGAATTTGGCCTCAGTTGGAACCTCTCGACTTCCCAGTTGGGGTCCTAAGGACGGAGAACACGTTGGGTTGGATACGCTTGCTATAGCGAGCAATCGATCAGAATGACGTCTGTGTTGCAAATTTTCTTTTCCAACCCAATCTCCTTTGGCCTTCTTCTTTGGCCACTATGTCGTTATTCCATTAAACTTAAAGCATCACAGCAATATTTGTCTTGTTTTTGATTTTTCTTTCGTACTTTCACTGTTATCTAATTTATTTATAATGCGGTACAGTAGGTGGGGTTTTCCTCATTCCTAGTTATTGTGTAGAATAGTGATGACTTGCAAAGCGGCTAAGCGAAGCCAGGACGTCACGCCCATTGGGACCCGGTGACCGATGATTTAGTTCACGCGCTTTTGGTGGTCTGGTAAGCTGCCAAACAAGGGACGAAAACATCCTGCCTTCACCTTGGGGTGAAGGATCCGTGGCTTTAGTTAGTGGCGAGTCACCATATTCGCCACGTTACAGTATTGTTGGACGGATATTTGTGTATGTTCATGGGTAGGACGCTTTCTCTGCGGAAATCCACACTACGTCATGAAACACCGTCGCTGAACCACTTGCTGGAACAGACTAGACCCGGACCACCCCGTTGGCATCACGGGGAGGTAACACGGCATGCCAATTATTTGTATCTTAACGTTGATGGACTTATCAATTTTTATCGTGCATCACACAAGTGGTGTTCAGTTTCTGACATTGTCGTTACTTTCTTCTCTTCATGATTCTCTGCCTTTTTTAGCCTAATCGACCAACATTCGCTTTCTCTGTCTGTTCCAACCATGGACATCCTCAAAATAGTACCTGACGAATTTGTATGTCATCCTATTCGATTTCGCTTAAGTTTCCTTTCAGACCCAACCAGAGGAACACAAACCTATTGCGCATGTGATATTACCTACAGAGGGTATCTTTCTTGTCTCATTTGCTTACTGTTTGAAATTTAGGCTTCTGTGTCAAATTAAAAACCACAAAACAAGAGAAGGTTTTCGTGAATGTATGCCACTCAGAGAAAGTTCCCGCTCCTCGTGAGATCAGCGAAGCTGAATTGCAATCCATTCTGGAGGATATTGAAGGATCACCTCCCTTTAAGATACCCATGAGCATTGGAGAGGCACATGTAGAAACTGACGCCGGTTCGTATAATTTTAAGTACCATTTTACTTTGTCGTGTCTGCGGATTAAAATCCGCAACCCTTTGTTATCTTACTGCTTGCTTGATTTACCCGGTGCAGTCAGACAGTGTTCCTAGACCTCTGGTCTCTGTCTCACTTCCTATAAGCTGAATGAATATTTATAATCATAGAAAAGATAGCGAAGGTAACTCGATTTAACGAACTTAACTGCTCTGAGTTGAGTTGCAAAACTAACATGACGAGCGCACAAAGGGAAGTGCACGTTTGTATGGTCAAGTGGGCTTGAGACAGGATCCCAAACAGTTGCAAACCACGTGGCGGGGTGTCGTGTGCCTTCGAACAGCTGAAAATGATTAATAATACAAGCTCCAGATGTGGTCTGTGAACAATATCGATCGAAAAGGGCGGCACACTTATAAACCGGCACAGTTACGGCGTATATATATATATATATATATATATATATATATATATATATATATATATATATATATATATCGTGCGCTGAGGCTGGTGGTGGCTAGATCCTGACACATGGTCTAACCGCTGCTGCTACTGTTGCGCCATCGTCTCATGTCCTGGGCGCCTCCACGTGGCGACCGCTGGGTGGGATTTGGGTTTCACCCTTCTCCCGGCTAAGATCCAGGACACCAATCCGCATGAGCCAGCAAACTGACTATGTGCTAGACCCGCTGCCTTTCGGGTGTTCATTTAATCGAAGGCTTTGGCTGAGGACCCGAGTCGTTCTCTTGTCAGGTGTGAGTGCCCTGGCAGTATCCTAGTCCATCCTCTTCGGAGGTTAGGAATTGGTCGATGGCCCTCTTCCCGTAAAACCTAGCCATGGGAGACAACAGGTTTACGGGCTATAAGCGCACAGCTGGATTGGCGTAGAGCACGAGTGCCACGCATTGTCTCTGACGGTGGGATGGCACCTCCGGGTGTTCAATGGTTTGCTACTGTCCGCCTCAAGCCAGGCAGCCCCTGGTCAAATTGGTGCAAACCCGCCAAAAACCCACCTGCGTCTGGCCGTGGTCGCAGGTGCGTATCCAATTACGGTCGCAAAACATATGATAATTGTTCCAGAACCTCAAAGGCTGCGTGTGACGGCCATCAAGCATATCCCAATCTGTCTCTGCAATCACATTCCCGAGCTGGATCTGCTCCCCACTGCCTTGTGGGTCAGGCTATTGAGCCAAAGGCTCCGGGTGGAGTCCCTCAAGCAAACCTCCGAATCACCCACTGCCTTGTGGGTCAGGCTATTGAGCCAAAGGCTCCGGGTGGAGTCCCTCAAGCAAACCTCCAAACCACCCACTGCCTTGTGGGTCAGGCCATTAAGGGAAAGGCTCCAGGTGGAGTCCCTCAAGCAAACCTCCGAAGCACAACGACCACCTCGCGTGCGATTGCCCACCAATGCAATCGTATGCCTGCGCGCAAAGCACTCAGCGTCGGGTGTTTGAACGTGCGCACGCTATTGGACCGGAACTCCAGCGAGCGCCTGGAGCGACGCACTGCACTGGTCGCGATGGAGCTGGCGCGCTACCACATCGATATTGCGGCGCTCAGTGAAACTCGGCTCGTTGAGCAAGGTAAGTTGCATGAAGCAGGTACTGGCTACACATTCTACTGGGTGGGCAACGTCGCCTCAGCACCACGTGAACATGGGGTCGGATTTGCAATATCCGATCGCCTCCATGGCCAGCTGGTGGGTGAACCAACGGGCATCAGCGCGCGACTGATGACTGTTCGCCTACGACTCGGAAGAGGTAAGTTTGCTACTTTTATAAGCGCGTACGGTCCGACCATGTGTTATCCTGATGACACGCGTGCTCAGTTCTACACTGAGCTACCCTCCGTGATACGGTCTGTGCCGAGGAGCGACCGACTATTTCTGCCGGGTGATTTCAACGCGCGCGTTCGGCGTGATGCATCAGCGTGGACAGATGTTATCGGTGCGCATGGCATTGGTTCAGCGAATGCGAACGGTGACAGGCTGCTCTCACGGTGTGCCACTCACGGCCTGACGATCACGAACACTCGGTTTGCACAGAGTGCGAGTGATATAGCAACTTGGACTCACCCACGGAGTGGTCACGCTCACCTGCTCGACTAAGTCATCGTACGTCAGCGTGATATGCGTGAAGTGCGCATGACACGTGTACTGCGTGGAGCTGAGTGTGGCACTGATCACAAGTTGGTGCGTACCAAACTGTACATATATTTTCGTAAATCGATGTATTGCACTCCCGCCGTGAATCGGCGTAAATTTAACATTCTCTCCCTCGGTACTGTGGCGAAACGTACTGAGCTGGAGAAGGAGATGGCTGCACGCCTGTGTGATGTGGACTGCATAGCCACAGTGGGCGACCTGTGGCACCACATTCGCGATCAGGTAACAGCTGCTGCCGAGGAGACCATCGGGCGCGCAAACTGTAAACGGCCTGATTGGTTTGATGACAACAATGCGACGATCGGCGCATTGGTGTCGGAGAAGAATGCAGCATTTGCTGCACATGTTGCAGACCCCAGTGACTTGGGGAAGAGTAGTCAGTTTCGCAAACTTCGACGGCGACTGACCCGAGAGCTCCGTCGCATTAAAAATGCATGGTGGACGGAGAAGGCGAAGCAGATGGAATGCTACGCCGAACGCCGTCAACACAAGGAATTCTTTGACTCCTTGAAGGCGGTGTATGGACCGAGATTGGAGCCGCTGAGGACACTGATCGATGGTAGTTCAGGCGCTACCTGCACCCAGACTGCAGACATAATGCAGGTCTGGCGGAAACACTTTGACTGTCTCTTGAACAACCGTTCAGAGATCGACTGGCCTACATTGAACGGCCTGAAGCATCACGATGTGAAGGCGGATCTGGCGGATACGCCGAGACTGGATGAGACGCAGAGAGCACTTGCTCAGCTGCGAAACGGCAAGTGTGCCGGAGCCGACGGGATCCCACCTGAAGTATTGAAACACGGTGGACCCGCGTTGTTGACTGCGCTGCAGCACTTGGTGCAACGCGTGTGGATTGAGGAGGAGGTGCCTCCTGAGCTGAAGGATGTCCTTGTGCTACCACTGTACAAGGGCAAAGGTAGCAAGCAATGTTGCACGAATTATCGTGGCATCAACTTGCTGAGTTGTGTGGGCAAGGTGATTGCCCGAATCCTGCTCAACCGCCTTGTCAGTCAGGTTGTGGAACCGAACGTGGCGGAAGAGCGATGTGGATTCCCTTCGGGTTGCGGAACCTCGATATGGTGTTTGCAGCTCGTCAGTTGCAGGAGAAGTGCAGAGAACGGCACCAGCCGTGGTAATCGCTGTTTGTTGATTTCACTAAGGCATTTGTTACGTTGGACCGCGATGCGTTGTGGCTGGTGTTGGGTAAGTTTGGTTGCCCGCGTAAGTTTGTAAGTTTAATTGAATGTCTGGATAATGGTATGCGAGCGAGGGTGCAGCTGAGTGGAGAGACCTCGGATGACTTGCAGTTGTCTCTGGTGTGAAGCAAGGCTGTGTCTTAGCTCCTGCCCTGTTTAATATATATCTTCATGCAATGTTGTCTTGTGCTTTTGATGCGGCTTGTGCTTACGATGTTCGTGTGGAGCACCGTATTGATGGTGGGTTGCTGAACATCCGTCGTTTCGGTGCGAGAACTCTAGTCTGTGAGACAACTATCCGTATGTTGCTGTTTGCTGACGACTGTGCGTTGTTTGCACACAGCGCGGATGAGTTGCAGCACATGACTAGTGCTCTGGCTTCGACAGCGGCCAAATTCGGGCTCACCATCAACACAAGCAAAACTGTCTGTCTCTTTCAGCCTTCACCGGAGGTGCAATCTTCAATATTGCCGCGAATCAGCATTGGTGCTGAAGTATTGGAAACCACCTCCCGTTTCAGCTACCTTGGGAGTGTGATGTCGACTGATCAGCAGCTACACGTTGAGCTGCGTATTCGCGTGTCGAAGGCAGCGGCGGCATTCGGGAAGCTTGAGGACCGAGTGTGGAACAACCATCAGCTTAGCATTGGCACGAAGCTGATGGTGTACAAATCCATGATACTGTCCGTTCTTCTATACGGCAGTGAAACGTGGACGATGTACCGTCGGGATGTGCGATATCTCGAGCGGTTCCATCAGCAATGTCTGCGACGAAATTTGCGGATCGGCTGGGGTGACAGAGTTGCAGACACGGAAGTTTTGCGCCGAAGTGGGATGTATGCAGTGGACTGCATACTTTTACTGAGACACCTGAGATGGCTCGGTCATGTGAGCCGTATGGATTCGACGCGGATACCGAAGCAGCTATTATATGGTCAGCTGAGTATTGGGAAGCGGCACGTGGGGAAACCGAAGTTACGTTACCAGGACATGATCAAAGTGAGCCTCACACGTTCTAACCTTGATTGCAGATCATGGGAATCGAAGGCGGTTGATCGTGGTGCATGGCGCGATCTAATCACGAAGGCAGTTGCTGAAGTGCGGGAGAAACCCCTCATGCATGCAGAGAAGAAGCGGCAAGCACTGATGAATTTTACTCCATCGACATCAAGCGCATGGTGCTGTAGAACATGCGGTCGCGAGTGCCTTAGTCAGGCAGGCTTAGTGAGCCATGAGCGAGGCCACTCGGGACTACTACCGAAGCGACGATGGGTCCTGCAGAGAACGTAGGCGGAACCGGCGCAGCGTTTGTAGGTACGCTGCATCCGATTTACTAACCGCGTGCTTGCATGCTAAGTCTCTTTATTTCAGGTGGTGGGTTTTCAATTTTGTCCTAATGCCTTTCTTTCTCCTATAAATGTCTAGTGTCTAGTGAGCCATGAGCGAGGCCACTCGGGACCACTACAGAAGCGACGACGGGTCCTGCAGAGAAGTATTCAAAACCGGCGCAGCGTCTGTAGGTACGCTGCATTCTTTTTACTAACCGCGTGCTTGCATGCTAAGTCTGTTTATTTCAGGTGGTGGGTTTTCAATTTTGCCTTAATGCTTTTCTTTCTCATATAAATGTCTACCTGTACTCTATTCCATTAACTTGCACACCTCGCTTAAGCCAATTGTATTCGATTTCCATAACATTTTTGTGTTCGTGGCATTTCCGTATAGTATACTTTCTCACCTCGTGAACTTATCTAAGATTCGTTTGTAAACAACTTATTTCATATGCTCATTAACTTAAGGTTTATGTCACCGTTTCCTTATGCATCAATCGAGTTATTTTCTTTCTCTCTCTCTCTCTCTCCCTCTCAAGTGTTTGGCTGTTGTTTGATATCCCCGGTGTGGCTGCGCTTGATGTGCATGTTGACAAGGTGCCTACCTGTCTATTACCCACTACCTCGTCCATACTGGCTCCAGGAGACAGTTGGTCGTTGCTGGAGGGGACGGGGTGCACGGTCCTTATGGCCGTGTTAGGATCAAAGAGTGGTTCCATGCACTCAGTGTGGAGCGGACTACGGTTCAGCCACCGCATTGTGTGCGCTTGATTCCCAAATACAGTGTGTTTGCCTGTGAAGGAGTGTGGGCCGGCTCCGTTGATGAAACGTGGTTCCCATCCGCATGCCTCCCGGTCTTATTCCTTCGGGTTTACACTGGATATGGGGTGTGTGGTTGGAGCTGTGGGTGGTGCAGCGCAAGCCATCCATGGTCCCTCTGTAGGCGCAGGCGTCCTGTGGCTAGCCACAGTGCCAGGTAAATCCGAAACCGGATACCGTCAACGATATATACATATATATATATATATATATATATATATATATATATATATATATATATATATATATATATATATATATATATAATCGGTGGTCAGTTGCGTCAATTATATGCTGGAAACCGCTTTCATGCCATCAAGATAGCTTTGGAGCACAATCGTTCACATCGCATTACCGGAGGCCCACTGAAACGCACAATGGGTTGGATCCAACTTTATCATATTGATGTAAGCAACGGATGGAGCACACCAGTTCAAGCTTGCTTTCGGCCTGCACTGCTCATCTGAATGCTTATCATTTTCTAACTTGCGCGCGCATGGCAATCGCTATATACACTTTAGCCGAGTCTCCATCTGCGGGACTTCTCGATCGTAACATGAGCTCGATGTACGCAGCTTAACAATGTCAAGACGTATGACGCCACTGGTTGTCTCTAATGATCGAGCTGGATAAGGCGAATAGCGATCTTTATCGTTTAAGGTGTACTAAGAAGAAGGCGTCTGGAGTGTCCTCTCAGCTCAACTTGAGACGCCCAAGCTATTGGTAGATTTTGGAAGCGTCGATTCGTTTAGCGGAAACACGTGTGTTCATTCACTCCAGCGTTTAGTTCTGGCATATTTGTTCGCATTTGCTACCCTGAATACCCACTTGGTATGTTCAGTCACTCTCTGAAACCGGCAGCTCATGACGGTCATCCCTTTATATCTTCGAACACCAATTGTGGGGCCTGCTCTGCACGTATTACAAATGCTCTCGCATTGCTATTAGTGGATTTCCACCTTCTCCCTAACTGACCAGGCCGGAATACTTATTTGGCTGACCTGCTCGACTTTTGTGTCCGTTCCATGGTGATGTCTGTGGTACAAATTCTGTTCAACCTTTTAATTTTACTTGTTATTAGTAACCGAAACTTTACGAAAGCTTCTCTTACACCAGCTCATAAATTTTCCGACGTGGGCATAGCTAGAATACTAATTATACTTTATTTTAGTTTTGGAACGGTTTTTAGCCCAGTCCTTCAACGACGCTATATCTCAAGGACGCTGATCTGCTTTTGAGCCACCACCTTCCGAGGAATGCAAACCCCATTGAACCAACCATTGGCAGTTGAATATTCTAATACAAATAAGGCTTCTGATGTACTGATTTTTCTACTGGCGCATTCAAAGATAAAACTGGCGCCAACTTGTGATTGCCATTATTATGGGATTTGCACCATTCATCGTCCATCTTGATTTGACGTTGTCTAAACAGTCGTACTATCCAAATGTTCACTTACTCGCCAAACCTGGCGACTGGGTTCCAAACGGGTACCACCATACGTACCAATAGGGCAGCGTTTAGCCAACATGTTCTCACCAAATTTGTCCTCAGGTTGGTGAATGCGACAAGGCAGCGTCATTCAACCACATGTAGCTGCTTCACTGCTACGTCGGGTCAAGTCACCCGGTCATAGAATCAGTGGCTCCCTTGCACTTGTTCCTTTACTTCGAACTCTTGACTACATCTGACGGTTTAAGTTCTTTTGACATATAATAGTATATCCGTACCTGGGGGTGTGAATGCGGATTTTGAGTTGTTCTCCGAACTGAGTGGTTATTTTGCAGACGACTTATTACCAACGATGTGTATAATGGTTACTAGATTTACTGCGCTTTGATGCACAGACCATAGTTACCGGAATGGACTAAGCTCTTTGTATCGGTTCCTTAGGGAGGATAGTCTGCCGGTAGCCGGATGGTTCCTGCATCTGGTTTTGAATTTACAAATTACTTTGCTTTGAGTCCACGTGCGTACAGGCCAACCCGCAGTACCCATGCCGTGTACACACCTGATGCTTGCCACATGGTAGAAAAGCGTCGAAGTCAATCTCACGTAACCGACAAAGAAATATTCGCCCCCTGTCACTGGATTACTATCTCCTACGTGGATGCAACTGTTTCAGGTGTCAAGTAAGGCATCAGGCTAACTCACCAATATGACGCTCTTCAATTCGCTTACATCTTGTGGCTCACACTAGCTTTAGACCTGTCAACTGAGACCTCCTGCATAAAATCGACTGCGGCTGCTACACAGAAAACTACTTCTATTTCTTCACATGCCATCCATCTTTGTCCCTTACTTGAGGAATTCGGATGAACTGAGTGGGCTGGTCGTTGCAGTTCAACTTGTGCTTACCTATCTTTGGCACCTGAAACCATTTGAAATGTGTGTCTACCTCTTATTTGCCCTTTATCAACCCGCCTCCAAATTCTTAGATTATTCGCTTCTCATCTTATCTTTTTCAAGCTGGGAAAGCATGCACCGCTTACGATGTGATCATCCATCCAAACTTCTTGAAACAAGTTCGATCTTCGGAGTTATTCGAGGCGTTTTTGATGACAGTCATTTTTGAAGGCCTGGAAAGCAAGTACGGCGTGACATTGGAACGAAGTACCCTCGTATTATTGGTCGCCATGAAGGTTTTCACACAGATTGGATCATTTTGAAGAATAAAAAGGCGCTAGGGAGACTACAAGAGCAACATGTCCGTGCGGAAAGCCGACCAGCCATTGTCGAGTTGGACACTCCTGTGTTAGTTTGTTTTGAATGATCATCCTTTCATTTTTAATGCACACCTTTGTTGTAGACCCGGTTTTAAACCAACTCTAATCCAGGAGATGCCCGTACAGCGAGATATCAATTTGAGGCAGGTTACGCTTTTCTCTGTTCCTCATCCGATAACTGAACAGTGTTCAGGGTGAGGTGCCCCAGTACACCCTAACTGCTGTACCTGATGCAAAAAATCCGGAATACTTGGTTTTTCAGACTAAATTACCAAAGTTGGTGAGTAGCGCACCTGCAACTTTGCTTCTGCTCTCACGTTTTACTGTGATATTTGCTTTGTACTATTTCCAAAATATGTTGAGCGGCGAGACACTATCGGCCACCTTTGCAGTTTGTTCCGTTAATTTAACCGAAGCACGTTGGACCACGTACGATTTATCTCGCACTGTTTAGTCGCCAGTTATTTTGAACACTGCACCGATCGAAACGGTCATATCGCATTTTAGTCTGCTCAACTTCGGTCCACTGAAGAAATCAATTTGGGCTTCCTGCTGCCCCCAATGCTCTTCGATCACGAAACCCCGTTAAACTTACGAGTCCGTACTGAACTTCTTCGAACCTCCTTGTTTGCAGTATTGTGAAGAGGCCATTTCGCTTAACAATGATTCGTCTTTTATTTTGTTGATGTTTGTCTTTTAATTTGTAATGGCGCTTTGATCGTGCTGCAGAAATTTACATGTCCGAATATTTCTTTTTCTATCCTAATATTACGCCGGTTGCACTTTCTGATTGCCGTATTTTTTCTTGTGCGAAACCGCTTTATTTTCTTCTCCTCTATACATGCAGTCATGCGTTTGGGTGCATCCTTATTGCACATTAACCCAATTTTCACAAGTTTTCCTTGCTCGTCAAATCAACTTTGACGAGTCATCGGTACACTCGGTGCTACTTTGTCAAAACCAGACGCTGAGCATCTTGCGCTATCACTGTAAGTCTGGCATATTTCCGTTGTGCACCGTAGCACACTTCGCGTTGATATAGGTAGAAATTCGTCACATTTAGACTCACTCAGACAGCCGCCACACGCCCGGAAAAGCACTGTACGCGCGTTTCATCCTTTCGGGAATCATCAACAGTGCGCATTCCATCGGACCCTTGGTAGGGCTCGAACCCGCAACTCGACTGTTGCCAGTCCGTGGTTGAGACCACTGAGCTACGGGGGACGGCAACGACCATCGTGAATAAGTTACCAGATGTGATATAGCGCCGCTCACTATCCACTGACTTACACGTTACTGCCGTGCAGAGGACAGGGTAGCCCCCTCACCAAGCGACGAGCTTACCAAACTTAAGCCGCAAATTAACTGATGGCATTATAAGCAGTTTGGTCTGCGTACTGATTACAGAAGAGTAGTAGGGGAGTTGAATGGTATAGGTAGAAATTCGTCACATCTAGACTCACTCAGACAGCCGCCACACGCCCGGAAAAGCACTGTACACGCGTTTCATCCTTCGCGTTGAGTTATACGAAATTTTGTTCACCTATGTTCGGTTCAGTCGCACAACTATACTCCGGGTGCCTAAGTGCGGTGGATCCAGTTGCCACAACTCTCGTCACCAGCGTAGCAATACGGAGAAACAGCAAGAAAGTGAACTTGCATGCTAATTGGATGCAAATAAAAGTAAATGAGTGCGTCAAACTAATCGGGATAACATGACAATTAACATCTAGATGTGCGAAACCGAATGCAGAAACGCCACTGACTGCGTGACTGCAACATGTCTAGCAGGGTCTCCACCAACTGGTGTAGACCATCCCCGGGGGGCACTAATCCACGCACCAGCCTGGCGAACTTTTGTACCAATATACTAATCTTTGCAAGCACTAGCTGTGCACATGGTGGTGACCTAGTGCCAATCGTTGCTCCGAAAACTGCACAATACTTCAACGAGCTTTGGATGTCGTTGATAAGGTACATGTTGAAACTGAGTGCCTGCTGTTTACCCTAATACAGTCAACCTTGTCTAAGGCGACCACTAAGGGCCCGACAAAAAGTGGTCGCCTTGGACAGGTGGTCACCGTAGAAAGGTTCATGCATCAGGACATTACTCATAGGAGAAAACTTAGGGGATGTTTTCGACTGGTCGCCATGGCAGGTTGGACTGTACAACGCGTGTTATCACAGCCCTATAAAACGATCTGGATAGAGCTTACACACGGTCAATTGACAACATGATCCATTTCAACACGGCTAAATGTAAAGCTCTAAAATCATGCTATCAAAGCACTTGCGACTATCGGCTATGATTCATAACTTCTACATCGCGCTTCTCGTGAGGACTGTCGCGTCGTGCTCATGCAAGCTAACCTTAGCTTTTTGAGACAGACCGAAAGAACATCAAGGAAGGTGAACAAACGTTTTGATTTCCTGCGTAGCGCGCTCGGAATTTTCGCCGCCTCGATCTTTCCGCGAATATTGGCGCGTACTTGAGGCCGCACGTCGAACACGCTATCCATGCGTGGCAGTCCTGGCAGTGGCACAGCTCTAGACTGCACAACGCAAGGGGAAAAAGGACGTTAAACGTTTACCCTGCCTCCCCTACCGAATTAGACTAAAAACACTGAGAGTATACAGCGGGTATCATCGGCATCTACGGAGTAATCTCAAAATGGTGTGTCAGGTCCTAAAAGACCCCAACCATGCTTACTAACATCTTTTGAAACTCAAACAAAATACGTCTCTGATTGGCTATCAGTTTAACCTGACCACGAAGTTTTCCCCCTTCTAGTGCCGCAGCCCTAGGACTTCATCCCACCGCACGTACTTAATTGCTCCACCATATCACTTTTCAAAAGACGACTTGACGGCATCATCATCATTATACACGTGATCTAGAAGTGGAAAACGTACCGTAATACATAAGAAGAAAAATATGCAACAGTGGCACGCCGGCTGAGTCGCCAGCAACGGATGGGCATCGTTTCGGAAAGCGACCAACCGGCTAGTGTGCCGCAACAAAGATGTTACCTTAAATGAGACCGTGGTTGGACAGGGAGGCTATACGGGATGGGGAAGGACAAAGGAACTCACAAAACAAATACCACTGGGGTTGGCTCCTAGCCATGTCAACAAGTGTATCCGACCAAACGTGTTCCTCGACTTTCGGACCCCAACCAGGGACCTGAGAGGCTCTAGCCGAGGTCAACTTCGAACAAAGGGCCTTCATTCCTCTTGACCAAGTCATCGCTTGTCCTCCCGTCCTCTTCTTCCATCCACACCCCCAGTGCGCAAACATCGCACGTCGCGGGAGTCGGTGGGCTGGCATACGCAACGCGTGGTTCAGTCATCTGTGCCTGATACGTGATAAAACGGTGTCGAGCGGTTCACTTCCTTTTCTTGCGCCATAAACAAGGCGTCGAATATACTCATTGCTCACACGATGCACCCACCAGATATGGGCCAAACTGCGAAATCTTCGGGGGTCAAAAATGGCTAGCTTCTTTATGTCTGCCGATCTAATGGGCCAGGTTTCACAACCGTACAGTAGGGTTGAACGTACGATCTCATTGTACACTCTACCCTTCAGCGAGAGAGTGCTGTCGAGCCGGCGGCACAGGTTGCGATGGTTAGAAAAACGACCTGGTGCTTTTGCTATATGGATTGTGATCTAGTCTTCAATTCCAGCGACGCTGATACAACTGCCGAGATAGCTGAATTTCTGAAGGACTTCTAGCTGATCCCCACCAAGGGTCAGTGCAGGAGGCAGTGCCTGCCAATCTCGGAGGAACGTTTTCACTTCGAGGGTGCAAAGCAAAGCCCGAAACGGCTGACAACTGGTGCTACTCTCTCTAATGCTGCTTGGCACGTTTGTGAGCTGTCACAGATTAGGGCAGTATCGTCAGCATACTCCAAGTCAAGAAGTCGTTCGGCCGAAAGCAGCTCCACACCTAAGTCGTGTCCTGTGAACGCGATCTCCATGACTTCATCAGTAGCGAATTTGAAGAGGAATGGTGACGGTGGCCATCCTTGTCTTACACCGGTGGGTATATTGAATGGCGCGACAGCTTAGCGTAACTCCTCACTCTCCCCTAGTTACGCGCGTATAGCGCTCGTATAATCTTTACATATAGCCCGGCACACTTTTCTTGGGTAGGCAGTCCCAGAGTACGCATCGACCCATCAGCACGAAGGCTCATTTGATGTCCAGGAACACGACAACGGTGGGCCGCCACTCAATGTGACGGTACTCCAACAACTGACGCAAGGTGAAGATATGCTCGATGCAGCCCCGGCGTCGACGGAATCTGGCTTGCTCCTCACCAATCAAGCTTTCACGAGCGCCAGTCAATCTGTGAAGAATAACAGGGAAGGAATTTGGTGGCGATGGAGATCAGACTGATTCCTCTATGGTTGCCACATTCCGATCGTGAGCCTCCTTTGAAAATTGGGACTACAATGGGGCGGCTCCAGTTGGTTGGGACAATTTCCTGCTTCCACAGTTTACTACTAATTCGTGTAGATCAGCAGCAAGAGCAGGAATCCCGAATTTGAAGAGGACTGGATATAGATCACCTAGTTCCGCGCCCTTATTCAACTTCAGCAGTCCGAGCTCACGTTCGGCTTCTAACCGAGAGAGTGGATCCAAATAGATAGCCCAGAGAGCATGACGATCACTGACCGACGAGAAATCTGATGATCCTGGCCGATTAAGTTGCTTTTCAAGGCTTAGCCCAACGCTCCAAGCGTTTCGACAAGTTGTGGATAGGCTGTCCACTCTTGTCACAGTTAGTTTCAATAACATCAGGTCTCTTGCTGCCCATTTCTCGTAGCAGACGGAATAATTTCCGATGGTTACCAAGGGCAGCGGCCACTTCCATCTCTGACGAACGATGAGACCACTAGGATTCGCGGTCTCTTCTCAGACTAGCAGGCAGTTTTGCCCTGAGGTCTTTACGACTCCCATAGTGTTCGCTTCCAGCCGGAATGTGTCGACGAGCATCGATAAGTTCCAAAGACTGCGAAGAGACCAAATGCCCATGTTGGCTGTTAGATTTAACACATGAGGAATTGCTTGCTGTTACTATAGTCTGGTGAACATGCGACCGGTGACCTTCAGCTGTATACAGTGAGCGCCTACTCAACCCGAACGCCAACATACTTCGATACGCAACCAGAACATCTGGCTTCGCCAGTTGGCTGGTGTCTATGCGCTCGCAGGATCGTCGAGGGCGTTCGCCAAAACGCACCCGCAGTTCAGTAAATACAAGTGCATGGTCAGTGTTCACACATGTGCTCCAAATCGAGCGACAGTTTTGGACTCAGCCTCTCCAACGGTACCTGATCGCAATGTAATCGATTTGCATCCAAAGCTGGTGGACGCCATGCCACGCTCCGGCGAGTGCTGTGTCAGAAGTTAGTGCTCGCAAGAAATAGGCGAGCATCTTCACACAAACGAACTAATCGCTCACCGTTATCATTACAGAAGCTTACACAATGTTGACCGCCCAGATGCAGCTCATCAGTGGACAATTTTAACTTGAACGTTCAGATCCCCAGCCGGCACTACAGTGTCTGTGCTTTTTCTGTGACGAAGAAGCTAGTTCATTTGGCGATGGAAGTCATTTTTCACTAAGTCAGTGCTACAGTTTGTGGGCGAGTAAGCATCGATGACAGACATCGCTTGTCCCCGTGCGACTTCGAAGCTTTGAACTAGCCAACAAGTCGAACGGCGCACATCCGGTTGCCGATAGGAATCCAATCAATTAGAGCAGCTTCAATCCGGGGACTCAGGGCAGTACCAACACCGGCTTGGCCAGTATTCGCAGCTGCATAGTCTCCGGATAGGCGCAATGAGAAAGCACCACTGGTGTCACTTGAAGGGGATCGCAGAGTGAGAACAGAGCTCGAGTCTTGTAGGCGGGTTTCCGATCAGCAGCTGATATCGAGCAAGAGGATCTCCATCTTTCGAGCACGGGCTGCCTATTGATCGCTCTGTAACAAGTTGCGTACCTTGAAGCATGCCAATCTGTGAGAGGATTGAGGGCTCAACATAGAATCCGGTGAACTGGGTTTGACTGCTTGGTTGGGCATCATGGGCTTGTCGATACGGCTTGAGTGACACTGCGCGTTTGCATCTGAGTTGAAATTAGAAGCGAATCGCTTATCAAAACAGGGTGTGGGAGCAAGGACTTGAAGTAGCCGAAAACGGGGAGGATAACAATGAAGTTGGAGCGGGACGATAAGGATGCAAGAGCGTAAGTGGGGGAACGATAAGGCGGGAAGGCTTGTGCAGTAGCATCCAAACCCCTATCTACCCCGTCCGATGCAGTAGATATGGCGCTTTTAATTATCCTCTGCAACGGTTAGGGCATCAAAAAATGGTTTGAAGATAATGTCATTGTATTGCCTTGGCAAGATACTGTCCGGTTAACCAGGCCTAGACAAAATAACCGGAAGGCAGTGGATTTGGCATTGGGCTACGCTAAGTCCGTTTTATGGGATGAGAAACCATCCTCACTCCACCCCCCAACCTGGAGGACCAGAAGACTGAGTTTGTTTGGCCTCCAATCTGGTATGAGCAGCTCTTAAGGTGAAAAAAGCACCACGCAGCATAACTCAATGGATCGTTGAGGCACACAAACTATCGCACTACGGTATGGTCCGCTCTCGTTGCGATTCTAATGTATGTTAAGTTAGTTTTTACGATGATTGGTTTTTTATTGCGTATGTATTGCGGTGCACTCTTATCGTCAGGTGACTTCAAGAGTATGGGATATTGTGTCATGTTTTACTTTTTTCACAATCTGTATTGTCAGGTGGTTTCATTCCTATTGCATTTTTAATTCTGTCGATACTTAGATTGGGTACGTTGAAAATAATGACGTTTTGCGATCTGTGTAAGCGTTCTTGAGTCTCGGATGTGATCGAAGATATTAAGGAACCAGCCGTGCATACTCGGTCTAGCCGATCCTCTAAGCAGTTCACAGAATGATAGAACTTGTTCACAACTGGTGCTAAATTCATGAATTTTGTTTTTCAGCCTAATAACTTGTTCTTCGAGAGTATTAATCCGACTCGTCATTTCAGGCGGGATGGTAGTAGCGAAGTTAGGGCAGTCTACACCTACATCCGATTTTTCGCAGTCTGGACAATAACGTCTCGATTTTACTACAATAACGGATGGATCAGTAGTAGTGGTTTCCGTGTGCTTTATTATCGTTTCTATTTTTATTTCCAACTTATGCAAGAAGCCGAACTGATGTGCTCAGCGAACACTCAGATCACCAATGTGCTTCTCGTTCACACAGTACTGGCAAGCATTTCTATTGAATACCAATTGGTAGGGTGTTAAGATGACGAAACGTACAGAGCTATGAAATACATCGATTGGGTGGTAAGACAGCCACAGGAGGACGAGTTTAAAAAAATATGACGCACTGTTTCAAATCTAATGAACGACCCAAGCCAACTGTTTTTATTTTCGCTCTGTTTCGTTGCTGGGCTCGTTGTTTGGATCTCTAGGTCGGTAAGATAGATCTGTGGACAATGAACACGGTTAGGTGGACACACTTGCTGACATGGCTAGAAGCTGGCCTCAGTTGCGTTTTTTATATGCGTTTCTTTGTCCATATCTCTCTCTTTTGGATTTCGCCTCCAATCAGGATCTCATAGCAACCGAATAATATGATATTTAACCTTATATTACTTTCCTTTTTTTATCCTTTTTATTGTAGTATCTTATCATTTTGTTTTGCGGCACAATAGTTGAATTATGTTTCCCACCTTCAGCTAATGTCTACTGATGATGATGATAGGTCGGTTGAGCGGCCTGTTCGTTAATCTCGCTTGTTTTGGATGTAAGCTGAACCATTAAACACTCAAATGTTGCCATCTCAAAGTACAGAGGTACATGAACCATAATGCTTACTTACTTTGAGATAATCTTGAAAATCTTCCTTATTGGCCCACCGCGTAGCAACGATATAATTGGACAGACGGCTGTCTGCATGAATCGTGAGTTGCCTTGTGCTGACAATCAATGTGTCCTTGCTTTTTAATGCAAAATCCAATAGATACGATACAAAGCCTCTACACTGTTTGGACTACCTCACATCGTACAACGTCAGTTCCAGGAAAGGAAAATTTTGTGACGGCACACTATGCGACATAACTCGTGACCATCAAATGATAGGATTCTTGCAAAACCATCGGTATACTGTATCATACTCTCCTTCAATTCCAAATCTGTGTTCATGCAAACCTCCCGGTGCGTCCTGCTACTTGCATGTTATTTTATCGACACCTTTTATCTTGTAATTTTCACCCCGACATTCTACTGGACTTGTCGAACGTTTTTCTTCTTTACCCGCTACAAATCATTGCTCTCTCACAACAGCGATGGACACTTCGTTGCGAGACGCTACCTGCACTCCAGACCAAACTAGCTTCCCGTCAGGTTTCTTCCATGGATTTTACATCAGTCTCTCAACACTGATACACGCATCAACCGCGCTTTTTCTCGTGCTTCCTTTTATTCTACTTTGATTTTTCCCTCTTTTTGGTTCCGCTTCGCCTGGAGACTTCTTCACACGATCGCGGTCGACGAACACTGGGTCAATCTTTGTCGCCTTTCGATGTGGTGTTTCATTACGTGGCGAAGCACTGCTCGAACTCAGCTTTCTTTGTCGATCACCTCGTAATGCCTCGGGTCTTCGGGCGCTGCTGGTAGGCGTTCTTGTACACTGTAGGCACTCGCATCATCGGTCCTATGCCCCTTTGTGTTTAATGATCATGAGTCAATGGTCTAGGCCTTCACATGGCTTCCACATTTCCTAGGAATAGTTAGAGCTCTTTCTAGTAGGGAGACGCAACCACATTTGCCACCGTGGGGGCTCTCTGCACGCTTCTATCTGAGATACCCGTTTTGTACCCCACACTATGTTACTTGTGTGTGGGGCGTCTCCTCTAGACACGGAGCAGAAAACGAGGCGTTTCCTTGTTTGCATCCACCATATTATGTTTTCACCATTTTGCCTCAATATGTGTGTTCCGAAAGCATGGCATTTCTCACTGCTTGGGCGTTGCTCTCATCCAGACTGCCTTAGAATTTTGGTTTTCATTGTGTACGCGCACTTAATCGTTATCACTTCATATTTCGTCAAGGACGTATGGGCGTTCACTGTGATCCTACCCACCCACCTGCCTGCCTATCTACCAACCATCTGCTCAGCTACTTCTGCGGGTGTAGCCTGGTGCCTCTAGGCGCGTATACGCAAGTATGCCGGAGTCACGCCTTTCATATGTACCTAGGTATGCATAAATAGGCCCGAGCGTGTTGTGAGACGTGTACCAAACGTTGGAAGTAGCATTACTAATTTTCTACGTGAGGATGTAGGTACTCATTCTGTGCAACTTGGCGATTCACATTTACCATCCTGTCGAAACTTTCTCTTACTAAGCGTTTCAACTTGAAGGACATAATCGTTTTAACCACCGTGCCTCATATGACTGGCCCCTTGCCGAATACTTCGGGTGAGTTGTTCGGTACGAAGTACTCAAATTCGCTTTCGTTCTTCCCATTTTATCGTCTCCGAAGTCGTTTTCCAGTACCTATTATTTTTCGTCACCGGTTCCACCACTGTTCGCGTCAGTCTAGTGCGCAGTCTCTTAGAACGCATCACCGAGTGCTTTTATCTTCCCACGCTAGCTACCAGTATACTAAATGCCTCTTCTACCTGTGCATATGTGCATTTTCATCCTAACCAAACTACACCAGCTGTAGTCCCATTGTGTTGTCTTCGACTTGCCGATACTGAGGTGGTTTTCTGAACCTATTCGTGAACCGTATCATATCTTCTCCTGGTTCAGATGTTCTACTTGCAATCCGCATGTCGCCAGTCCCAACTTGCATTGATGCAGGTGACCTCGTATTATCTTAGCTTCATGCAACCGGTATCGGATACCTGACAGCGAAGCGTCCATACTAAATCCCGATATAGTGCTACTTCCTTCTACCTGGTAGGGGTTTCCATTAGAGTCTACCAAAGGAAGAATACATTACTAGCCTCCACTTAGGCTATCATATGCATGGATACCCGCTTAGTGTCCTTTATGGAAGCTGATGGCCATCTTCTTGTCTAAACCGGATCCGGTCCTGAAGTCACTGATTTTTTCGTAGCCTAGGTGATCACCACGGTTAATTCCTTTTGATTTACCTAAACACATAACGCGATTCCGTCAGTTGGTTTAACATTGTTTATCATACCCTTGCCGTGCATCACTCAGCTGCATTCTCGATTGTCATGCTCTGCCGGTCTTACTCCTGGCGCTTGACAGTTTGACGGTATATATAGCCTAATCTGATTTAACAGCTCCAACTAAAAATAAGCCCTGCTGTATTACCATGTCACTTACTGCTCCTTCATCGATCTATGCGGCCGTATATTCGCAAATTACTTGAAATCCACGACTGCGTTCACTTAAGCCTTGCATTGCCTGATAGACGAAGTCTTTCATATATGCTGCGATGCGTTCGTTTACCGGATTTCGTGTCTAGACCCTTTGACCTAACCGACGGGTGTAATAGACACGTAAGCGATGCTGCGTTTGGGAATCGAGTGAGAAGTGATCGGTCAGCAAATACTCCCCCCCCCCCACGCCAAGGGAACTGAACTATTCCGTCAGTATGGTATACCCGTGGAGCGGAACTCATTCACACTGGCTGAAAAACCAAACGCGGAATAGTAACTAACCTTGATCTCCTAAATTAGCTTGTTTCGTTACCAACAAATAGATTTAGCCTATCCTGTAGATACTCTCTCTGTCTCCCGAGTTCTGGCCTTTTTGTATTCCTTTTGGTGCGTGACTGAGCAGTCAGACAGTCGCAGTCTCACAGGGCAGCAAAGCAGCAGTACCACGGTTGTCCGTGATAGAGAGCAGAGGGAAAAGAAAAAAACGTTACAACAGTGACGAGTCTTGTTTCAATCAAACCCAGAATGGCAGTCAGCTTCCAACAATTGCAGGCACTTTTGCAGCAGCAACAGCAGTCGCAATTCGAAAAATCACCGAGGCATTTCATCGAACTGCTATCACAAAAATTAAACATTCAAGTAGAATGCGAACAGGAACTGAAGCTGACATCGTAAGAAATTGTTTCAGAATGCCAGAGGTTGCTCAACTTGAATCCTGGTACAAATGTGGTCGCAAATTCGGAAGCCAGGGAAGGGCAACACTTCTGTCACACTGCCACTTCAACATCTGATGTGCCCATCAGACCTGATGATGCTTCGGTAGGAATCAATGACATTACCCAGATGAATAGACGCCACGAAGCAATACTCTAACCTGGTCCAGAATGTTGCAGAATCACCTGTGCTGCCCTGAACCTTAAGTCAGTCACTAAACCAGTATCCAGAGCGAAGCACCTTGTGCCAAACAGGCAAGGAAAGCATTGCAGTTATCATGCGGGGGAAAATCAGACAGACAGCGTGCGTCATTTCAACCATTGGGAACTTGGTGTATGCACGAGACTTCCGAGGTGGTCGACATGAAGACTGATCCGCAGATACGGTTGGGGCATTCACAAGCTAATGGAAAGAAATGAGAAATGGGTCAGATACACCAATCAGCTGAGACCGAATCACAGCATGACTCAAAGTCCCCCAGAACCGCCATCCCTACCATGGGACATCCTGTTAGACACATTTTGTTTGAAAGACGAAGCTGATCGGCTACGTGGATCACAGCATAAGATGCAAGCATCAGCGGGCGCATATTGCAAGCCGGCCCAAAAGCGGGGACAACCACCATGGCTGCAAGTTGATCCCAAAGAGAAAACTTATGGACCAAGTCGAGTTTGAATGGTACTCTGGCGTACTCAATTCGAGAGGGAAGGTAATAGAGACGTAAGCAGAGCTGCATTTGGGAATCGAGCGAGAAGTGATCGGTCAGCAAATACCCACCCGCGTCAAAGAAATTGAACTATTCCGTCAGTATGATATACCTGTGGAGCGGAACTCATTCACACTGACTGAAAAACCAGACGCAGAATAGTAACTAACCTTGACCTCCTAAATTAGCATGTTTCGTTACCAATAAATAGATTTAGCCTATCCTGTAGATACTCTCTCTGTTTCCCGAGTTCTGGCCTTTTTGTATTCCTTTTGGTGCGTGACTGAGCAGTCAGACAGTCGCAGTCTCACAGGGCAGCAAAGCAGCAGTACAACAGTTGTCAGTGACAGAGAACAAAGGGAAAGAAAATGCATTAAAACATAGTGTTGTGTCGTTAGTTATGATGCGAGAGCTGCTTTCCATTCGGAGAGTGATCTGCATATAGTATCCTCGTTTATCCGGGGGTCCGAACACTGGTCACTTATTAATTGAGAGTTGTTCGCAGTAGCTTCCAAATCAGGGAATCGTCCACGTACCCCGGAAAGCACCAGCCTGTCGTTTCGACCCTTTGGGTCTCAGCAGCGTTGCGCATCCGTCAGAATTCAAACCCATGATCACTAGCGGCTTCACCGCCAGCCAGCAGTTTGCATCACTGAGCCATGTGGGACAACAGCAAAACATCCTGATTTACAAGGTAAATACAATAGAGTGCGTCTTATGCTCCACTCCCATGCAACTTACGAACATTCCAGATAACAGGGTTAACCCCCGAAAGACTGGCAATAGCTATGTGCGACTATCTGCTTTGGAGGCTGCGGCGAAGAACTCTTAATTAAGCACATCAAATATTTCCTATCCATGAGTACTGCTCACATATGTGGTGTCCAACCAACCATGGCTGCGTTTAAAGGTAGTATTCATCAGCTACGCAGGTAAATTTTCTCTGCATCCCCTGAGGTGGCGTTTTCAAATGGCTCCGGTGAAGTGCATTCATCTACCCTCACTTACGTCGCCAAAAAACAATGATGTTTCAATATTTATCAATAAGAGAACGGCCGCATTGGTACGCCTGGCTTTTTGAATATAACATCCGCATTTGGGTATCTAGTTACATGTGTGCTCTATCTCTGGATCCCCTTCCTGCAATACTGCATGCACGAGACTGATGAAACATTGTATGATGCTACAGTTTGCGTCTCCGTGATTCACTGATCTACGCTGAACGGCATTTTCCAGGTGTCTCTACAGATACTGATAGCAGTCAGAGTATTGCATATAAGTAAGCGAGACTCAGCTTTGACATCCTGCTCATTTGAGTTTGGAGGAGGGTCGGTAGCCCTTTCTTCTCCAACAGCTATGACAGACAACTGTTTACGAGTTGGAGACAAGTTGATTTACTTAAAACATAAACCCTATAGACAACCCCTTGGTTTCCTTCTGCTGCTTCAAACCAGATAACCGTTTGCCCAAAAAATAAAAACTCGCCTACGATTAATTATGGTCTCAGGAATCTTGTCTCATACCGTGTAAAATGCGCATGAATTAATTATTCCTTCTAAGCATTCGTGTAATCGGCCTCATGCAACTCCTCTTGAGACTAACTCCACATTCATGTGTTGGACCTGTTTCCCGCTGGATTATGATTCAGCAAGTGATTGCCTCAAGGTATCCTGGTTGGTTCCGCAAATTAGCAATTTCGGATGACATACTGCCTCGCGATAGTTTATTGTGGCTGTGAACCACCGAGATTCAGCATCACACCTCTTTTGATTAACCGATGTGATGGTGCCTTCGCTACAGTCCTGGGATCATCCTGGACATTCGGGTCCTCAGACCCGATAGTTATCGATATCTACAGCTCCATCCTACTCATCGGAGTGCTACACACCTTGTGTTCTCATACTAACCCGTATTTTCCTCTGTTGCACAATGACAGTTAGCTCAACTATTTCATCGGGTAGGGTCCTGACGTTAGCGCATAACATTCGTGTTGTTACATTTCTGTTGGCAAAGCAACGTATATAACCGGTTTCGTCATCTTGCATGTTTCTTCTCCCGTTTAGAAGTATTTTCCGTCACACAAATTACACACGCCACCGTACCTTGCTTTTAACCGATTTACAACTTTATTGACCCAGCAGTAGTTCAGTCACAGTGGGAAATCACATCGAGTAACCTCGTCTACTCCACAGCGTGAGATATGAAACGATAACGACTGATTTTTGCTACCTGTCACTGCACTCAGTTGTTATGGGATTACGATACATAACTTTTCACAATGGGATGCCTCGTTGACGCCAAACATTAGTAATAATGCTATCCGATTTACTTTCGGTAGTGCTCCTTGACGTCCGATGATGGCTATCGCATGCTTTTCCGTCGAATGATGATGTGGCTTTCTAAGCCATCATAATTTGGTGCTCGAGTACAAACTCACAGCTTCCACCTCTCAAGTAGGGCTTACTATTTTGCGACCGTGGGGTTTTGCTGGCCGATGGAGTCCCTGTAGGCTTTCTAAGCCTAGCTAGGTGTAGCATGATAGCATTTAATAAAATTCAAGCGAAGGTCCATTGAGGCTTTATTCTGAATTGCTAATCGCTGCACCATTTAAGCACGTGTTTCGCAACGAGGGTGCGAAGTAGCTCTTTGACATTTGCGAGTGACCAGGGCCATCGTGTCTAACTTCAACCCGACGCCTAGTCGTGGTCGAGGTGTACAATACGAGCCGGTTTGTTTTTTAACCCGAACGAAGCTCTCTTGTAGGTGCTACTTTGCTTTCCTATATGAGCCTGCTGGAGTTTGTGTGAACAGTATAGGGAGCGCAGATCTGGTTTCTTTTTCATATCCTGTAGTTACTTAGACCTTATCTCGCGTCTTACCTTGTTGCCACATTTTTACTCCATGAGGCACCCCTTCGTTCGACCACGTATGCTGTTACTTTGTCAAGAACTAGTTTTACTTACAAGTAGAAACATTTTGGCGAGTATTTTGAGTTCGTCGCAATAGACGGACAATTCTAATAACAACTACCAATCCGGAAAAACACCAGGTGGCCATTTCGTTCTATTGAGGTTCGTCAGTAGTGCGCATCTTTCGGTCCTCTTCCTAGGATCG
>OX104063.1:245877152-246066276 GCA_944474145.2 Dicrocoelium dendriticum | reverse complement strand
TGTCATCTTTCCTATTCAACTTCGCTATTGACGAAGTCATATAGATAGCATTTACAGGACATGACTTTGAAGGTGTGGAACTGCTCCCAGGAGAACGACTTCTTGACTAGGAGTATGCAGACGACATTGCCCTCATCTGTGACAGCTCCCAGACGTGCCAAGCCGCGATGGACAGATTGGCACTGGCTGTCAGCCGCTTCGGGCTTTGCTTTGCACCATCGAAATGCAAAGCTTTCCTCCAAGGTTGTCAGGGATCGCCTCCTGCGCTAACTGTTGGTGGGGACCAGCTAGAAGTCGTTCAAAAATTCAATTGGCTGGGAAGTTGTATCAGCGCCCTTGGGATCGAAGATGAGATCACGAATCGTATAGTGAAAGCTCGAGGTGCTTTTGCTAACTTTCGCCACCTACGGCGGCGGCGCGACATTACACTCGCCCTGAAGGGTAGAGTGTACAATGCTGCGGTACGTTCGACCCTACTGTACGGTTGCGAAACCTGGCCCCTAAGATCGGCGGACATGAAGAGGTTAATTACGTTCGACCATCGGTGTATTCGCAGTTTGGCTCTCGTCTGGTGGGATCACCGCGTAACGAGCGTGTTCGACGCCTTGTTTACGGCACAGGAAATGGAACTGAACCGCTGAGCACCGTTATTTCACGCACCAGGCTCCGATGGCTCGGCCATGTGTTACGCATGTCAGCCCACCGACTTCCACGACTTGCGTTGTTTGCTCACCGAGGAGGTGAATGGAAGAAGAGGAGGGGTGGCCAAGCGATGACTTGGTCCAGAGGAATGAAGGCCCTCACTTCTGAGCTGGCCTCAGTTGGAGCGTCACGGTTCCCTGGTTGGGGTCCAATAGATGGTGAACACGTTTGGCTGGATACACTTGCTGACAAGGCTAGGAGCCGACCTCATTGGCGTTCGTGCTGTGAGTTTCTTTATCCCTCCCCATCCGTTTTAGCCTCCCCTCCACCTACGATCTCATTTCGTAAAGTAAAACATAATAATTTTTTATTCTTTTTGCCTAGTAGCTGGCTGGTAGCTTACCGGAACGATGCCTATCCGTTGCTGATATCAGCTGGCATGCAACTTTTGTATTTATTTTCCTTTTTCATTTATGTATTGCGGCACAGTAGCTGGGGTGTTTCCCACCTCTAGCTGACGTGTATAATGATTTATGTGTCATATTGTTAGTTTCCCATCCATCCTCTTGAACGTTTTGTGTTTGAGTTGCTGGTACTGTTGCTTCCCTGTTTTCATTATGCAGCTCCGCCGCCCCGCTCCCACACGTTTTGTGATTTGTTTCCCTACTGATGGTCTAATAAGTAGCACAATTTTACTTTCAATTGTTGATTCTCCAACTGTTCCATCTAGGTCCCTGTACCTGAATACGATATTGTTTATGAAATCTTGGTCCATGCGTTCATCCACCAGCCTCTACAGACTGTCTATACCCAAGAGTTGTTTACGTATAGTTCTGTGACCACATCGGCTACTAGACCTTTTCTGGATCCTGCTTGCAGGGCTCCTTGATCATTGTCCAGCTCCGTGCTGTTCTGCCTTCCCTTGCTGCCTCCTCATATCTATCCACCAAACATGTATCATTTCGAAATGGCTGACACGTCAGTCCTTCGACCGATAAGTTGGCGTCACCAAATGACGCTTCCCTTTCACTCTGTCGATTCAATGTGCTCCCAATCAATACTCCACTTAAAGTGATCCCCTTCCTTCTTTCATTAATTGTTCAACTTTCTAGTGCCGAGTTATCTCATCATCTCACTGAATATAAATAGCCCAAACCCAAACGTTATACCACATAACGATCTTATTTGAGGTCTCAGAATTCACACTGCATTGCCATACACTATTTTTGCTTGTTGAACAGACGTTCAGCGGCTTTCATGATCTCTATCTGGAACTTGATTCTCGGTCTGATTGGCATCTGTTGAACGCATAAAACAGATTTGAGCCTCAGAGCGTTTAATATCAACAAGGAACTCGCTTCTGATTTCCAGCTTAAAGTTGCAGGGTTTCGTCGAGCACACTTGGTTTGCTGTTAATCTGTTGCGTTCTGCTGAGTTAGTACCAAGTGCTTATATACTTTGTCATCGTCACAAGTGAGGGGAGTTTTGTGGCCTTTATTGTCAACTCATGCATAGCTGACAGGTCTGCTTATGCTATTGTGTGAAGTTTCCATTTCCAAAGTCTAATCTATCATTTCTCTTTATGCATCTATTGGACCACATTATTTATGCCATCAACTGTCCAAAGCATTCGCTTTCATTAACTCATTACTCCCGAGGTAAAAGGTGAGATGAGTTTGAGATGTTCAGGTTAAACTCTTTGGGACGCTCTCATAATTTAAATCCTGGGGAGGGTAACTGAATATTGTCGTGTAATAAGTGGCGTTAATGTAAATAGCTATAGCTGGGATTGTAAATTCACTCTTGCTTCATCTGTTCTTTGAGTACAGGGAAACGTTTAAGTCTAGTCATATTGCCTCCACTTGTTTTTGCTCCTTCCTTAAGTATGGTCACAAGATTGTTTGGTGATAAAACGTTACATGCCGTTTGTGTGTTCATCCTTTTGCTTTATTTGCATTTTTGTATTTGTGCTGTTTCGTGGCTATCGTCTGAAGCTCCGCGAAGTCTGCCACTTGGGATCACGTGAATAGCTATCTATCTTGGGTCATGATTTGACCTGGTTCGATGTATACCTTACCGTCCGTATATCAGTATGTGGCACCTGCAGCTGTTTAGACTCGTCACAGTAGTAGTAATAATATTAATGGCAAACTGGGGTGATAAAGCCACTTCATGAAAATTGGCAGATGAAAAAGTCATGAATGTGGTTCAAATTTGCGAATGCAGGAGGGCAACTGACTTCTTCATTGCGCTATTTCCAATAGCCCGATCACCAGGATGACATTCAGAAAAATGACGCACGCTATCATAAATCAGCTTTTTGATCAACTTCTTCATATAATTGTTCTGTGTCTAATTTGTCCACTGATGGCAACGATACATATTAGTGGCTGATTGGTGGGCAAACAAGGCGCTTAGTCTAGCCATCGTGTGAGGTTTTAGTTCTAGAGACATTCCAGTTGTGTGTCAAAGAGTCTGTTGTCAAACACTGATGGACTTTTACTCGTTCGCTTCTCCATTCAGACATGAGCAGTGTTTTGCGTGCTCTGCTTATCAATATCCACTATCTTCTGCATGCCATCAACTTGTGTTGGGCATCTCTGATTTTTACGGTAACGCTGTCCGCACTGCGATCTCACATGTCACCAACAATCGACGGTCTATTATTACTCCGTCGCCACATATTTCTTAGGTTCCTAATAGTTGCCCGGGCCCCGTTAGTGCTCGAAGTGACCGGTTCAGGGATTTGGCCACCAGAGGTAATTCAGCTGCCTAACTAAATGAGCCAATCTATCACTTATATACTGTCGAATAGATCGGCTAAACTAACCGGTTTATCACAACCGGAAGTAGGTCGTCAGAGCTAGGTATAGTATTTGGCTACTACAGCACCAACTCTTATCACATATTATTGTTGACGAGAATAGAGACATCAGCATCTCCGATGAACTCGACAGACCTACCTAACAGCAGGCTATTTGACGTGCTTACCATATCGTTCCGACCAAATTAATTACTAGTGAGTCCGCTATGCCTCTTTCTCAGCTAATCTCACTCACTCTTGTCTTGAACGCGTGTATCGGATCAGTTGAATATCTCATGATCATTTCACTTGCTCTGACCTACAGTTGTGCAGCGCAACCATCGCAACCTGATTTTGCGAACGCTTTCCTATTGCTTCTTCTCAATTCTGTTTCGTATCTTCGAATTCGCAACAGGGGCTTACTCAAATACACTCCATGTTAATATAGACAGTACAGACTGAGATCTGCCGATGATATTTTCCACTTCAGCTTCAGTTGGGACATGTATCTGTTCTGTGATCTTGTTTTCTCATAATGCCTTGGTATCCACCCCTAACACACACCAGCTTAAGAACGTGGTTGAGCTCAGGATGACGGGGTTTTAACATATATGTAACTACGATTACACTGGTTCTTGTATATGCTCATCCGAATAGACATAGTTCGCGACTTAACGAATACCAGATCTCTGTGGCATCCTTTCTCATCACTGACCAGTGTGCTTACACCACACCCAGTTAATTTGTTACGTTGGACGTTGGTAGCCTTCGCGAAGCCTGGCTTAGTGTCTCAAGTCCAAATAAATCTTATGCACTCGACTGGGAACATTTTCCGCATTTTTACACTAGCACTGCGGCTGTAGTGAGGCACAACTTAAGCATGGAATTGCAGTGAAATCGTAAAAATAAAACATGCATGCACGTCACTCAAGTAAGCGTTTACGCGTGGTGCTGCTAAGTTTCTTTAAGTCCACAAAAGCGGGATAAATACAGTAAGAGAGTTATGATAACGTCTTGTGCGAGAAAATGTAACCCTAAATTTAGAGCGGGTAGACGAGCAGGACAGGGGGTTTAAATAAATCAGCGACGTATAGGTATGCGATTCCAGTTGCCTTGTTTCCACCCTCTTAAGGTACTTTACAGTTGCTCCTGACTCTCGTTATTCCTACTGATTACACTCAGTTGAACTTTTCCTTATCCAGCTTTTTTACCGCATTTAAACCTTGGTTTGTTAGCATTGATGTATTGTTTTGGATAACATTCTGCTCGATACGTGCCCTTTACGGTAAGACACTTGTTTTATGAGGCACACTTACTGTCTTCATTTCACTGATCACTTGTTGGGCCCCTCCACGCCCGCTTGCGCTAGATCAGGGCACAGGGCATGGCCTGCCCACGTTAGTGGGTTCGCATCCGTAGTTACTCTTGTTTAAATGGCTCTCGCACACACATGTCAACACTGAGGTTTTTGATATATCCTCTTCTATTACAGTACTATGTTAACAATCAGTGAGACTATCATTATCTTGTCCAAACATATTTGTCTCCTCTGCATCGTACATCAGGTCTTTATCCCAATTCAAATATCCCGCGCTGTCTTTATTAAAACGTCCCAGATCTGAACTTTTGCACATTTCTGCTTTTTCCGTCTTATGGCCATACCTAACCCAGTTTGTTATTGACAACCATACGCTTAGGTCGAACAGAAGATTCGATTGAGCTTGCGAGCTTCGTTACCAGCTTCTGTTTACTCTATTCCTCTATCCACGTTGTCATGGCGACGCAATCGAATCTTTACAGAGGAGAGTTCGGCCCGCGCTCCACTGCCACACTCGTGCCATTACTTAGTTCCTTTTACCACACTGTGCTCATTCCAGATTTTCCTTTTTCCCCGCTGAGGTGTATATATATATATATATATATATATATATATATACAGGAGTGGCGCACGAAACGTCATACCATTTGTTTTGTTCATTACACTTATAATATAGATGTATTGTTGCAAAATCGTATCCATATACTTTGGTTAATGGAAAATCCGGTAGATGTTACGAGAAGTTTGTATGAAATATTTTCTTGGCACCAAATACAATTTTCAAGATGGCGCATAAGAGCAGATTGAGTGTTGAACAGAAGCTGAAAGTTGTAATGTTTTTTACAGAAACGAAGAGTTTTGTAGCGACACAAAGAAGTTTTCGTGCACACTTTCGTACAAAATGGACTTTATGTAAACAGACTATTCAGAGATTGCATTATCACTTTGAAACAACTGGCTCTGTGGTGAAGAATGGACGACGCATTCCAAGTGTTCGCACCCCTAAAAATATGGAAGTAGTTCGCGTTGCTTTGACATGAAGTCCTAGCAAATTAACAAGGAGGACGGCTGCTGAGTTAGGAATATTTCATCGGTCCATACAAAGGATTTTGCATTCTGATCTTCAAATATTCCCTTACAAGAACATTTGTCCATAAATTAACAGCGGAGGACAAGCAACGAAAACATCAGTTCGCTTCATGGTTAGTGTAAGAGGATCACGTTCTGTACAACATGTGGTTTACTGATGAGGCGTATTTCATTTGAATAGTGGAGTTGGTAAGCATAATGTTTGTTTCTGGGCAAGTGAACATTCTCACATGGTGCACGGAAGAAAAAAATTATAGAGAAAGGATCAGTGTCTGTGCAGCAATTTCATCCCATGGAATCATCGGACTCTTTCTTTGATGAGACGGTAAACAAAGATCGATATAAGGACATGTTGGAAAACAGATTTATTCCAGTACTCTTAGCAACAGCTCTCCCATCACATACTCAATGGTTCATGCAAGACAGAGCCCCCCCCCCCCCAACACTGCAAATATTGTTCTTGATTATGACATGTTTGATGGGCAGGTAATGTCACGTCGGTATCCTGTGCGTCACCAAGGTGGGAGACAGTGGCTCCCGAATAGCTCTGACATCAATCCGTGTGATTGCTTCGTGTGCGGCTACTTGCAAGATAATGTCTTTGAAAAGAAGCCTGGAAGTGAAGCTAAACTCACGGTTCTCATCATGCAGTTGTGCCTTTTAATTTCGAAAGACTTTTGCAGGAAGGTTGTGACCAACGTAAAGGTTCGCTTTCAAGAGGTTGTGAAACAAAATGGTGATCACATTGAGTATATACTGCATTGAACTAACTTTCCATGCTCATGCAATTAATTCTGTACTAGTTTGATGATAAATACATGTGTAATGAACAAAACAAATGGTATGACATTTCGTGCGCCACACTATATCTGTAGAGTGCGAGCGCCTGTTCCAACATAAAGACAGATCATCGGATTGTCAGTCGTAGCTCTGATAATTGAGCATACATTGATTAATAAAAGATTGCACATGCGATGCTAGAATTTCTTCATTCGTTCAGATGCTAGTTGTCTGCGTTTTCCTCGTATACCATGCAGTGAGAGGTTAAGTTGTGTAGCCTAAGCATAGGTATTGAAATACCTTTAGTTGTTGCACATGTTGCGCCAGGAAGCACCACTATTGAACGTTCATGTTTATACCCCATAGAGATTTTATATTGCTATCCAAGGGCGTTCACGATGCTTGGCTACTTTCCGCTTGTTTGTTGCCGTTCTTTCCTAGCTTTTGTTATTTCACAGTCAATACCTTGGGCTCTCAGTTGGTGAGGATTTGGGACTACGGAGATTAATTATAAACGGATACTAGAAAGAGAACCATCAGAGGCCCTTGTGAAATAATGACTGGATAGAAATGGAACCGGTCGCTATCACAACGAATAATTAATCATGGTATTCACACCTTCCATTTATGGAAGCCGGGTAAAGTTTGAATGTAACTGGAATAGAGAGAATGGGGGTAACAGTTAGGTTTGTTTCGTCTCTTCGGCTTCCATGTGGACGCAAGGGGACTATAGACGAATAAGCAAAGAAGGGAATAGATTCACTTGCGCCTACAATCGCCACTTTGTGCCGTAACGAAAAGCAGTCACTACTCTGCCTCTACCATGAGTGTATTATTTCTCTATCTTTCTGTCATACAACGACACTAACGGCCTTCACTTTAGCCACAGGATTAAACCTTTCGTATGATCAGATGCTCACCACTGTTATTAGTTCTCATCACTGCATTTTTGTGTACTGCTCACCGCACATAATCCCATCCGATGCTCACCACAGTCAAAACCATTCTCACCATCATTTTGGAGCTAGTCAGTTCATGCTCACCTTCACCAAGCGAGTCACGGTGGACCCACCCGTAACCCGCCTTCGTGTCCCTATTCGTACCTCCGCTCTGGTGTCCATTGTGCACCTTCCTTTCAATCGATTAGGCCTACTAACTCGGTTCGATCGATCTGTTTCGGATTATCATTGTTTTATTGTATGTTTTTCTTCGTAAGCAATCCGTTACACCTTGCGCCTTTTCTCTGACGCAAAAAGAAAATGAACGCGATACCAATTTTACCGTATTTATTTCTGCCGCTACTAATAATAGCTCTTTTTAATGAAACATGCATACTAGACATTCATAATCAATGGCAGGATCGTAGCCTACTGTATGAAGACACAAACTTTTCAACGACTACCCACCCCTCCGATTGCAACGGACAGTCATATCTGTTCACATCTTTTCAGTCTCAGATGTACGAGTGCTTGGTACTGCTTTATTCGGAGCATTCTTTTACTCTACTAGTATTGAAGGCAGCACCGGCTTCCATTTCGTAAGAATCCTATTTCTTCTGTTTTCCATTACTGTTTTACTGGAAGATGTGAATCCACTTCCAGTCCATATGAATTGCTTGATGATCCTTATCGAATATCGGTACTTCATCTCGTAACTTTCTTCAATTACCACCTGGGATCACCTTTGAAAGATGTGGGATCCGATGTTTGATGCATTTTTAAACCCTGTTTTAGACAGCTTGGATCTCTGCTTTTGTGTCGTTCGGCTATCCATTAGATATTTAAACTCCTCTCGTGAGCTCTGTGTCAGCATTTCTGATCGCGGACACCTAAATCGTACTACCTAGGATGTCTGTTCTGTGCAACTATCTTCGAACAGAGATGATATACTACTCTATTACCGCAGTGACTTACATTTTGATCTCATCGGTGACCCGGAGGTTCAGATTGTCGACGCACTTTGGTACCGTTTTCACCAAAGACGTTGTGACACATTTTTAGTGTTTGTCATCCCTCATCCGCTTCAGGAATGGACACTCGCTTTGCCTCCACTCTGAAGATTATCCTCGCACAGTCACATTCCCCTGGCTGATGAATTCAGTCTTCACATCCTAGAAACCTCAGCCTGTCTTGATGAGTCTCTTAAAGGGAAATTACATCAGCTAATCATTGGATTACCACTCCGCAACCACGTTACTTCTCCTGCAAGATTCAGCGCGGGGAACGAACCAAGTATCCTGGATCTCCTCTTCACCAACAAAGCGGTTATGATTGAAACGCTATCGATGGTTATTCCTTTAGGCCGCAGCGATCATGCAACGCTTTTGTTCAACTACATCTGTTATGCAGAATATTCCGCAGAAAACACCGGCGACTCAGCTCATCACCGAGTACGGTGTTCCGACCAAACTCATTAATGCAACTGACTGGTCCTTTTTAGCTTAACTATCCACCGATGTCGCCTGGTGAGATTTTGTCAGTCATTCTAACAAGTTAGTAACCAGTGCTTTGAGGATCCGGTCCCCGCGCGCACTATGTGTAGAGCCATTCATACACAACAGAACGCGGAAGTGTGTGGTCACTTTGGCAAAAATACCAAAAGTCACCGGGTGTCGAAACATGGGAAACCTACACTATCCAGCGGAATCCTTGTGTGAACCTGGTACGCGAGGATAAGCCAAAACATCGCCAGGATCTTGCTGAGATTCTATGTTCAAATCCCAAACTTCTTTACAAACATGTTAACAATCTCTGTAAAGTGCAGCGAGGGATTCCTGCCCTCCATATGCCATGTGAAGTAGCACAAACTACAACAGAACCGGTCAACCGCCTATGTTAGCAATTCTCTCCAAACTTCCAGATTACGACTTCATTGTCTATGCTGTTCACACAAGTTGTACCACCAGGATTTAGCATATCTCTTTTACGGCTGCAGATGTTTTGAAAAGTGTAATTTTTCTACGCAAGCACACCTCTCCTGGTGGTGATAATATCCGCCCCAAGGCACTGAACTTAACTGCAATAAATTTGGCGGATCCACTCTCTCAGTTATTCCAACGATGTCTCGACGAGATGCGGATTCCAACAATGTGGAAGCACGAAATCGTCATTCTGATTCACAATGGGAAAGTAGCGCAGATCCGGCCGACTATCACCCGATAACACTCCTCTTGATGCTCTCCAAACTCGAGTCTATTGTTGCCGGAACGCTCATGAATTACTTGGGAAGATGCAATAGTATTGCACTAGAACAACGTATATTCCGCTAGAACCGGTCTTGCACCACTAACCTGCTATTTTCTCTCTCCAGTTGCACTGAAACCGTCGACAGTGGTGTGGTCGTTGACACAGTATCTATACTTCTCAAAGGCGTTCGATCGCTTGAATTGCCGCACCCTCATTTACAAGCTCCAAAGCTGAGGAATTGATGACCCAGTTCTCGTTTGGATAGGTAACTTCCTGATTCAACGACATCTGAATGTGAGAGTTCGCAGCGCCATTTCTGACCCTATCGATGTTCAGTGCGGAGTGCCACAGGACTCAGTACTTGGTTCACGCCTATCGTTGATTTACATGAACACTCTCACGGGAATGATCACTTCTAATTTCTCACTCTTCGATAATGATTTCAACATATGGCATACCATCAAAACAACGGGTGACCACGTAGCGCTTCCGAATATCCTTGATAGGATATACGAATGGGCGACTAAGAACCTGCTTCATTTCAACGCATGTTTAAGACATTGAGCATGCGCCGTCAATCCACTTGACAGTACAGACCGGGGTATCAAGCTTTGCAGCGTTCTTCAACTGAATGCTACCTAGGTGTGACAGTACAAGAGGCTCTTGGCTGTTCACATCAAGCCGAGAAGGCATCCAAAAAGCCGACCAACATCTTGGACTTTTCCGGAGGACATTCGAGCGATTTGATTTTTCATCCTCTCTCAGATTCTCAACACCTACATTAGGCCCAATTCGGACTACGCCATCCACACCTGGTAGCCCTGACACAAGCACGACCTCGTCGCACTTGAAATGCCACAACGAAACTGACCAAGAACGTACATGATCTGCTTCGTTTTCCTCACCACCTGAGGCTGAAAACCTCTGGCGAGTTAACAGTAACATGTTTAATTCTGAGGCATCCAAACCATGCTTGTAGTCATCTTCTGAAGCTGAATCACCATACCACTATAAGAGGTCACCAGCTAAAGCTGGTTGCACAGTATAGCCGGTTGAAATGTTGCCGGAATTTCTTTTCACTTCGTATATGCTAACCTTGAAATGCCCTCCTCATTTACGTTTTTTCTCCCCCCCCCACACACACTAACGGTATTCAAAAGATGTCTCGAGCATACGCTCATGCATTTACATTACGCTATATAGCCCTTTATGGCAACCTAACACTACCAATCAACGTGCTCATTTTCACTTCCTTTACTTCATTTTCTAAACGCTGCTACTGTGGAATATCGTTAGGATGTATTCAAACTGGATTTATGTATCACATCGGTCCAAGGAATCGACACGCGAGTAGGTCTTATCGTTTCCTTTTTTCCCACGGAGTACGTGAACTGAAACTGCTCTCCATATTACTTTGTGTGTGCGCAGTTAATTATCATCTCAAACTATCGTTATGCAGCAGTGCAGTTAAATCGATAGGCTTTTAAACTGACGATCCACTTATCCTTTGACCTTATTAGTTTTACTCTAACTAGCCTACATGACTTATCAAGCACCTGCCCTTTTACCCGTGATAAATCATTGTTCCGTCCCAGAATATGCGTATAGAGTAGTAACAGTACACCTGTATTTTGTAGTGATGCTTCACTACCATTCAGACCTTTTGCGAGGGGACTCCAACCTGTGGCGCATAGGTTACCATCAGCATACTTTAACCACTACAACAGATCCCCTGAACACGGGCTATATTCTGCCCCCTACCCCGGTCATTTAAACTCAGTTGCTGCCTCATTGCTATTAACATTAGAAGTTTGCGTTGCATCACCACTATGCTCCGCTTGCATCCTTCTGATCAATCAATTGACATCATCTGAATGACGATTGGTTGCATCACACGTGATCTCATTTATCTTGCCGTTGCTCTTCAATTTGTTTACGAATACAAGACGGGACTGCGACATCACTGCTTTGATTTTCTGTGACTTCCTCTAGTGGTGATATGTCACCATTGGTGCATCGACATTCATACATTTTACCTCATATCTTAATCTTCGATATTCCGGTTCCTTCCTCTCTAATCTTTGGTATTTTCTATCCACCTGAAGGGGCCCACCTTGACTTGTTGCGACTCATGGTTGGAAATCTTCATCTCATCAAGCACCGATAGGGATGAATGTCTTTATGCGATTTTGTTCATCTGATTGTAGCTACTCGACCATCGGAAATGTGATTACTACCCGATGTTCGCAGGGAATATTTGAAGGTCAAGACATCATTTTACCATTGTTTCTCGTATGCGATAGCGTTTGCACAGAAGCACTGCTTCTTTCTGCCGGCACAACCAAGTTGTCTCCCTTGTGGGCACGCTACCACACGCACGCACCAACTGAGCGACGAGTCCACATGGCCTCGTCTGTTTTCGCCACTGATTCATCCGTCTCTGTTTGATCCATCCACCTGCTCTATTACACTTTCCATCACTTGATTGTAGCATTAGCCGTACGCACAGCTAGTTTCATAGTCGCTCATATTCGCACGCCGAGGGTCAATTAGACTGACTAAGCTTACTTATGAATGGAAGGATTTTGGTGAATATTTTTGTTCGTCGCAATCAGCCGACAATTCAGATATGTCGACCAACTATCCGGAAAAGCGCCAGACGGCCGTTTCGCCCTATTGGGGCTCATCAGTGGTGCGCATCCTTCGGTCCTCTGCGGAGGATCGAACCCATGACTGCTAGTGGCTCTTGCCAACTAGCCCGCAGCTTATGCAACTGCGCCATGGAGGACGGTATCTGACTATCATGAATTGTTAGCTAAGCTTCTCCAACGCCTTCAAGCTAGAACTTTCAGTTGGGCTAGGGTTGTATTTCTTCACAGCGCATTACACATTAGCTGAAGGTGGGAAACACTCAGCTAATGTGCCGTAATAAAAAAGGACATGAAAAAGCACAAGATACTAAACATTGTGCCGCAAAAAGTCCTATTATGCATAGGAAATACGACCGCGGTTGGAGGGAGACGTTAAGCGGGTGGAGGAAGCATAAAGAAACGCACAACACATACACAGTTGAGGTTGGCTCCGTGCCATGTCAACTAGTGTATCCAACCAAACGTTTTCATTGTCTCTGGAATCCCAGCCCGGTAGTCTGGAAACACCAACCGTCGCCAAGCTCAGAATGAGGTTTTTCATTCCTTTTTACCAAGCCATCGATTGGTCTCCCCCCCCTCTTCCAACCGTACTCCGGCGCGCAAACAACGCAGTTGCGGGACTCGGGTTGCTGGCATGCGCAACACGTGGCCCAGCCATTGGAGCCTGGTGCGTGATATAATGCAGCTGAGCGGTTCACTCGCTCTTCCTACACCGAATATGCGACGCTGAACACGCTCATTGCGCACGCGGTGCTCCCACCAGACATGAGCCAAGCTGCGAAGACATCACTGGTCGAAAGTAACAAGCCACTTTATGTTTAAAGCAGTTAGTTCCCTTCAGAAATTTGAAAAGCACGGTAAGAAGACGAAAGCTGGTAGATGCATGTATTTCGTATTGTCTCCTCGGTACCATTAACAATAACCGGTATGCAACTATATACTTAAATATGCGTGTGCCCGAATAAGCATGAGGTGCAAAATGAATGACGGAAGTTCCACCCTATGTCCACAGCAGCCTTAAGCTGATAAATAATTGCTTTTGAACACACAGGGCCGGCTTATCGCAACAACCTCGGGGAAACGAAGGAAGCGGGGCTTAGGGTGACGTAATACAATCGATCCAAGTTCTATCCGGTGACGCGTAGTCAGTAGGTGTTTACCTATTGAGGAAGCTGGCGGCTTGCGCAAGCACGGAACTTCAGTGGGACAGGGATGCTGATCAATTTCACGTTGAACCCACCTTGGCACATGTTCCTTTATTCGGGAAGTCAAAGACCAATTGGTTCTGCCTATGGAACTGTCTCCGCAGTAGCACGCGAATTTGTATATGCAGTGTGAGTTGGCCCCTATCGGTTGAGCTTCCTTCATTGGAGGCACCGGCAAGTTAAATTGCCGTGCTTTTCAAATTTCTGAAGGGAACTAACTGCTTTAAATTTCTCAAGCGACGAATTCCCGCTGAAACTATCAAATTGCTTCATTGTATAGTCAGCCTGAGGGGCAAGGTCGTGTGCACACGTGTGGAAATATCCTTTCTTAGGAAATGTATTCTTCTGCGTAGATACCCCCGCTCGGTTCTCACACTGCTGCGTAGAAATAAACGCAAACCATCTGTGGCTAACCTCAAACGTGTGGCATCCGCTCACTTGGAGACGGCCGAGTCCAAACTTCTGAGTTTACTGAAAACTCATGCACGCCTACTACATGTGGTAGAGGATCTATCGTTGTGTTGTCGTGTGGTGTTCGCTAACTTTTGCAAATCCACTCTCGACCGTACAAGGCAATCGAAATACTCGGTTGGGGAACTCGCTTACGAACAGCCACAATGATGAGCCAATCGTTCGTGATCCTAGTAAGTACGTGGTGAATTTATCAGACGTACAACTAGACGCTTTGCAGTTAGAGGCTTTGTCATATGGGCTTGATTACAAAATTCCTCCTAGAAGACTGGACGGGTTGTTTATAGAAGCTCAATTTGTGAACTTTTTTGATCAATTTAAGGAGCTTCAACCATTCAATCCTGAGAGCGTTGTTTGGTTTAGAAACAAATTGACCGACATTGCCCACGAAGTTAACACTGTGCCGGTGACTGAAAAATGCGCACTTACGGGCCGACACCTTCAGGCGCTGCGTGAACTGCGTACTAAAACGTAGTTGTGATGAAACCGGATAAGGGCTCTGGAGTGGTGGTCATGAACAAGACCGAGTACGCTCAGAAAATGAGTAGCATACTCAACGACACGAGCAAATTTGAACAACTTAATAAAATGGAGAACGTAGCCGACGTTGAAGCTGACATAGCTGCCCATCTTGAAATGCTTCTCCTTCATCGCGTGATTGATAGTGACACCTATAATTGTTTGAAGCCAAGTGGCAGCACTGCTGCGCAGCTATACGTGTCACCGAAGACGCGCCAGACTGTAGTGCCACTTAGGCCGATTCTATCAATGGTAAATGCGCCGCAGCATAAATTGGCTCGCTGGCTAGTGAAGATACTTTCGTCTCTGCGACAACTGTCCAATATATATAGTCTTAAAGATTCTTTTCAACTCATCGATGACTTAGATGACGCCAACCTCACCGATAAGGTCATGTGTTCCTTGGATATGGAATTTCTATTCACCAACGTCCCACTACAACAAACTGTTGATTACATATGTGATCTAGCTGAGCAATCTAGTTATTCGTTACCAATTCCAGTCGAATTTCTAAAGGCATCCTTCCTTCTGTGTACAGCAAATGTTGGCTTCCACTTTCAGGACACCCCATATCATCAAATCCATGGTGTGGCAATAGGTAGCCCACTAGGCACTGTACTTGCCGATTTCTTCATGCTGATGATAGAAGGAGGCATCTTCGCACAAATAGCCCAGTTATCATACTACAAGCGTTATGTGGATGACATAATGGCTTTTTGTTCATCGGAGCAGCAGATTGTCCAGTTTGTGCAGAAACACAACTGTACACATACCAGCTTGCGGGTCACCTGCGAAGTGGAACAGAAGAACTGTCTGCCATTCTTAGACATCCTTATCAGTCGCAGAGATAACGGGCTCATTAGAAGGTCGGTCTACAGAAAAGCAACCTGGTCCGGCCAATACCTGCACTTCACCAGCTTCACACCAGTGCGGTACAAGCGGACCCTTGTGAAAACTTTAGTTAGCTGTGCTAGACGAATTTGCTCAGCTGATTGTCTAGCCGATGAGCTAGTTAATTACAATAACACTCATTGCAAATGATTCTCGTAGATTTATAGAGAAACACAGCCAACAGCCAGGCCCGAAAGACTTGTTGCATACGGCAACCAAGAAAAAGATCTATTTCCACTTGCCTTTCAAGGGTGACTTTACTGTATTGAAAACCACGAAACGTTTAATCCCTGGTACGCAGAGAAGTTACCGTGTTGCTCAGGTTGTGGTCCTCAATAGAACCCGTAACTTGCCGGTATCTCCAATGAAGGAAGCTCAACCGATAGGGGCCAACTCACACTGCATATACAAATTCGTGTGCGACTGCGGAGACAGTTCCATAGGCAGAACCAATTGGTCTTTGACTTCCCGAATAAAGGAACATGCGCTAAGGTGGGTTCAACGTGCAATTGATCAGCATCCCTGTCCCACTGAAGTTCCGTGCTTGCGCAAGCCGCCAGCTTCCTCAATAGGTAAACACCTACTGACTACGCGTCACCGGATAGAACTTGGATCGATTGTATTACGTCACCCTAAGCCCCGCTTCCTTCGTTTCCCCGAGGTTGTTGCGATAAGCCGGCCCTGTGTGTTCAAAAGCAATTATTTATCAGCTTAAGGCTGCTGTGGACATAGGGTGGAACTTCCGTCATTCATTTTGCACCTCATGCTTATTCGGGCACATGCATATTTAAGTATATAGTTGCATACCGGTTATTGTTAATGGTACCGAGGAGACAATACGAAATGCATCTCTTTATGTTTGTCGATCTGATAGGCCAGATTTCACAAACTTACAGGGGTGTTAAACGCACGACTGCGTTGTAAACGCTGCTGTTCACAGCGACAGTGATGTCACATCGGCGCCATAGATAGCAGAGCTTGGCAAAAGCGCCTTCAGTTTTTGCCATACGATTGGTGGTCTCATCTTTTCCAGAGGCGTTAATATAGCTGTCCGGTGCTTGCATTTCTGGACGACTTCTAACTTATCACTACTATGCTTCACTGCAATAGTGGGTCTCTGCCAATCTTGGAGGAAATCTTTGTATTTTGTGGGTGCAATACATTGCCCGAAACGATTGACAGCCAGTGCTTATCTGTCCAGTTATGTTTGATACGTTTGGGAGCTGTCACAAATTAAGGCAATGTCGTCGGTATAAGTCAAGAAGTCCCTGGCCTGAATGCCGCTCCACACTTTCTAGGTCGCAGCCAGCAAATGCCATTCCTATGACTTCGCCGATGGTGAACTTGAAAGGGAAAGGTGATAGTGGGCAATCTTGTCTCACACCGTTGGAAATATTGAAGGGTAGTGACAGTTTGCCATAAGCTCGAGCTATGCGCTTACAACCATCTTGTGACATATACATGTTCACCGGGCATGCCTTTCGGGAACAGTCAGTCCCAGAGAGCACATCGAGCCACCAAATGGTAGACATATCTGATATCGAGTAATACGACTACGGTGGGCAGCCATTATATGTGGAAGTGTTCCAACAGTTAACGTAATGTGAAGATGTGCCAGTGCATCCTCAATTTCGACGAAACTCGGCTTGCTTCTTACGAAACTGGCTTTCATGAAGGCCAGTCAGACTGTGAAGGAAGACGGAGGCAAGTAACTTATATACAATTGAGATCAGACTTATCCCTCTATTATTGCTGAATTTTGAATGTGAGCCTCCCTTTGAAAATTGTGGCTACAACGGTGCGGCTTCAGTCTGTTGGGACAGTCTGCTCCCTCCACAGCTTCACAAGTAACTTTGCATTTCATCCACAACATCTGCTCCCCCGAGTTCGAGGAGGGCTAGAGAAAGTCTATCTGCTCCTGTGGCCTTATTCAATTTTAACAGTCGAATTTCACATTCGACCTCTCTGCATGATGGCGGATTCCAGGGGCCGGTCCAGGGAGATGGGCCATCAATGGCCGCTCTGGCAGTTGCCTTTCTCGTTACATATGCTGCTTACATACGTCGTTCTACTTTATATATTATGAACATCATATTCATCCTCCATTTCCATGGATCACCAGCTTTTGTAATCGGCTTGACAACCGAGCAACTCCAGTTGCTAGGTAGTGTACTTTTGGACAGCGGACAATGATCCTCTGAACAGGTCATTCACTTAACGTGCAGTGATAGCCGATGGGGACTTGGGAATCAACAGGTGTAGCCCATCAGGACCGGTAGATTTCGGGCTGTCAAGCCTGTTGATTAGATTACGGAACTTTTCCACCCCGCAGTCTAGGCTATTGAGTTCGATAGGTACGATACCTGTCGAACGCGGTACCGGCTCAGTCAATTGCAAATACGTAAGTGAGGTGTGTCGCCAATGTGGACGCATGCTCTGTGCTGGAAAGTAAAGCCTCTGTTTGATCCCACTTACACTGGTACGTCGACTGCAGACCTGAGTCGCTGCTTCATGGGAGAAAAGATCCTATTGAGGGCCGTCTTTGCTGCGACTGCAAGTTGCTCTCCGAACTACCAGTGTTTCTGTGCTTTCGCGCTGTTGCATAAATTCCGCTGTCTCTTGTACGCCTTCTACTCGTCGGTAGAGTCATACTGTAAACATTTACTCTATAATACCCGTCTCCGTCAAGCCAACTGCAGATACTCTTTGCCGAACCAGTGTGGCTTCACTGGCTTAGCCAGTCGAGTGCACAACCATTTTACACCCTCTTTCATACTAGACTAACAGACTTCAACAGATGATTACTTCGGCAGCGACCAGCCCATTTAATTAGTAGCTCCAGTGAGACCATGGAAGTCAGTTTTCCAGTAGTTTTAAGGGATGACTCCAGCGGACGCGGGTATGTCAGCAAAACCACAAGGCTGGCCAAGACCGTTGAGTGGTCACTCGCTGCTGGAGGCTCCAGGACCATTACATCTTGGCTACTCAGCATCAGGTCCCAAGCACGGTGGATTTGGGTGCGGTATAATACGCATTGGTTCGTAGCTCTGCTGTGCTGCCCCAATCTCCAATATCGTCTTAGCATACTTTGCCTCCACTTCACAATGCCGGTTGAGAAGATAAACCTCAGGCCAGAGTATTCGAGGGAAGCCGAAACCACTCATGGGCAGGAAGCAAGGGTGACTCATGGGGTTTTGGAGATGCGGCAACCACTCCAATCAACGAATTCGCGGACAGCGATAAGCTGCACCCTTCGAACAGTACGACACATTTCATGTGGATCGGGCATTACACTTGCTCACGCAGGCCATCTCCACTTCGGTATATGCTTATCAGTCTCCAACACAACGAGGATCAAATGTAAATCAGCACACTACCGTGGTCGTTTGATGATCCGTCGCACCGGTAGCATGCATATCCCCTGATCTTGAACAGTTGGCTCGGGATTCAACCAAGTCTCAGTCAGTCCTAGTACCTCCGGCCGACCAGAGGCAGCGAAGTGGTACAGTTCATCACGTTTGCTCATTTAACTACAGACATAAGCAAAGGCTACGCATACGCCATGGTAAGAACCGCCGGCCGCGCATTAAGCGTCATCGACCTGCTGATGCGGGTGCGGTAAACCCTATTAACTATCCGAAAATTTGCGATGTGAAGCTTAGTCCCTTCACTATCCGTACGCCGCCTTAACTCAATGACAACGGATTTGAGTTTACCCAGGTCTGACGGATCCATATCTTGGTGAATATGAATCTTCAGACGTCTTAGCCTGCCGAGGCGGCGTATTATCAGTGTCAGAATCGCTTCATCAACGGAAGTGATTCGCGCGAGCCGAGTCTACCCTCTCATCTCTTTTCAAGGTGAGTGATTTGTCTCACCCTCAATTCCTATTCACCTACGTCGAGGAGTCTATCAATCAGGCTCTGCAGAAACTCGACACCGTGATCAAAGCAAATCTGAGCATTTGCATCAGCTGACTCAGGCGCGTGAATTATCATGAGGTTGTAACGCTGCTAGTCACTGGCAGTTGCCCTCTCTTTCTTAGTTGCCTTTTGCACTGGCCTTCACCGCCTTTGCTATCGCAAAGCGGGACGTCAGTACTCCTTGGGCGCAACATCGGCAGACCGGCCGAGTCTCCAGTAACGATTGAACATCGGCCCGGAGAGCTCACATCCGATGCACAAGTTGGCTCGTTCGAACAGCAGTGGCTGCGTGTCCTCATGTTGAAGCGAACACACAGAGCTCCTCGCTACGAAATGCCTCTTCCTACTTGTTGGATCGCTAGATTTCTCGATCTATTCTGTTCTCATGTAAGTCCGACACTTACAAAAATTTGTGCAATATTGTGCTATGTTCCGCGGCGAAGCCTAAATTGTTCAACGGATAGGCCAGTGCACGCTAGACAAAAGTTCACACGACATACAAAGCATGTGACATCATTATTTGTGCCCAACAATTTCAGAACAAGTGCCATAAAGGGTTTACTTCGTCCTTATTGATAGCAAATATGATGGTAAATGAATCAATCGAGGAGCATTTCGAAAACCATATGAAAGATATAGATCAAACAATTTTACAGTAAACATTCCGATTTAGGAACTAGACTGAGTGTGGCAATAAGGGAACATGGAAGCACAGCTATGCTTAATGCAATCTATGGAGCTGATTGGCCTGGCAACGGAGCGAGAGAAGCCGACACAGTGGTTGCCCCCTTTCCTCGTTTTTTGTTCGACTATCTTGGACTTCATCATGGTGTGCTTTTGTGTTAAGTCTAATGGCACAAATATTGACGTTCTACCGGAGGAACAACTAGAAGATCCAGGTCGTCCTTACAAATCAGCTTGCTCTTGACAATCGCGAGGCTCTGCAGTTCTATGCTTTGCAACACTTTGCATCTTTTATGTGCTAAGGCTGTGTCAAAGTCGCCTATCGGTGCTTCGAACTTTGACAAACTAGTACTGTAGGTAATTGATCAATTCATTTATCGTCAACTACATGAGCAATGACCGAAGTGTGTTTGTAGAAGACGTAACTTCCTTCCGTCTAAGAGTCCATGTGCACAAAATAATTGTGGCAGTTATTCTTCCTTACAGGGGTGAAACTTTACCCTTTAGAACTTGTGATCTCAATCTTCCCCCGATTTTCAGTCGTGTTATTCCACGGGACATTTCTCTTGCCGATTCGCACCAACTCATTTGCCACGATGTGGAGGGCGTGCCACTTTTAGGCACCATTCATCAAGTCAATCCTTTCGATCGGTGCTTCATGTCAGTTTGGGCACATCCTACATTGACCCTCTCACACTGACAAGGGACTCGTTTTGTTTACCGGATCCTAGATAGTAAGAATCAAGGGTGAGGTGATTATTCATCAAACTGAGAAACAACATTTGAATCTACCGGGCGGAACATTGGGTACAGCAGTTCCGCAAATATGGTGTGACAACACAATTTGCTGAATCACCTGAACTCTTGCGGCACACGTCTATGCCACACCAAATTTAAAAAGGATTGAATGCGAACCAACCCCGTTGAATCGGAGCAAGGTAGCTGGACCCGACAAGTTTCCCCCGGCCGAATGCTATTCCAGCTCATCTGAAAAAGCCATTAGTTAGCGAAACAATAGTTGAGAAAGACCGACTCATAATCCATTCTCAGCCTCGTCGTCTAACCCATTGGGCGGAACATTTTGAAGGACAGTTCAGTGTGCTTGCTGCGGCAGCCGCTTGCCAAATCACCCGATCGGACATGGGAAGTAGATGTCACACCTCCCACTTTCGAAGAGAGTTGACATGAGCTTACCGAGTTGAAACGAAACAAGGATCCTGGACCCTAGGACCAGCCTCCATCTTTCCTGAAAGAGTGGTGACTCTTTGTTGCTTGGACTTGCTTTTTTATTTAACACGACTTGGAACCCTGAAGAAGTGCCTTCAAACTTTCGACTGTCAACTCTCGTGCTCGTTTTCAAGAAAGGACAGCGTACTTTGTACGAAAATCATCGAGCTTGTTTCCACTGCCTCAAAGCTTCTCACGCGTATCATTCTTCGACGATTTACTGGTCCTCGTGATAACCGAATCACTGAAATCCAGGCTGGTTTCCACCTTGGTCGTGGTTGTATCGACCACATGTCTACTCTTCGCCAAGTTTTAGAACAGAGACACACATACAGGCGACTGACTATGGTGATATTCCTTGACTTAAAAAGCGCCTTCCACTTTGCTGACCGTGTCGGCTTGAGACACCGCCTATCATGAAATGGCGTGCCAGCTACACTCTTCCATTTTGCAGTCTCCACCGTGATTCTCAATGCCCTCTAACGATCTACGGAATACTGTCTTCTGAGTTCCTCACGACAAGTGGGATTCGCCCAGGTTGTGTCATATCTCCTTTCCCCTTCAACTTTGTGATGGAAATGATCATGAATGACTCGTTTCTTTCAGACTGTACCGGAGTGGAAGTTCTGCCAGGTGACCGACAGACAAACCTGGAGTGTGCGAAGGAAATGTCTCACTTTGGGTCTGACGCAGTGACTATGCAAACAGTACTGGATGGACTGGTGCATAGCGCTACACGCTTCTGCATTTGCTTTGCATTTTCAAAGTGCAAAGTATTGTTGCATTCCTGGAGCATCAAACAGCCACTGGAAGTGGAAAATCGGTTCATCTACCTTGATATATGTGTCACCTCTGTCACATCACTGAGGAGGTTACTTCGCGTATTAGCAAGGCCAAGGTGGGTTTTTAGAGTCTCAACCATCTATCGAGACAGCGGGATATCAGCCTGTCGGTGACAGGTAGGGTGCATAACGCTGCGATAAGACCGATGTTACTGTATGGATCAGAGATTTGGCCAGTTCGTGGCAAAAACATCAAACGCTTGGTTGTGTTTGACCACCGGTGCTTGCGGAGTATTGCTCACGTCTGGTGGGAACAAAGGGTGAGCAATGTTGAGATCCGCCAGTTGGTTTTTGGCAAGAAGCCTTCTCTCGAATGTTTGGTGAATCTTAATCGCTTACCTTGACTAAACCATGTCCTCTAGTTGGGGTAATGTTTTTCTAGGGCGTGTTCCGGAAAATTCCCTCTTGTGATACCCGACGCCGAGTAGGAGTCAGTGTGAATCTGTTTCGTAAACCCCTCGCGACAAATAAAGTTGGCCAAGGTCGTCCTATATCATTTTCCCCTCAAATTTGCTATCAAGTAGTCATGTTTAAAGGGTAGAAGTTTTGGCCAACATCCAAGTGGTCCCGCGATCGATGCCCGCTATCTCTACCCGATGAGATCAAATAAGGTCCAAACGCGTCATGGAGTGCAGTATTTTCTGACAGGCAACACCCATTATCTACCTGCCTAGTCACATTTAACTCTATCCTCAGCCTCCTCTTGACTATTGGTCCTACTGAGTGACAAGCTAAAGGTTCGTGGATGACACCTCTTTCTGGATTGGTTCCATCTTTTGTACAAGCGCTTCTGGGCAGATTTGTACGGGATACTGTACACCTTCAAAGTACGAGGTGCTGTTCCGGGACTGGGTCAACAAACCAATTATTTTACGTACCAGTAGGTGGCTGATCAGTTCATTTTTCCAGTTAACTTTATCATCCTCGGTATACAAGTCCCTGATGATGTTACGTCACGTGGATTTTCAAATTATCAGTCATTTATATAGTCTGATAGACATCATAGCAATCAAGGTTAGAATATACAGCACCGTGGTAATGTCAGCGATACTGTATGGACTAAACACGGTTTCTGCTGCTTAACCATATTACGAGATTGGTCATATTCGATCACCGGTAATTGCTGTATACTGCTCGTGCCTTGGGAATGAATCACCGATCGAATAATGCTGAAGCCCATCACTTTATGTTTGCTCCGGGACTCTGATGTCTCATTGGTGTGTTGTTGAGATTGAACAGATTATTCTGTTTAGAGTACGTTCTTCAGACGCCTGTTTGGCTTTATCCTTGGGTGTGTGTACTAAATTTGAAGCAGCTTAGGTACAACCATTAAGTAGCCAACCGACGGGGCAACATGGCATGAAGAACCTCAATGAGAGACTCCATCGGGCTGTTTAGTGCTGTCACGCTAGATGGGGAGGGATTTCAGGATTGATCATATCAATGGCTGGAGGCCTTATCCGACATTGTTCGATCTCTATATTTATGGCATCTTGCATTCTCTTCTTTCCAACCTCATTACTTACACCTACACTTTTCCTATCCCCTTTTCATTCTGTTCTAACGTACGTTCCACCCCATTCTCTCTCCCATTGTTAATTAGTAAAATTGTGTAGCCGCGAATCATGGCTACTGGGTCCAGCTCGCTCCATTGTTCGGTGAGTGTAGATGACCACTAGGTTGCTTGTTGTCGATCCGTCTGGCATTCCAACATGGGATTCACTTGATCCCCTTTGCGCTTAACTCAATCTTATGGGAGATCGCTCGCAACCGGCACTAGTGGCGCGTTCTTTCATCTTCCAGTCCATCTTCCCATTCAAAGTGTATGTACTGCTGTTATCTGCGTGATAAGATTGATGGTAAGGCTCGATAATAAGGTTACGGAAGAGCAGTTTGGCCAACGCCGCGTTGTATTCGCACAATGGTCAGTATTCTACGTTCGTTCGTCGGTGGGAGGTATAGGCACTTCCCGATGTTTAGGGTGTCCAGGCTTTACATCAGATTCACTCTTCGCACATCCTTCCTTTCCACATTTCGGGGCGGCTACGGTTGTGCCGAAGTGAAACACCGGTACAACATAGCCACGGCTTGTTGTAGCACAGAACTCCTGGTACTTACACACCACCTGTGATGCCCATATTTTTCCAAATCCCGTTGTCGGTTATCATCCGACAGTTAGACAGTTCACTGGAGTGAATGGGTCTCATTTTTGCCGGTTGCACTAACGCTTGACTCTGCTTTCACCAGCTCGACACTGCTACTCGTTAGTGGGTGTGAGTTACCCGAAACCCAACGGCGCTCGTGTGAATTTTCAGTCTCATGCTTCTACCTCGTCAAGCCAGTTGATTTTGTCATTTTATTTCCTCACATAAAGTTTGTGATTTGGAAGCAGTGTTACTGTGAAGGGCATGTTAACTAATTCTGCAAGTAATGGTTTTTCTTTAACATCTGCTTTTCAGCAGATGTCCCTTTTTCTTCGAATCAGGTCACCTTGTCTAAAGGCCGTCATACTAGCAGTCGGCACTCTGGTGTCCCTCCTCTCCCGTACACACACATGCGTCATTTTCCGGTGTTTCAGTTTGCACGTGTGTTTTATCCTCCTTCTATCTCACCACCACCACCACCCTTATACAGCTCTCACTGCTCTGCCCGCACGGTTGATTCGTGCCATTTGCCAGTGCCCATGCAAATGACCCATTTGTGCTTCTCTCCGAATCGAGTAGTTTGTCCGTTTGCGCTGAGCACCTCCACCATCTTGGTCATCCGTTATCATGGTCTGCCACTCCTGCGTCCCATTGCCCTGACAATCGGGCGTAACTGCCTCCCTTCCCTCCCCCTCCCCAGCTCGTTCCAGCTAGCTCATGGGACAGCCATGTGTCCTTATATTCCCGAATATCATGTCTGTGTTCGCCTCCATCTACGCCAGCAACTGATTGATGGGATGGAACGGACATGTATTCCCTTGTGTTTCCAATGCGAAACCGGCCCTTTTCCACTGTACACTTACAGTCTATTCTCACACATCGATTTTCACTTTGCTTGGGATGCCTTTACACTTGATTCTTTGCATTTTTCATACTTTTAAGTGTTAGTCCTGTACCAGTTTGCGCTCTCCCATGAGACCCTATGAACAATCTCCTTCGTCAGCTTGTCGTTTCTCTTTCTCTTGACAGCACTCGGTACTTAATATGGGTATCTAATCTTTGCACTGTGCACGGACCCCCATAAGAACGCCTCGCATAAGTCCTTACGATAAACCTATGATTGAAAATTCTCGTATGTGTAACTACCAAAACAGTCTTTCCGTTTCTGTTCTCTCATCTAGTCAAGCTGCTGTTGCACTGTTGCTGCTACTGCCCAGAATATTTTACAGTAAATTCTCCGTAAACTGACCAATCGAGGGACTGGACCAAAATGGTCAACGTACAGAGGTCTGGTTGCGTAAGGTTTACATGGTGAATATTCAAACAAGGACGAACAAACGGTCAACTTAGAGAGTTGTCAGGATATGGGGATTTCACTGTGTGTTGGTGAGAGACGCTACCCCGGGGAATTCGCTAGGTTGTACACTCAGTTTGTTGTCATTTTTTGGGGTCTTTTTGCACACTTTTTTGAATTCCATGGCACTCACGACTATAGGAAACCGACTTAACTGGCTATGTTTAGGCCCACTTAACGATGCAATTGATTGTTGGGATTTGGGAGGAACACTAATGGTTAATACCACACCAATGTTTTAGCTCATCTCGCGTTAGGAGAAACTAACCTACTGAAGCTGATTTCCGTTTTCGTTGACCCTAAGGTGAAAGCATCTGGTCAACCTAAAACCTCCCTCTTCGGTTTATTCAGCTTCCACCGTTCCTCGACCAACCTCTGTTGCTGTCGCGTTTCCTTCACACTAAATCTGAGTTATTTTGTTAAATTTCCCGTACTAGTTTTCTAACTTGTTCAGATGTTTCATAATCTGTTCCACACTATCCTTGTCCTCGTTTCCCACAGCCACCCCTTGTTTTTGCATTTGTTATTTCTGCATTTTATTTTGTATGTACCCCTATATAAATCTTGCATGTATTTTAAGCACAATGCTTCTACGATTGTCGGATTTCACATCCCCCTAGATGCACCCACATCAGGGAGAACTTCTTAGCCGGATATCCACCGTTGTACCCAAGACGTCGTTTCTCGTTTCAGCCAACTCACTGGATTCCCAGTCATCTCGATGCACTCATCCGAATACCGATTGCACTTGTTCGCTCTAGAGGCCAATAGTCTACTCCTGTATTTCACGACACACGCACAGTAGCTGTTAGTTATTTGGTACATGTGATGTACACCTGAGGAATGCGTACGGTCTGTGTGGAGGGGAATTCGTTCGAAAGCCTCCACATCATCATCCAACGTTTGACCATACTTGCAGCTTCTACTCGATGAAAGAAACAGTGATGGTTTTCATCCCATGCGTTCCGCGGCTTTCGTCTCTGGTTCATTCAGCCAACGATGGAATGGATTCCAGTCGCTCGTACATCTTGAGTATGCATCCAGTCGCTACTGTATTCGGCATTTCATTACACCTTTCGTCATCTGAAAATATTTTCAATAATGCAGTCATTTTCGATCGGCGAATTCAAGACCGGGTACGGGGTAACAGTTCGTTCTCTATTATTCCGGGCGGTTTGCTTTTCTCTGTAACACAACCCACCTAACGTCGACCATACGATCGGTTTCAATCAAAGGCTATCCTGCGAATGTAGTCTACTCAATATCATCGGACGTAGACCACATCGACATTCTTACTTATGTTAGAGTCTTCGTCTCGGTCATTCGATATGGTGCGTCCCTTGCTTATGCTGCTCAGAATACACCTGCTTTTTGTCGCTGTTTGTGCGATTTGTGCGTATGCCAGTTACCCAACAAATGCCTAATCCATCACCTTCAGTTGGCGATCTAACGGAGCTTTGTTAATTATGGTGCTGCTGGCATCCTGAAGTCATGAGGGCGGAACCCGGCAGGGATCCGCTGGGAGGCGCACCACTGACAAGACCCATAAGGTCGAAACGCCGGCGTCTGGTGCTTTTCCAGACTAGCCTAAGCCTGCTGATTGGGAGTGGTGATGATGAATTAGTTGCATTATGGTTGAGTTTGTTGATTCCCCGGGCTATGGGCACATTCGTGACGAGGTTGGATTCACTGCGGCCGATGTGGAGACGGGCAGCAGTCTGACCTGAATGCATAATAAGCCCGAGGTCATTGCGTGAATGCACACGAGCGCACATGTTGAGGACGGAAGAGGAACAAAAGAGCGGAGACGTTATCTGCCCTATAAGCGCGACCTGGCTTAAAATTGCTGGGGTCGACTAACATGCGCGATTGAGCAAGTGAAGTCGTAATGGGGATTGGGACACCGAGGCCTACCACTGTTCCCCCCCCCCCGCTCCACCAAGCATGCTAATCGGATCACGACGAATGTTCCTGACATCATTCACTCGCAATCGCCTTCCTTGTTATCGTGTTATTGAATATTTGGACACTCGCTGGCCCATTGTGGATAGTTTGAAGGTAGTTAACTGTCGATGGTAGAGCACTGCGTTCTCACTGACGTGGCTGGACATCTCACGGTTACTCTTTCTTAAGCCATCCTGTTTGGCTGCCTGTGGCTCTTTCGCGATCCTACTCAGGAAGATTTGTTGAAAAACCCGTGGGTGCTCACCTTATCCCTTGTGCAATAACACCAGCGATGAAGTACTTTGTATGGCATAGGAAGTGTGTGGACCTTCTATAACGATGTGCTCGAAACTATCCGCGCGAAATTTTCCCAAGTTGATTCAGTGGAGTACTGTATGCGCCCCAAAGCATGTTGCTAAAGTCTCTATTTGCAATTACTGTTAGTCACTTTCAACGACCTTATAACACGGTCTCGCGTATGTGTTTTGGAACACTCACGATCCCTCATTCATCATCTTACCCTCGTTCACTTTAGCAATTTAGCCGCAGCTTGCAAGTTTCTTACAGACTGTTAGTTCACTGGTCCCACATACATACTGGCGCCTTACGAATCGAATTACCGATGGCTTCTGGACACAACAAATTGATGGACATTTGTCGATGTACGTTATTGTAGGCAGTTATCCAATGGGAGTCTACCTACTTATTTTTGAATTTGGTCTAAAATTCAATCGTTGCTTTTTGTTCCGGGTTTCCTTCTACTACCACATATGTATTATGCTCATTCCTGCTTAATCAGTTGAAGACTGTAATGACCCTATCTCATTCTTTTCGTTCCAGAGATCTAGTCGCGGCGTCATGCTGGACGTTGCGTCTGATTTACTCCAGTTGACCACTCGTAGTCAAGTATACACTCTCCAAACAGTGCTCGATCCTCCGGTCGATGAAGAGGCGACCGCAGCGGAGTTCAACCGGGACAACCAGGTAAGCTGATCTCAGTTGCTTTCTTTTCACTGCCTCATGCTTGCCTCTTATTCGCCACAGTTCTTCAATCTTTCTCACCACGTTCCGTAGCAGACCCGTGTTCCTTACTGATACTTTTCCTCCACAAGTCTCCAGTTAGAGACGAGAATTTCGCGGAAAACAACCGGCAGAACAAAGAGCGTACCATGATATATGACCTCTCATTCATCGGCGTCCAGTCATCATACGGACTTTCTCCAATGCGGGCTTTCTAAGCTGTTTTGCACGTCTTTTCTGGTTATATGTTTTCAGAAAGCCATGTTGCTTATTTTCGGAGATCTCACTATGCTGTCTTTACCTGAGTGTCGGTCCAATTAGGTGGCGGTAAGTTAGCGAAGATGTGCTTTAAGGGACCCATCTGTGTTGATTCACGTTGGCACTCAGTGCAATCAAAGCTTTTCTGAAAGTTCTACTCAGAGAACTAGGTACCACCCTTCATCATCGGTGGAGAGGTTTACGCCGTCGACAATCACCAGTATCTCAAGTCAACTTCTACCGACAATGCAAATGGGACATGCAAGTCTGTGGAATCTTATCCGTGCTCCCATTCCTATATCTTAAATCCACCACACGTCTGGAGTATTCCTAATATCCTTACTGGCTTCAACCTTGAAATTCAATCTCATTCTTTTGCATGCACTACCAGGCGTGGTTTATCCTTTGTGTCTCAGCAGGGTAACGGGTGGTTCCATTCCTCACTATTTCCTACTATGGACGATTGGCTGGCATCCTAGCGAAATTCGGATAACGCGGGGAGGTGAAACTGTCTCTTAACTTACGTTCGCAGGCTGACATGACCATCTTTTGTCGCATTTCTCTACTATAACCGGGGCGAATCGACAGTCAGTTGCATAGCACTTGGCGTCTATGCTCAGGTTGGACTGTGAATAGTTTCCGATTGTCACATCAATTAAAAGCAACAGCTATATCCTCTGAGTCTGACGTGGACTATAAACCGGCGTTACAATTAGCGCATCAACGCCATCGCCATCTCAATGAGGCTGGATGTGAACGTCTTGCGCTAGTTCGTATAACCCCATTATCCACGCTGGTTAACACATCATAATGTCTCTAGGACACGTCAGCGGTTAACAGCTAGACAAACTCACTATCAACATTCCCTCCCTATGTGCTAGAGCATAACTAAGTCGATCGCCTTTTCTGCTAAGACTCAGATTTATGAATTAACGGTTTTGCCACTTATATTGGTAGGGGGCACGAGGGCTACAGATTGTTTCCGACTGTGGGAAAGCATCACTCACTACCGCTCAATGGTCCATGTTCAACTTGATTCAAAACTGTAGTTGTTACTTACGTCCTAATCATATCCATGTTGTCCTGCCTCCATCGATTTCCTGCTGAAATCCGCAATAGGTCAAAACCTATTTCCCACAATCAAGCTGCGTCAAAGACTGGAGGCGAGAGCTCTTGAAAAAACTCGAAACGGTCAACCGTAAAGTGTCATATGTTCACAGCTCCCTTCTCCATTGTTCTCCATTTTTGTTTTCTCTCTTGTCAATTTGAGGCATGGCAACCATTAATTCTGGCACTCTTACTTGGGTGAACTACGTAACTCGTACATGTGGCAGGAAAGAGTGCATTTTATGGTTTACAAATCCTTATGTATACTCTGTGCATAGCATAGTAGATATTATATGTCCAAGCATTTTGATGCTTTGCGGGTGGTGTAGAGCTGTTTGGGCCTCCAGACTCCAGGTAGCTTTCTTCATGCTACTTTAGCTGCTAACTCTGTGGTCGCTAGCTAAGACGGATCACTCTATATTTCTGGAGACATCCCCGGGGCTCGTCAGTGAGGCATTACTCTTCATTTCGTGCCATTTCCGCAAACCACGCTGCTTCGTCATTTTTTGTTTCCCGTCTTGGCACTTTTACCACAATCATTACACATGCGGCTATTTCGCGAGGGTCCACCGACTCCTGAGTTGCTTTCAGCACATCTTCATGCGGCTCCTGAATGTGTTGGTTCCCAACTTTCTGTTCGATCTGTTCTCGCTTGTTCTGCACTCCCACCACCTTGGGCGACACACTACTTCCTGTGATTGGTTAACCGAAAGTGCATCAAACCACTCTTCTCTCTGCCTCCACTTCTCCTAAGAGCTTGATTTATGCATCGTCTCCGTGCTTGAAGTACCCCTTGGATACACTCTCAGTTCCGTAGTTCACAGGTCAGTTCGACCCTTTTCTGGCGAATGACTGAATCCTTCCTCTCTCTTCAAGATTGTCGTATTCCCTCGACATTAAGCTTAACCCATGCAACCTGGGCGTGTACTTTCGAGACACCAATCCATCTGCTGTCGTGCTGTCAAACTGTTTTAATCGCTTTTCTAATGCAAATTTTCCACTCGCATTCTGCTTTTATTTCGTTGCTTTATCTTACCTGTTCGAACAGAAAGTCCGCGTTCCTTCGAAGCATGATACATTTCCATCTCACATGTGCATGTGTGTGCGTGTGTGTATGTGTGTAAGTCGAGGTGAAGGTAGTGGACGGGTTTAGGGGCACATATTTTATTCCACTGCTGATGCTTCCCAACAACTAGCTAACTAACTTGCTAGACAGACAAAAACGACATCGGTCATGCATTCGCATTCATTCATATTCACTCACCTGACAGCGGTTGCTACACGTGAGGTTTGTCTTGTCATCATTCTCCCGACCAGGCGTGAGGAGGTTGATTGCTAGGACGCAAACTTCATCCAAGCGAGTGTCTCCTTTAAAGTTCGAACGTTGAATTTTCGCACATGTATCTAGGTAGAATGCATGCTAATGTCGTAACTACGTTCCGTTGCCTAGGCAATCTGGAATCACGCTCATTTCATTGCAATGTGAACCAAGATTCCTTTCATCACTTAGAAACTTATTTGTGTTTTAACCTCCTCTCATCATTATTGGCATGTCTGGGTTCCTACGGAAGCAGCACTACCTGATATCTCAGCGTCAAACCTAGACTGCACTTCAAACCCGATTCCGACTCTGTTTTATGTGCATTACATCCTCCTTTTGGGCAATCTCGCCCTCTACTTGCAGATATGAACGCTTTAGCGAGAAGCACATTTTTCGAATCAGCGTCACTTGGAGGCTGGGCTATAAGTCTAATAGTAAAATTTGAACTTACATGCTGTTCGACGTCTAGTTAACTCTTGAGCTCAGTTTTACCGAATACTGTAATGTCTCATCTGCAACACACCACCAGTCTTCCTTTCCCTTAGGAAATGTCTGATTTATCACAATTATTCAAGCAGCCATCGCACCTCCGGAACAGCACTGCACAGCCCTTCTCATCTTTCCGGATGTCCCCGATAGTACACATTCCATCTGTCCCTCGTTGGACTAGAATCCACAGCCACAGGAGACTAGAACAATCGATATTCCTAATTTACTAGTTGTGATACATCACTGCTACATCTCTACTGACTTATACATTACTACCCTGTCGTGAATTCTAAAGGAATCCGCTTACCAATCATCATAACCAATGCACAAGTCAAACTGCTTGTAATGTCATAAATTGGTGGGCCGGTTGGGTTAGGGAATCTCTTACTTGAGAGGCTGCGCTGTTGTCTGCATGGTAATACCGTATAAGCTTGTTTTGAGTGAACCGCGCTGTATCAAATCATGTAGCTTATCAATGTCAGTCGTTGCGTTCTCCATGGTCCTGTGGTCATAACAACGGATTTGTAACTGTGGCAACGTGGGTTCTAGGGGGGCAGATGGAACGCTCGCCTTTGGCGGATTCCGGACATGTGATAGCCGTCCCATCGAGTCTCGTTGTGATGAATTCCATCTGTACAGTCTGAATCCCCTACTGTTTCTTAAACTATTCGATTTCCTTCGTTGGTTTTGGATTTTGTGAATCATGGTCGTTCCAGCAGAATCAACTCACCGGTTTACTCACCATGATTCACTGCTTGCTCCTCATCACACCATACCGGTCCCTAAACGAAACCGTTCCGGTCAAGCGGATTGAAGGGGCTTGCCTTTTCGATGCAACGTAGGGTGACTGTAGTACGCGCGCATCGTTATTGCACAGCTTTGTGGTGCGTGACTTACTCCCACTGTTTCGTGCATTGCTCTCCATAACCGGTGTTTCATATTTGACCATGCACGTGGGTCAAAAGTCCCGTTTATATCATCCATCGCGACACTTTGGCAATGCTTTGAAGGTAGCCGCGATTTGTAGCTCTTCCGAATCAGTTACTCACGAATTTCCATCTTCCAACGAATCAGCTTCACTTATTTCCCACTTTTCATTCTCTGATGGCTTCTCATATTGTTTCGATTGCCTCACCCACTCGACTCCGTCTAATCTTAATGTCTCCCGAAGGCGACAGTGGTCACCTGAGTTTAAATTATCTGGCCCATGTGAGTTGATGGCCTTTCCGAATTGAGCTAGTCTGACTAATTCGCTTCTCAGTTGACCGGTTCCATTCTCCAATTTCGCTTCCTTCGACCTCTGTGAATGCAATCACCTGAATCCACTGGGACCTGAACAAACTGGCTACCACCAGCTTAAATTCCGGAGCATCCGTTTTTTTGTATTTCCTTATTCTCCGGTGCAGGTAACTCCATCATGCATCGCCATGCATTAGGCTGTGCATTGCGGCCTTGTGCGCATCGTTTCACCCATGCCCATAGTGGTTACCGTATGGTCGACGTGTGCCTCAATTCGCCCCCCCCCCCTCTCCGGGCCTTGGTGTCCTGAAATGACTTCAAACATCAACGTTAGAAGGCTGAGCTCGGTTATTCATGGTGAGTCACCGTCGTCGCCACATCCCTCCTACTTAGTTGTGCAGGTGTCTCGCCCCGATTATCGCCAGAAGTCACCAGACTGCCATTATTCTACCCTCTCGACCCACGCTCACACCCCAGCTGAGAAAGTGGGGATGTGGGATTGCTCTCTTCGGTTGACCTCGGTCGGGTCAACTCTGGCGTCCGCTTCAGTGCTTCATGTGCTCGGGGCAGAAGGACCTTTCGAATGCTGGTCCTATATCACATGTATGTGGGCACACGCTTTCTAATGTATTCGCGATGTGTGGGCCTCTTGCGGTCGGTTCCGGTGACCGGCGGCAATATGTCGGGCGTGCATCAGACGGCAGATGGCAAGTATAGATTACTTTGTGAACAGCACATAACCGTACCTAATCGCATTGTGGAATCCTGAACGACCGTCTTTTCTTACTTTTGATTCCTCTTGGTTCTGTCCGAACCCTTCGTATGGACGCGATACGAAATATGACTTTCATGTTCACAATTAGTTAGTCCCTATACCGTTAGGTCCGCCACTAGTATTAACATCGTCATCAACAACAGCAACATATTTGTGCTTTATTTTGGTGTTTCACTGCCGCGTAACCATAAATGCTCCCGTGATAAGGAACGACGAGATGGAAGAAGGACGAACCTGGGATAAATCTAAAAGCTATCAACTTACAAAGTGAAGCCACGAGTAGCGAGTTATCGTGCAAACATAGTGGTGTTGGCGATACAACTCCCTTGCGTCTTTTACCAGTGCACCTCGCATCTGACTCAGCACTAATTACCCTTTAAACAGGCAGTACCGCCAGGTCCTGTTCCATGTGGTCTAGAGCCAAACAGTAGGTGAGCCAACAGCATCCACTCTAGTCGTAATTGACTTCATTTCCCGTTGCTAAGTTTACTTTTGTTTCCCTCAAGTGTTGCGGCAACACGAACAAGCCGTTTCTTGGGCGGCGGCGGGCATACGTCATGTGTCCAAGTCAGCTTAACTCATTGGTCTTATTTGTCGGTTTTAGGAAGTCACCATGTCACCACCACCACCTGATACTCGTCCTCTCGCTACATCGAATGAGCACCAACAGTGAGGAAAGACTTGAAGACGCCTTAGATCACCATATCGGAGGGATTAAATCTCACGTCCACGGAGTAGGATAACACTCACCGTGATCCAGTACGCACGGCCTAATCGATAAGCGGAGTTGGACTCTCATTTCTTGTGCTCATCCACATGAGTAAATTCCAGTTCATTGGTCTAATAATCGGTGACATCCTATTTTACTGCTCATTTCAGACAGCCGTTGAATTGAGCAACTTTTTCCTATGAAACTTCTCTAGAGTCGTTGCTACTAATACCGCCGATAGTGCAACGTGAGTTATTACAAAGGTAGCAATTTCATCTACGGGATGTACCGCATATCACTCAATATAGGCTCCCACATCGATGTCCATTCTCTCACTCTGGCGATCCAGAATTTCAATCGCTGCGTTCCTCGACCAGTTGACTCGAGTGATCGGTTAATCGAGTGGCAGCCAATACACATGAATTTCACTTGGTCGGATAGATGGTCATTGCAGAGCTGCTAAGGAACCGTATCCTTCCTTCCTCGAGACTGTGTCATCAGCGCTTTAGATTTTGTCCACAGATACGCTTTGATCCAATTATTACTACAATTTTATGATCAATCGTCGCAAGCGGTTGCTTTCGTATCATTTGTTCCCACTAGCAGGTGACCGTTGCAAATCGCGTAAGCTCCCCCCCCCCCCTATGTTCGGGTGTCACTTTCGGAGTGCTTACTGCTCTTTTTAACGGTGCACTGTTGCGCTTCATAACTTTACCCACTGGACCCTAATATGAGTCTGCTTACTGTGATATCACGGCACCTTATACTGGCTTTGGGCAGCCCAGCATCCTCCCATTCTGATGCAGCGAATGGAAATTATAATACTTAGTTTGCTTATCGCGCAACAGATAGTAACCAGCCTCTTAGCCTTCACCTGGTTCCTTTACGATAGGCATGGAAGTACCCCAGTGATTTTCTAACCTTTGTTATGTGGCTGTTATCTTCACTTGCGCGGAGAGTCAGCCCAGCTACATGCATCACCAACCAACAGGGGCTGTTATTCTCTTCTAAGATCACATTTTCTTATCGATACATCGTGTACATCGTCAGCATTCTGTGCACTTTTAAATGCGTCTGCTTTTAGCCGGTGTGCACTGTGCACCTTTATTTTTATCACTGTTCTTTGCTGTCGAAGTTTCGACAATAAAGCTCTTCGCGTACTCATCACATTCCCTCCAACGGGGCAGGTTTTCCTGGACACTGTGAGCTTTTTCGGCACTTCTCCCTCTACAATAGGGGTGTCCAAACTTTTCGCAAGGAGGGTCACATTTTGTGAGGCAAAAATATGTGGAGCCATATTCAGTCCAACATTAAGATAATAGCCAAAAATGACATGTGTTATAAACTGTTATTGCAAGTTTTTAATGTGGGGGGAGGTGAAACTGGGATCTAGGCTGCAGTAAACTAGTCAAACCAGCATCTGACGCCATTGAATTTTGTACTCATCTCCTCCTTAATTTTTTGTAATCTATATAATGTCGTCTGTGCGGAAAATATCGAAGTTTGAATGTACTATTTGATGCTGAAGCCGCGGGCCGAACTTTAGACATCCCTGCTCTATAACCGTTGCAGTGTCAACGCTGATCCAAATAGCTTGTATGCGCCCCTAGTGTGCTGCACTGCCAACAGCCGCTTCCAGTCTTCCAAAAATAAGTAAATGCAGGTGTTGACGTATCTGTTCAGCAACTCATCCCTCTTTCCACACAACAGCAAGTTTGAACCACATGAACTTAGAGCGCCGCTCCTCCGTCACCGCGGGTAGTGCCAAGTGTGTTTCATGGCCTGTGCTTACGAAGCGCGACTTCACCGTTTCCATCTCGTCTGTCACTTCATCGCTACCATCCTGGTTTTCTCCCTGCCACTCGGTTCTGTGGGGTTAGACTACATATCGGTTTCGGACTGCTGCACCACGGTCGGTCAATAAGAAACGTAGGAGATCTTTATAGCGAACTTCCCGTCTATCTCCATTAATTAACCCCGCATTTCCTCACATCACCATACTCTTGTTTATCAGTTCTCTGGCATTGATGCCTCCTAATGTGAATTGGTCGGCATCGAAGAGGTGAGGACAAACAAATTCGCTTTTCAGAATGTTTCTGAGCACTTGCTTTGTTCACGGTAGCCCACTCGATCGATCAACTAACAGAGGCACCCACTCTCTTCCACCCTTGGATATACAAGTCAGTCTTCTCCGACTGCATACGTCCATCGCTTCCATCTCTCTGTAATACGGACGCACTCCTTTCAATTGACCAACCAACTGAGGCCCGGGTACAAACTACGCAGCCAACATAAGCTCTAAACTGCATTCGTGGTTAGCTTTTACGCGCCATCAAATGTTTCTCCTTCTACTTTCATTAACGTGGCAATTATCGCTCGATTCCGGATGGATTTTTTTGTCTTTCAACGCGTTTCTAGTCTCAGTTGGTATTAAACCATCGTGTGCATCAATTTCCATCCTTACCCACCGTCACGGTCGTCGGGTGCTATGGCCAGTAACCTTTTTATCTCCCAGCTTATCGGTGGTCGCCAAGCCAGTCGTGTGTTGGCAATCATCTTCCAATCACACTCACTGCAACAACACTTTCAGTACGACTTTCGCTTTCTCGTTGGAGAAAGTGGATATGTTAACCACCAATAAATTTTTGTCTACTTTAGCTAAAGCATTCTGAGCACCGACTTATTGGTACGCTTCCTATTTCATGCTTTTTTTCATTCTATCTGACGGACAATCTTTTTGCTCCGTCTCCACCAGACCGCTTCACTGTGTGCGTGCTTGTAGCTGTCTAGACGGAGACGCACTGCTGCTGCCGGTACTTTTGAACTATTCGCTCCTCAGCTGGAGCAGTTCATGTGATTTAGAAAGGCGCCGTTCTTACTTCATTCCACCCCTCTGCATTTAGTTATTCGGAAACTTTCGCTTCACTTACTTACAATGCAGTCTCTTTTGGGGCTGTCCCACACCTTAGGACAGCTTTGACTGGACAGGCCAAGACAATGAACCTTTCTCGCACCTAAATTTGCGCTGTTCCAAATACCGTTTTGATGAAAAATTGTCACTGTCGTAGCAACCCTTACGGCATAATACCCAATCAACTAAACCCACTCTACCCCTATGCTGCATCTGTCAGCTTGTCCCGCATACGACGGTACACACGGTGGCTTTGGTTACATTGGTCGATCTCTCATAGACTATCACTCTGCTGGGTTCTGCGATAGAGTATAACTACCAACTCTACTACTCTTCCGAACCTCTCTGAACCGACCTTTCATGATCTGTCAGATCTCTCTTGTTCGACCAAGTCGAAACGACTCCATCTGTCTTGTCCACTGCGTTCAACACATTCAACCCATGAAGGTATTGGAAATCTTTTGTCCTTGCTCAAGTGCTATGACACCCGAAATGCGGCATGCGACATGTACATTTTATTGCAGCGCTCTTACACAGGCCGACAAGTGGTATTACCCGACACTTTCCCATGTTACTTAAAGGCTTTCTCCCGAAAGCAAAAGAACACCGTTATTCAGTTGTTAGGGAGTTCTCCGAGCTGGGCAACTTGGTTGCAGATGTTTCGCCACCATTCGAGGTGGCATCTTCAGTGCGGGATTGATAGCAGTTAAGTAGCAGCAGCCGGTAGAAAGCAAACACATTATTGGGTTTGCTACTGCTACTTAACTGCTATCAATTCCGCACTGAAGATGCCACCTCGAATGGTGGCGATACGTCTGCAACCAAGTTGCCCAGCTCGGAGAACTCCACAACAACTGAGCAAGCCTTCCGAGCTACCAATATTCCAAATCATTTCGAACACTGTTATGTTCACGTATTAGAGTGCTCTATCTACATGGTTTCACTCTCTGCATCCATATGCAGAGACCGGTCACTTTTCACTCTCTTCACGAAACCGGACCTTGACGTGTTGCGTTGATTTGCGTACCTGAATGATCCACTAAGTTATGCAGCGTGGATCTTTTTGCGCTTTCAGAGCCGCTCACACCAGATTGATCAATGGGTAGAGGCCAAAAACTCAGCTTCCTAGCTTTCCGGATTTGGGCTCGGGATGATGATGCTTCCCTGTTCTTTAAAACGCACTCTCTGTGGCACACTTCCAAGCCTCTGCTACCTTCTAGTCACGTTTTTAGACCTAAGGCGTTGATTTGGAACCCTAATCGTTCTCTTGTCTAGACCTGGACAGCCTGACAATATCCTGTTCACGCAACATAACGAACTTCTCTCTAAACATTTTCTTGGTACTCTGGCCATGGTAGAGGATAATCAACGGCGCCCTGTCTGCTGCATCGAACAGGGTGGATAAGGGTGAGGATGTTACTGATCAAGCCCTCTTACCTCGTTGAACATTCCAACTATTTTCAACCCTGAGTTCTTGTCCCTTTTTCTTGCTTTGTCAGATATTCGTCTTCTAGTTTCGACTCACATCCAATCGCAGTGTTGCTTGTGTCCTGGTGACAAGTTCATGTTCAACCAATCTGACAACGTTAGTTCATCGGTTTCTGTTTGGAATTCTCGGTCCTTGCTAAGAGTGGCATGCCTCTGTGTGCGCTCTCTGTTGCACATCTGGGAGCAGACAGCATTTGCCCGAACATTAAAGATCCTATTGATCGATACCTGCTGCTTATCGGAAATCCGCCTGCAAGACTCAAGGTCAATCTATGATTCCCTTCATGTGACACCGGCGGCACTTTTCATTGTGTCTACGCTGTCTCTGGAACATCTCCATGCTTGCTGACACTTTCGGCGCGGAAGCGAATACGACGAGATTCGCAGGCATCTTATGCTTAAATTGGTTGCAAGTCTAGAGCGAGGTCGCGAAACCCGGTCTTCTCATGGTGCATCGGAGATGGAAACGCCCGCTGCTGTCGGTAATAATCTCAAGCTGTACCGTCTGATACGGGAAACGGGCAGCAGGAGACCTGGTATTAGTAAAAATATATGTGACTAGAGGAGACAGCCTAACCACAATCCGTCCAAACACTTGTGGCGTTGCGCTGAACACTGAACAAATGTAATCAGCTGTCGGCCAGTGATGGCCATGCTTCCTGTGCAGCCTTTTTGGATCTACTCGCACTCACTGAAGTCAAGCGTGAGATCGGAATTTTTCAGATCCGGATGACATTCTGTCAGCCCTCTATGAATTCTGCTAATTAGCTCTTGTACATGATTTCTACGATTTGCACTGAGGCTGTAGGAACAAGCAACTATCCCAACCGACTGGAGCTACTGTGTTATACTCTCGACTTTCGGGCGAGTTCATATTGGGAATGCGACAGTCATACAGCTATCAGTCTGGTCTCTATTGCTTTCAAGTTGCTTGCTTCTGTCATTCACCATAGATCGACTGGCATCCATGAAAACCAGATTCGGAAACTGCAAACCGGGTTTCGTCGAGAGCGTACACATCTTTACTCTTCGTTGGTTGTTAGGGCACCGCTACTTATATTAGGGACCCACTCTAGTCTTATTCCGGACTTCTACTTCGGGGTTCATACATTCGGTCTTCCTTGTGCTGGAGGCTGGTAAGCTGGTAAATGAAAATGGCCTATGCGATCAATTGTGGTGCTCAATCCACATGAAACGTTGTGAAACCTTCGGGGGTGTAACACTGCAACCCGTGATAAGCCGCTTGGACTGATTGCAGCATGTCCGAAGCCACGTGAGTCGTCCCTGATCCCTGCTCATGGGGAGTTTTGACTTACCTCGAATACTCTGGTCTGAAGTTCATCTTCTCCCCGGGCATTGTGAACTTGGACCAGAGTTTGCTGAGATAATATTTGAGACTGGGGCAGCACAACACATCGAGCAACCAACACGCATTACAGTACACTCAACTCCTTCGTGCCTAGACATAGTTTTGACCAGCTGCGAACAGTTTGTGTATGATTTTCAAGTGCTGGAGCCACTGACAACGAGTGACCACTCAGTAGTCATAGCCAGCCTAGAATCGCTGCTGTCATACTCGCGTCCACTGGAGCCATCCTACAACTACTGGAAAGCTAACTGGTGATCTCACTCGAGCCACTAGTTAAGTGAACTGTTCGCTGCCACAAGCTTCGTCTGTTGAAGCCTGTTGGTATAAGAGAGGGTGTAAAACCGTCGTGCGCTCGATTCGTACCCCTCAAGTATGGGTTGGTTGGCTCAGTAGAGCCACACCGGTTCGACAAAGACTATCTTCATTTGGCTCGACCGCGACGCGTATTGTGGAATAAATTCCTCCTGTATGGATCTGCCGACGATTATGAGGCGTACAATAGCGGAATTTATGCAACAGAATGAAAGCACAGAAGCGTCAGCACTTCGAAGAACAGTTTCCAACCGCAGCAACGTGGCGTCCAAGATGACTTTTTCTCTTATGAAGCGACGCCTGAGACCTGTGAACAATGTACGAGTGTTAGTGGGATCAATTGGATAGCCTTGTAACTTCCAGCACGGAGCATGCGTCCGCATTGCCGATATACTTCACTTCCGTATTTCAAATGCCCATGCGTCTGTACCGAGTTCGACGTGTATCACACCTACCGAACTCGACAGCATTGATTGCCTTGTGGAAGATGTACGCGATCTAGTCACCAATCTTGACGGCACCAAACCTGTCCATCTTGACACGCTCCACTCGATGATTCTGAAGTCCTTACCGGACATCATCACTTCTTCTGTGACTGATCTGTTCAACAAGTCTCTGTCCGAGGGTGCATTGTCGAGCGACTGGTACTGCTCGGTAGCTAAACCGATTATGAAAGACGGTGGCCCAAGCGTGCTGAACAATTACCGGTCAATTTATTGACTTCAATTTTGGCTAAAGTGTTCGACAAGATCATGTAGAAGGGTTTGCTGAAACTGCTGGAGTAGGAAGACCTCCTGGTGCCTACACTGCACGGTTTCATGAAAGGCCGCTCATGCATCACCAACTCGCTGGTGACGCGGCACTAATGGTTGCAGGCGCTGAACGATTTGGAAAGTCCGTCGACATGATCACCATTGATTTCAGTAAAGCGTTTGACAAGGTGAACCGTGAAGTCGTTCCACACAAGCTGATGTGTAGTGTTGGTGACTCGCTGCACCGGTGGATCAGTGACTTCCTTATTAGATGCAAGTGGAGAGTATAGGTGGATGATCATCTAACTGACTGGTTTCCTCCCACTAAGGGCGTACCCCCAGGCACAATACTAGGACCCACTTTGTTCCTGATCCACATCAACGAACTATCTCAGCTTCTTCGATCGTCTTGTGCCTTGTTTGCAGATGACCTGATGCTCCCGACGACTGCACTGTACGTTAACTTTGTCTCGACCACCTGTCTATGTGGTATGCACAGGCCGATCTGAAGATCAACCCAGTAAAGTCATTCCTTATGAGCCTGGGGAAGGGTGCTGCTGGGCATACGTACAATTTTGCTGGCCAACCGCTACATCCCACACCTACTGTGAAGGATCTCGGCGTACTCACACTGTGATTTGTAGTATGCAGACAACATGAACAGGCTATATCGTAACTGAATGCGCATGCTTTGGGCGCTCAAACGCAGCTTCTACATTTGTTCTGATGAGATTGCCACTTGCCTCTTCTTTACCATCATAAGACCAATGCTAGGGCGCGGCTCACCCGCTTATTGTCTGATCACCTGTGGCAAAATGCAGTTAACGGAACGTGTTCCGCATGTGGCTACCAGGCTCAACCCCAGTTCAAGGGGTGTCGTACGAAAACCGATGCAGGAATTTGGTGTTATCGTATCTTCAGTTTCGAGTGGACCTCATAATAACGCACTGGATATTACATCTTGGTGATTTCCCCATGTTGGGGCGGCTTTTGCGCGTACGCGTAGGTACCGGTATAATTTTGTAGTCCCTGGGACGTGAAGGGATATCTCACTTTCGAGCGTCCAGTGGTTGAATATTGGGAAAGTTTGCCCGAGACATTAGTCGAGGCGAAATCGGTGTTGGAGTTCATGTAACCCCTAGACCAGAAGTGTCCAAATTTTTGCAAGGACGGCCGCATTTTGTGAGGTAAAAATATGTCGAGCCATATTCAGCATGACATTAAGATAACAACAAAAATTACACATGTACGAAAAAATCCAAGTCCGAATTTATTATTTCATAGTAAGGCTGCGGGCTAGTTGAAATGCTAACGCGGGCCGGACTTTGGACACCCCTGCCCTAGACACTCATTTTGCGGATTACCGACTTCGAGAATGCATCGCACCTGAATAGAACGTCGCACAGCTTAGCTGGTAGTAAAGCGCGGTAACAAAAGACGTCATTCCATGTCCCTGCCCGAAACTATGTCGATGGAGCAACACGGATGTCTTCTAGCTCATAATTTGCAGTATTCAGTACAAAGTATCAGTGTTGTAAGCGCATATTTAGGACAGAGTACCGTATTTTTCAGACTATAAGGCGCACTTAAAATCCCTATATTTGCTAAAACTTCGGCAGTGCACCTTATGTTCCGGTGCGCCTTATGTTTAAATGGTTGTGCTGGGGCCTAGCGACCTTGAATCATTGTCTATGTATACACAGCGTTGCAAAATCTGTCAAAATGTTTTATTACGGCTTTGATTGTCGAAGCATAATCGCTGTGCAAGAGCCAACTGTTTCGAGCTTGTCTGGCGACGATAAACCAACCAAATATTCAACCATCCACGCTGATATCCCATGCTGTGATATATGTGATGGTTTTTCCATCCGGCAAACCAACTTGTTGCAACAATACGCCTTGCAAATACTGTCCAGAAGACGCACCTGTATCTCGCTGGTTGCAGGTGAGTGAACACACGATCTGCGCTCACACCAGTGTTCCAAAGACGTGCGGTCATCCAGACAGTCAGCGGCGTCCGTGTGAGCTTCACTCACATCATCGTCCAAACTGTTTTCGGATAGACACCTGGAACATACGTCGTCGTGCGTGTACTACGGAGGGAGTAACAGTGCACTTACGGAGAAATGCGTGATAACGTACAATCTGGTCAACATATGAGGTCAAGCACAATAACATTTTTCGGCGCCAGTCGCATGCTGGCGATCAAGACGTAGTTTGTTCGCTTACCCCTATCACTTTTCCTAATACATACTGTGCTTCAACATACCGGTAATTAAGAACCCAAAATGGCACCTGTTAAGAGACATGCTTACGAAGCGGATTTCAAACTCAAGGCCATCAGCCACGCAGTACAACATGGGAATAGAGCAGCTGCGAAACAATTCAACATTAATGAATCAATGGTACGGAAGTGGAAGAAGCAAGATGACCTGCGCCAAGTAAAGAAGACAAAGAAGAGTTTCCGAGGGAACAAAGCAAGATGGCCACAGTTAGAGGACAAAATTGAGCAGTGGATTACTGAACATAGAACAGCAGGTAGAAGCGTCTCTACAGTCTCCATTCGATTCAAGGCAATAGCGATGGCACGTGATATGAAGATGAACGACTTTCAAGGAGGTCCTTCTTGGTGCTTCCGTTTTATGAAAAGGCGTCATCTCTCCATCCGCACAAGAACTACCACCTCGCAGCAACTGCCAAAGGATTACGAAGCAAAGTTGGCCATCTTCCGCACTTACTGCAAGAACAAGATCACCGAAAAGAAGATCCAGCCAGACCACATCACAAACATGGACGAGGTTCCTCTCAGCTTTGACATCCCCGTGAACCGTACTGTTGAAAAAACAGGGACGTCTACTGTATCTATACGCACCACAGGGAACGAGAAATCATCCTTCACTGTAGTTCTCGGTTGCCAGGCTAATGGCCAGAAACTACCACCCATGGTCATTTTTAAGAGGAAGACTTTGCCAAAAGAAAGGTTTCCTGTTGGGGTCATCGTCAAGGTCAACCCAAAAGGCTGGATGGACGAGGAGAAAATAAGCGAGTGGCTGAGAGAAGTTTACGTCAGGAGACCGGATGGCTTTTCCACACATCTCCGTCCTTATTGATCTACGACTCCATGTGCGCCCATCTCACTGAAACTGTCAAACGCCAAGTGAAGAAAACTAATTCGGAGCTTGCCATCATTCCGGAAGGATTAACCAAAGAACTCCAACCGCTAGATATTGGTGTCAACAGGGCGTTCAAAGTTAAATTGCGAGCCGCGTGGGAGCATTGGATGACAGAAGGTGAGCACACATTTACCAAGACAGGGAGGCAACGCCGGGCTAGTTACGCCACTATCTGCCAATGGATCGTCGATGCCTGGGCCAAGGTATCGGTCTCAACTGTCGTCCGAGCTTTCACGAAGGCCGGAATCATCAATGAACAAGCAACAGCAACGAGACTGACTCATGATGACGAGAGGGATCCGGGCTTGCTTGATGCCGCTATCGCCCAACTGTTAAACTCCGACACTAAAGATGAAGAATTTGACGGATTTGTAGAAGAGGAATGGTTGAAAAAGTGAGTGTATTTTTCTGTGTTTTATGTGAACAATATTGACAGTTATTGTTAATGTGTTGAATTAAATCTGACCTCTCCGACTATTTTGTTTCGCTTTGTGTGCCTTATGATCCGAAAAATACGGTAACCGCTTATGATAGACTGCCGCCGCTTTCCAATGTCTCCATCGATGTGACGCAAGGACGTTCACTGTCACCTTACCTTTTCAAATTCGATATTGATGAGCTTCACTGGACACGACCTACGAGGTTTGCAGCTGCTTCCAGTTGAGCGACTTTTTGACTTAAAGCATGCAGATGATATTGCATTCATCTGTGACAGCCCACAAACGTGCCAAGCGCCGCTGGACAGATTAGTTGTGGCTGTCATTCGCTTTGGATTGGATTTCACATCCTGTAAGCGCAAAGCTTTGTCTCCGAATTGACACTTCGTTTGCTGACCCTTGATGACTTTAACTAGAAGTCGTTCGGAAATGCAACCACCTGGGCAGTTATGTCAGTACATATGGAGTGAAAGTCAAATTGATGAACCGTATAACAAAAGTCTGAGACGCTTTTGCTCAACTCCACCGCTTATGGCGCCGGTACCAACTCATTCTTACACTGAAGAGTAGTGTGCGTTTCTGTCGTTCGTCCAACCATCCTGCACGTTTGTGTAACATGACCGATCAGATCGGTGGACGCAAAGTGGCTGGTTGCGTTCAACCACCGGTGCTTTATCGATTTAGTTCATATCTGATTGACGCAGCTCATGAATAATGGACTTCTTCAATGACTTCTTCTCACAGGGAGAGGAGTTGAATCGCTCAGCAGAAGTTTCACGCATCAGGCTCGTATGACTGGATCATGCGTTATGCGTGCCAGCACACCGACTACCGCGACGCGTGCTTCTTGCACCTTCGGCGTGTGAGCAGAAGAGAGAAGGGATGCGTTGCCATTGACACGGTCAAAAGGAATGAAGGCCCTCACCTGGAACTTGGCTTCCGCTGGCTACCCCAGATCCCCAATTTGGGGTGCTTTTCCAGGTGTATGATGGCTACCTGACTAAGTCTAGACATGATGAATTTATACCTATACCCTTCAACTCCCCTACTACTCCTTTGTAATCAGTACGTAGACCAAACCGCTTACAATGCCATCAGTTACTTTGCGGTCTAAGTTTCGTAACTTCGTCGCTACCATGTCCTCTGCACGGCAGTAACGTGCAAGTCAGTGGATAGTGAGCGCCGCTATATCACATATAATAACTTATTCACGATGGTCGTTGCCGTTGCCCGTTGCTCAGTTGTCTCAACCACAGACTGGTAACAGTCGAGTTGCGGGTTCGAGCGACACAAGGGTCAGGTGGAATGCGCACTGCTGACGATTCCCGAAAGGATGAAACGCGCGTACAGTACTTTTCCGGGCGGGTGACGGCTGTCTGAGTGAGTCTATATGTGATGAATTTCTACTTATACTTTTGACACGATCAAAACGAAGCATATAATTCGGTTTATTTTTTGTTATATTCTTTTTTATTGTCATCTGGTTATTTTGCATTGCAGCACAGTAGGTAAGGTGTTTCTCACCTACAGCTAACAGGTAGAATGATGATGATGATGATGCATCCGTGTGCGTAACTTGCGGACACTTTTGACGTTACAAGTGTAGTTTAGTGGTGCACGGGAACTGTTACTCGATCTTCTGTGCCCCATGCTCCCCGCTATGCGCTACACAGCTGCCCTTAACATCTTGTTGACAGCTTTTCACTAGCAGGATGTCAAAGAGCAAAAAACTTTGACGTTCACTCTCACCACTGTCTATGGCTTGTTCAGTGTCACCAGCCCCGTGTGACATCGTTGACTTGATGTTCACCAGCACATCTCTCAACACCCACGCACGTACCCATTCACGTGCTTCATCTTGCTTGTTACACGTCGGAGATTCATCCGTACTCATTTCTTTCTCAATCGACTCATCGGTTGACGTCTTTCGATCACTTAGGCTAACATCTACGTCAGTGTTCTTGACGTGGTGCTACATCGCGTTCCGTACTTTTGCACCTCGCACTTCAGCTGTCCATACGCGTTAAACATTGCGACATCTGCCTTTTGCACTTAGTTATCTTCAGGTATACTGCCATTCGTCTTCTGTGGTGATCACTCATTATTCTGGGGCCTTCGCACCGGAACACCTTAGTGTGCCTAGTGTGGGCAACAATTTTATCCGATTAGTACAAATCGCCGTCCACTTTAACCACAGCTCTGTACGCACGCACGTAACCATTGCAGCCGCCTCCATTACAGTTGAGGGGCGTTACTTTTTGTCATTTAGTAGCTTCCGATATCCATCGTCTGATAACATGTTTTGTTTTGTTGCCTGTAGGTCTGCAGCTACCTTGGCTGATAGGGCGATTTTATACGCTTTACTGTTTCCGTACGCTTATCTGAGTGAACTTTAAGTCATTCGTATCTAGGTCTTGATAGTCATGAACGGCTAGGTGGTTGAACTTGGCCTCAAGAACTCACCTTCACTCGGTTACAACGACCTACTCACCAAACTCTTGGCGTCAGTTATAAAGAGGTTTCGACAGTGTTTAGTCCTGTTTTATTTGTTATCTACTCACGGTTTCCTGAGCTTTCTTTGTCTGCTTGAGTATACCCATCCGATCTAAGCCGGAACGCAGCGGCACCGTTAACAGTTTACTCGTTTGCTGCCAGGGTTTATTACTCTCGAGATACTTTCCCGCTTGGTTATTTCCACTTCCCAGTTGAGATCCCATAGATTATAGTCGACGGAATCTAGTGGGTCGTTTTGTGAGCCGTACTGCGTTATTTTGAGTACGTCGCGAAACAACCTATTCGGTAGGTGGCACAACATCAAGTCTGTAGAGTCTGAAATAGTCCGCGCTTACTTATCGCATGAATGTGTAGTGTGGCCCGGTCTGAGCCACTTTTATCCAAAAGGAGACCGTTTTGAGGAAACTCGCTCTTATTCTGTCCTCTGGAATGTGGGGTCCCCTCGCCCTTGAAGTTGCCGATTATCTGTCTCGTCCCCCTCAATTTTTACGTTAGCAGATTACCCGCCACAACTTGAATTGCACAGACACTTGTAAGCTATATAGAGTTTATAGGATTGGGGTCTTGTTATTACTTAGATAACGGGATTCGCATCATTTATGTCTGCTTATAAGTAAATTGAGGCTACATTTATGTACTTCTTTGTGCCAAACGAAGAGCAAACAGTTAAAGACGGGTCATTGACGCATCATTTGGTGTTAGCTACAAATCCCTGTAAACAGTCCGCTCTTGTTCATGCTGGCATCCCTTCTCATTCCATCTATTTTGCGTGGTGGAACGTGACTCCCTCCGCGAGTGAGAACTTGAAACTCGCCCTTGTTTCATCTCCTAGTACACCTTTACGTAATGCGCACTTCTTTTACTGGCCGTAGCAACGCGCTTCTACCTGGGAGTTTGACCATTTTGGTAGGTGGTGGTAACTTGAATCTGTCGCACGGTAAATATCCTACGGCGGTATCAGTGCAAAATCGATTGCCCACTTATTTCTCCATAGCCCAAATCTAATGCCAACATACATAACTCACTCACTTTGTATTATGCAAAGGTATTCCCATCTCATCTTGCTAGCACCCTTCAAATAAGTGTGTTTTAAACTGACCAGATATCCTACGACGAGGAGCCTCCGGTCACATGAAGTGCATACATCGTGGACCTTCAACCGGTCTAGCTCGAACATCCTGTTTGCTTTCTCAACGTGGGGCTGTCCCTATTCTTACCGTGGCATCCGCGAGGTCCCGATCATCTGAAAGGTGTCTGGTGAACTGTGAACTGAGTAGTTACTATTTATAATTAGGCTTTTAAATAAACTATCATCTCATGGCTTTTATCATTGACACCTAGGAGTTGTGCATCCCTCCGAATCCTCACCGTGCCACACATTCTTCTCCCTTACTTCACAAAATGCACTGGACAAGCACACCTGCTCATCTGTGTCTAAGCGACAACCCCACGTTATATCACCATGTCTCATGCGTCGCCCGACCCAAACATACGTTCTCCCACCATACCACTTTCTCTCCCTCTCTAGTTGAGAGTTGTTTCGTTGAAATATCACTCCAGTTTACTCTTATACTCCACTCCAAACGATAACTGTGATCGAGGTTCCTTGTGGTCTCACAATATGTATCGATTCTTGTCTTACTTTCCGCTTTTCCTATTTCAGGTCCTCACCGTTACAATGCCTGTCAGGCCAGTACCGATCAAGTAAACTACGCTCACAAGTCGCTCTCACTCCAATCTTGTTTCTCCTCATCGCTGGCCTATTGGGGTATGCACAATGCATTTGAGCTCCAACTCTGTTCACTGTTGTCCTGGTTCCACTTCCTGTACCGCCCTGCATTCAACCGTAAAATAAATAACCATGATGTCTACATTTTTCGTCACCTTCTCTCCTTGTTTATAGCAGTTGAGTGAAATTAGAATCCCATAAACCCGTGGCGTGGATTCCATTTGGCTCCCATTTTAACCCTTGTGCATAGATCTACACAGCGGTAACTGTGTCTCGGTAAATCCACAGTTCCCAATACTCTATTTTTCCAGTTTCAATCTCGACAACTGCACACTCGGTACTTTGGTTTACTTACTCGGCACACAAACACCGCGTCGTGTTGTGAACGACCAATTTCAAGAGAGTCTGTGTTCCTTGTGTCCTTTAGGCACTTATGCCTATTATGCGGACGGACTGACCGGACTAAACTGCATTGTCTTGCGACAGTAATGCCCCCGATTGCTAACCTCTCATTTTTGTATAACTCAGTAAACGATTTGGTCGCACCTTCTTCGACTCTTACGCCACTGACGGCGTTGCGTCACATACGATACCACTTCGTCTACAGTAGAAATGGCATGTAGTCTGGTGTCTTCCCACGTGAGTTATCTTACATTCCCAAATTTGCCTTTACTTATAGATACCACGAGGTGATTTATCTGGTTTTTAGGCTTTTCGAATGAATGATTGATGTTTTCGGTTGCATTGGCGTCACGAGCAGACGTCTATCGCGGGACAGGGTCTTTCTTCACACGCACCCTGCTATAGACTAACCTAGAGGCTGTTAAAAGTGTTATCCTCATGCCTAGGCTAGTAGGTAGGTTTTTACCAGGTATGAGCGGAGCTTGTCACAATAAGACTCTGCCGGATACCTGTTGGGAACACTGGAGATTACCGATCAACCATTCTTTCAGGATCCATCCCGCGTCACTCCTTCCCCTATTCGATGAGCACAGGTGCGAAGCTTGTTTAACCCGCCTATCGTAAGCCGATGTGGTCTAGTGATTTTGACACCGCCTTCCGTTCTCCGCTCCTACACGCGTTGCTAAAGGGCGGCACAGTTTCCCATTGCAGCGACATCTTCCCAGACTAAATCGCCACTCCACTTGCGGTTTTTAATTCATTAACGAAAAGTGTATGAGGTGTACAGTTGCTGTAACGCAATTTTTTACTTGACTTTTCGGCAACTAGAAAATCGCTGAAGCTCCGTTTTTCTCAGGTCTCTATCACCTGCTCGGAAGCGGTTTGCGAGGACACCAAGCGAGGGCCAGCTCAAGGCAATCTCAAGTATCTGTCAACCTCAGGGTTGTTTGCTACTGAATCTTAATCTTTTGCTGCATCGATTGTACCAAACTTTTGATTACCCGTTCTTTTACATGGGGCACTGAGTACCCAACCTTTTCTGCGTGACTGAGCGACGCATTCATCGAACGGGTTTCATTGTGTCGACCATAGACCGTTTCATCTGAATCCACTCACTGATCGTAGATTTCTAAGGACACAACACAATTCCCCTGGGGCAGCTTGCTACCTCTGCTGCTATCGCATCGTACTACATTTCCTTTGTATCAAGTAACACTGTTTCACCGAATGCACCGCACGAATTTGTCTCTTGCCACTCGTGATAGTTGGAGATAGTGAACTCAGTGTATTGTGTTCTTGAACTTTTCTCTCCTGTGTGGCACTCTTCATGCTTTTACAGCCATGCCATTTGTTTAGGTTCCCCGTGGAGTGTGCACCATTCTCCTCTCCCAAACGTGCAGCTTGCTGTGTGGGTCTGCATTAAATATACCATTCACGAGTCAACTATGGCCGAATTGACTGTATGGGCGTTAGTTTGCGTGACTTCCCTGCTCAGTTGAGTTTCACCGAAAGCAGTCGAACAAATATGGCTACCAGCTTTTCCGCGGTCACTGAAATCAGGTAGGACTAAATTTCCCACTCTTTCTCTCTCTCTCGCAACCCATAAAAGTGGCGAAATGACCTGAAAGTCTGTAGAGATTCCGGAGCTTTCGCGACATCCAACCTCACGCCCGAAATCATTTTCACCACACGCTGACCTTATTTTATCGCCAAGGCTGCAATCGGCACGTGTCGAGAAGCTGCCGTTCCGTTGTGGGTTTTCGGCTACCCACTTGGGAGCAGGATTAAGCGCACCTGGTCCAAATTTGACCACGACGCGCGCGATCTGCACAGGCGAAGCACATGTTGTGCATTGAAGTGATGTGTGTGTGTGTGTGTGTGTGCGTGCGCCAGTTCTACTCCCAGGATCACAACAGTCTCCTCGTTACCCATAGTTAAATGCTCTGAATTACGCGCTGCTAACACACCGGCCGGTAAGGAGGCGTTCGTTCGACGAGCAGCCCTAGTTGTGGGTTTCCTCGTCCCCTTCCGTCTAGGCCCACTGTTCTTTCGGATCGCTTTGACGGCAACGCGATATCTGCGATATCTCTATGGGTTCATTCGAAATACCCGTATCTTATCCCAATACGCAATCTCAATGTGGACCGCAATTAACTTTGAATTGAACCTCAATCAATCCGGCCACTGGGATCGTATCTGGGACAGATCAGTGCTCGGTGTGGTTCCTCGCAACACGGTGACGCGTGAGTAGTTTCAACTGTCAGTCCCGCTTTCGAGTCGCAATCCCGAGCTGGTAAGCACAACCGAATCCGAACCCGCTATTGGAGTTCAAACAGGCGACACTTCTAACATTTACCTGATGCTAAGACCTCGTTTGAACATTAAAATGATGGTCTACACCGCCTTTCTGGTGGCATGTCTGTGTCCTCTAGCGTTACTTGAAGCGATTGAAGCGGGCGCCGAAAAGTCACGCGACGTTGGACGATCATAGAAATTCATCACTCCGTTCTTCAGGAATCGGGCCAGCCCATGTTAGCCCTGCTATGTTGCGGATTGATCTGTGCCCAAGCCAGTCAGGCATTCCGGCAAACAAAAGGAGCAGAGAGAACCGTTTGGAAGCCGTTTACTTTCAATGGATCTGAGGTCGTTCTGGTTACCACCCCTCTCTTCCATAGTGTTACTGAGTATTGCTGTAATCAGCTCTGTGCTTTGAACGTGGGGCCACATTCAGCTACTGCTCCGCTTCGTGAGTCATTGTCATCCACCCTGCACCAATCCTGAATCTCGTAGACCAATTAGCGTTTCACGAAGCTGCGGTAACTAGATCCGGTAATCAGATGCAATCGTTCTCTTTTTGCCCAAACTCATCAGAGCTACAGTCACTGCTGCAGCCTCCGGCTGATTAAGCGGATTACTTCAAGTGTCCTTTACAAGCGCATTAAGGACGACGCTAACCATTGTTTGCTTCGCTCATGTGCGGATGCTCAGCGATGCTGATTCTCCAGCTGAATTTGCTACCTCCATTTTATGGACTGAGAGCTCTAGGAACTACTAATCAATCTCGGTTAACCATTTTGTTTTCACTTAGTGTATTAACCATACCTGCACATTGGACTGCTTTTGAGACTCATGCCCCCAGTCGACAGTCTTTTATCAGCTAGATACTTTGGATGTGACAATATTAGGGGCCAATTTTGGTCTAAAGTAGATTCACTTTTGCAACGCATTGTAACATTTCACATTGCTGATAAAACGATCGCAACCTGTGCACATGTAAGAGACCCGTCGACACTGTCATTGGAGCAAGCATAAACTACAACGCTTGTAGGGAGGCATTATAGCCCAACTGGGTAACGAACTTGCATCTCCACTTTCTGTGCTTATCGCGTTATCTACGTTTAGCCATTCGGGTGGGGTGAGCATCCTTACGGTATACTCAGCCTGCGCGCGACTGGTGGTTGTCACACGGCAGCAAAGCGCTGTTGCGTCGTACAGCTGGCGATCTATCTCTATTCACTGTCTGAGAGATCCCAGTTGCCTGTGGTTCTTTGAATTGCTTAGCTTAAGAAGACCTATCAGGCACTTTCAACCATTAGGGCTCATTCGACCAACTTGCCTCCAACACGCGTGTTGTAATTGCTATCTGCCTATATAGCGCGGGAGCACGAACCAGAACGGGACGCGGTTTGTGGCAACACGGCTACAGATGGGCCACTCGCTCCTCATCGATTATCAATTCGTGAACGTGGGCCGCGCTGTTTACGAACTCAAATGACCTAAGAGCCAACTCGGTTTTTCTGCGCTTCCAACCGAACTTCCTATCGCAACTGTGCCGTTAGGTTTCCACACCCTGATTTATCATCCGCAACTATATTCATCCGGGTGCATCTGGGGAATGCTCTATTCCTTCACTGGGCCCACTGCTGTCGGATGATGACCGGTGGGAACACCCCCGACACTACTCAACGGCGTTTGTCGCGCGTCCATCCTCAGACAACCACTTCAAACGCTGTAGCAACTTACCCGCATTTCAACCCTTCCCTTACTTGAATTTGGTTTCTTCCCTGTCATTCAATGACACTCCTTCACGAACAATTTGATGTCGCTTTGCTTCGTGACGATGGAACAGGTGCATCATGCACACATTAATTTCACCACCCCTCCTTGCATACGTTCACCATCTATCTTACTCAAGTATCAAATTCATTTTCTAAAATCGAGCTCTGTAGCTTTGATATATTCTTGCGCACTGAAATCACTCGTCTCAAAAATGCCCGAACACAGGCGCCACCTATGCGATCACACGCTGTCCATTGCTAACTGACCTTTTTGGCAAACAGCCTTCACAAGCTGGCACTGTTGGACTAGTTCGACTCGAGTGTGACACATTTTGCCATATTCTATAATCAGATTCATGCTCTCAGAATTCACGTGACCGAATCGTTAAACTTGTCCAGCTCTCATCCGCTATGTTGTCTGGACGACGTTTACTTCGTCTACTCCTTTAATTCGCTGCGCTCAGATCCATACAGTCGTGTTTGTCCTCGTGCGATTCCATGGGATCAGATGCGTGTCTCTGGTGCTCACGAGAAACCACATATGCCTCGAGTTTACTTCGGTGCTCACCAATATACCGTGCGTTAGGCCGCTGATATGCACAAGAAGCTAATGAGCTCAGTGAGTTGATCTCGAGGTTTCTCTGCTGTGTGCTACATTACAACGCAGCCTGTATTCAGGTAGATGAAATTGTTAGTGTTTTCATCAGTTAGACAGGCCGAATCACGGGTTGTATTCATTCTGGGAGTTAATTGATGCAGGAGCGGGTGATGAGAGCAAATTAATTATACCTTCCGTCATGTATGGGCTTTGGTCCCCCGAAACCTCCCCCATAAGGGTTTCAAGAATATGTGCCACTGTTAAGCGAACAAATCGGTGTTGTATCGGTTCATCCACTTTTCTATGAAGGAGAGCCGAATGTCTCAACTTAGCAATCTGATAGTACCACCACTTCCTGCACGATGCATGCGGAACAAAAACCAATGAAATTTGTCCCGTCTGACGTGTCACTCAACCCAACGTGGTTAAATAAAACCAACTCGATTCTCCTTGACCACCGTGATTACCGCGAACGATCCACACCTCTGTGACAGCGCAGTTTGAGACATCGTGTCTTTTAGACAGCGTTCGCAATCCCAACCACCCTCTCTTCCATTTGCTTTAACCTTCGTTTCTCTAACACATCGAGGTTGCATTTCACTTTGTCAGTGATGGGTCACCTTAACTGCGACCTCAGTGTTGATATCAAACCGTGTCTATTTTGAGAGCAACAACTATGCGGGGTTTTAGTTACATCTATGTGAACGTTTTAGGTACTTTCACATACCCCTACACCCGAGGGAGCAAGTCGCCAGTGTGGGCAAATCCTCTTTTTACTGATAGCCTGCTATCATTCCTTAGCCATTCCCATGACTGACAGACGGGCAACGGTCTTTTCTTCACCATGTGCTGCTTCAGTTAATCACTGCCGGCCGAGCCAATGCTTGGTTGGCTAAACTCTGCTACAATAGCTGTAATGAACCATCGGTGTTTGTTTGTCCGCAGGTGGTCACTTACTTTTGGCTGACAACTTCGCATAAACCATTATATGGCTCTGCGCAGATACCGACAAGTCAATGCGAACACTATATGATGAACTTACTTACGGGTATCGTGTTGTGGACGGACATGCACATACAATCCTTCTGATAAAGTGAAACAATGACGACTTAAAAGCTTTGCGCCAACAACGGGGTCTCGTTGGATTACCCCAGCTTCTTGAGGCACTGAACCCCATTGATTACGTGATGGAGAGGGCAACGGTGGATGTTATCAACTGCAGTGATTCTAGTGACGCAGCTGCTTTTCTCAGATCGCGGCATGCAAGAATAAAAAGTGTAATGTTTTCAGAAAGAACACAGATGAACACAGTTAGGTCACCTGGTGTGGGGCAACAAGCGATTCACCAAAGATAAGATTTCACAGCTTTTGTCGTGCAAATGGAGATATGCATGTGGCTTCAAAGCACTATGGGGATGCTTACATTGGTCACAGGACCGGTGAAAGCAGAGCAATGAAGGAGAAAAATTGTACAAAATTTCGGGAGCATCAAACATACATGGTTAAAACAATTTCTCACAAGTCACTTTTGATGTGTATACGGGTTACTTCATGAAGATCTCTATTCACATAAAAGGAATTTTAAAATTGTTCATCTTCCATATTATCAAATCCTCAAGAGATGAGGAAGAGCGAAAAACAGATAAGAATGGCGATTCAAAAACAAAATTAAGGTTTCCGCGCATGTCGTGATATGTAGTGGGTTGTCACAGCCAACATTAGCGTCATCAAGCCGACCTGGTAAGTAACATTGCCACTCATCAACCAGGTGCTGGAGTAACTTGCAATTACAACCATAAAGGAATGCACCTATTTGTTTGTAGGGCGTAGTATGGGCGGACAAAGTTGCAAAACACAAATGCTCACTGTTATCACTCATTACGAGTCTAACCGCTTCTCATCCACAGTACGAGCGCGGTTGATATGTTGTTCACATCCGTACAGATTCATACGACTCAGAACGAACAAAAAAGGTGCCTGATCAATTCGATGGTCGGACTAAAACTCGCCGTACCAAGGGATAAATGCAGTGGGGAGGTGGGGAATGGAACTGCGGATCGAGTGTGGGTACGTGTTATTGATAGCCACTGAATATTTGATGATTTTGTTAGGCGAAGGAACAGTATGCGGTGTCTGGAAGCACAAACTACAACCCAGTGACCCATCTCGGACGGCTGTACACATGAAAATGAATCGTCGGGTCAACTCATCCATACCCTTTCTCGATGATTCGGCACAGTTCATCGTCAGTGGCTGCTCTGATGCTTCTTCATATGCAGAGTTAGATGATCACTTCGAGCGAACGCTCTCTGACACAGCCGACATTGAAAAGGCCTATCCCCGGTGTGTTTGCGGTAGTGGCGAGTCAGTTCATCCGAACGAGCGAATCGCCAGGTACATCCAGGCCAATCACATGGAAACGGTTTCTCTCCGGTGTGTACTCGCATGTGAGCTTTCAGATGGGAACTTTTTGAATAGGCTTTGGCACATGTATTAAATGGGCAAACATGTAACAGCGCCAAGGATTTCTTTGTTCGGATACCCGATTCTTCGGTGCGTGATCGTGTCTTCCCGCGACGTTTAGTAATCACAGTGGTCTCAGACATCGGTATCATCGACAGCTTGGATACTTCATCAGTAGGAGTTCTGCCACCACCGGTTGGTGTCGTGCTCAGTAGGGCGAGTGTCCTTGACTCCGATATTTGTGTGCTATATGTGAGTTCACTAATCTGCGTATCAGAGTGCAACCTGTTAAGGTTACCAGATGCACGGCTCCTCTGGAAATGCTGTGAGCGTGGGGCCAGTGCCCGGAAAGCACTGGGCAGGGTTGAACTCCAGTTATCTAACCGGTACAAGGAATTACTAAAGGGGCTTTGTTTGTACTCTGTCAGCGGAGTCGTGACCTGTGGGTGGAAGGCGTTCTGGACCGAATTGTCCGCGATGCTCATCTTGCCTGTAAGGCACGGTTGGGCTACGCTGCAATTCAATGAACTGTCATCGGAACAGGTTAGGTATGAGGATGAGAGGCACATCGTGTTTGCATTGCTCGCGGTCAAAGCATTCGTGTTCACTTGGTGCTGATGTTGCTGCAGCTCGGATCCTGGTTCAAATGGTGGGCACGTTACTGGGTAAAATCTTGTTGTGTGACTTTGACCGTTATTACCTATCGCGTACGAGGGGAGGTGCATGGATACATCCGTGGTGGTTTCTGTGGGATGTGTGAAATGCAGCTGATGGGAGGTAGGCTGTGAAATAGTAAGTGCTGCTGCACGAAACTGAGGCACAAATTGGTCTTCGCTTGCGGTGCGTTGCGGGTGATAGGCTTCACCGATTTCTTGTCCACTTGAAACCCCATTCACCGATGTAGTAGTCCAGGTGTAGTGGTGTACTTGTCGGAGGGCCTCATTTGTAGATTTATAATTAGGTTCTGGAAATATCGGCTCTGCTTTCACACAGACTGGAGAAGGATTGTGGACGTTCCCTAGCTCGTAGTAGTACTTTGCGCCTGAGTTTGTGCATGAATTCGCGTCAACATCGTTACTTTGCACTCGAATGACTCGAGGGTAGGATATCGCCGAAACAGTGGGACTGCTTAAAGTCAAGCCATTCACGGATGTGACGTTTGATGGCGTTGATTGGGTCTGAAGAGCTACGAATGAGTCAGCGGTAACGCTGGCTCTTTGTGCGGCACTATTCTCCAGTATGAAGTCGAGATCGAGCAGACTCTCGTACTCGGTGCTGGATGAGGTGTTGCTGATCTGTTCGACGGCGAAACCGCTACCCACAGAAGAGCTTTGATCTGAGGTCATCGGAGAAACAAAGCCAGAATTACCGTAGGCATCCGATCCGGAGTTCTACAAAGGCACATAAGAAGAAAGACTATTTAATCGGCAAATCATCTTGCATTTTAATATTTTACTCATCTAACGCTAAAATGGAGAATAAGTTGTTCAAAATTGATGGCCAGTTCTCCAGCTTAGATGCATTAGGGTAACAGTGAATCGAAGAGTTAAGGTCATATGCGGTCTGTTTCAGCAAATGACCCATGCAAATCATTCTCCATCCGCATGAATGCATTGGGATACGAGGCGCAATTACCACTAGCCTATCAGTGTTTCGATATCTCCCCGGCTTAATATTCTTTCTCTGAGTTCACTTATTTTATTGAGGCTTGTTAGTATGTAATATATCTCAATTCCTTGACACATGGTTGATCCGCTCTAATTCAAAATACCGTCCATAGTATCTTACGTTGATCATACGACAGATAGACCTGTTTCCATTGTCACCTGTGCACCGAGACAAGCCATAATCGTCGCAGTTCTGTCTCGCAGCCAAATTAGAACATCGTCAGCCGGTGCTCACGTCACTGCTCCACTTGCCTAATACATTGCTGTTCCCATACTCCAACTGTGTGTATTTTTCGGGTGCTAGCTGCCCACTTCAGCCACTGAGCTTTACTATTGTAAGTCGAGTAAAGCAAGAATTTGTGATATCAAAACCCTAAGGCGAAGTTCGTTGCATGTAATCGTATCTGGACACAAATCAACACCTTTTACAAGAACAGCTGCTAATAGGTTAGCAGCTGTTCTTTTACAAGAACAGTTGCTAGACTACTTCATTTGTCTCCTACTTTGTCCATTCGGGTAATTTCCATTCAGTTTCCATAGATGAGGATTCTGTCTGAATAACATCGTCATATCGTAATGGTTGTCTGTGGCCCCTTAGATCAACGGACATAAAAAGGCTAGTTACGTTCGACCACCGGTGCCTTCGCAATTTAGCTCACATCTGGTGCGAACACCGAGTAAGCAACGAGCGTGTCCGACGCCTTGTTTACGGCACAGGAAAAGGAGATGAACCGCTCAGCACCGTTATTTCACGAACCAGGCTCCGATGACTGGGCCACGTGTTACGCATGCCAGCCCACCGACTTCCGCGACGTGTGTTGTTTGCGCGCCAGGGGTGTGGATGGAGGAAGAGGAGGGGTGACCAAGCGATGACTTGGTCCAGAGGACTGTAGGCCCTCACTTCGGAGCAGGCCTCGGTTGGAGCGTCTCGGCTCCCTGGTTGGGGTCCGAAAGACGATGAACACGTTTGGTTGGACACACTTGCTGACATGGCAAAGAGCCGACCTCAGTGGCGTTCGTGCTGTGAGTTTTTTTTATCCCACCCCATCCCTTTTAGCCTCCCCCTCCAACTACGACCTCATTATTTAGCCTTATATAATTTTGCATAGTAATTTTTTTGGTGCACAGCATCCGGCTGGTAGCTTACCAGAACGATGCCCATCCGTTACCGGTAGCTCGGCTGGCTTGCACCTGTTGCATTTTATTCCCTTTTTCCTTTAGATATTGCGGCACAGTAGCTGAGGTGTTTCCTACCTCTAGGTAACATGTATAATGATGACGATAATGAGTGGTTGTCTGTGAGCAATACAGGCTGAGCTGATGTTCTCAGTTCATATATTCGGACTAATTTTTAAGGATATCCCCAAATCAGTTAACCTAAAAGTTGGACAGGGGAGAGGACTTCATGTTTAGCGAATCTACACACAATTAATACATGAGCATTCTAGATGTGATCAGTGGTTGATCCTACTGATCGAGTGCGCATGGGCACCTGTCCCAATCATTTGAATGCGACAGTGTCAGATAGTGCCGTGTATGTTTGAACAGAAAATTAACGAACCTTAGTACATTTCAACCATAGATGGCTAAAGCCATGTTTTGTGTACATCGGGGCTCTAAAGCCTTTGTAAATGTGTCGTGTCTCTTTTGCACACCAGTGTCTACGTAATCGGAACCATGAGCGTGTCAGATCTTGCATGCGCCTACTGCAGCGAAGCGACTTCCGTTGTGCGACAGCAGAGAAACAACGCATGTGCCCATCGATCACTGACAGCAGTCGGATCATGGTACTATCATACGTCTATAGTACGATGTCACGTGCATTCTGAAGGCGATTTCACGCTTGAACCGGGTTTTGTTCGGGTATAGTGCGTGGTAAGACGAGTAGCAATAGTGACGACAGTAATTTAGTCATCTCCTCCACACGTGCTGAAACGCAACAACGTAGACTTGTATAGTATGCAAAAATTGAACATGCTTATTCGCACTTAGTAGGAAGCAACTTGAAAAGGACTTAAAGTGGTGCATATCATGGTATAATGACGTTGGGTTCTAACTACCACTCTGATACAACAAACATGGCTACGGGTACCTTAAATACATGCTTAAGATTTACGTGGTTGCCACAAGGAACATTCATCGTTATCCTCAGTTGTATACTGCACTAACCATATGAATGATGGACAGGTCGGTGCTACCATAAATCCGTATGTTCCAAAAGGATATTTCTAGACTCTTTTCGTTCACACCAGATTTTTATCAGGAATACAAACCTCTGCTTGTTCGCTTCACGTTTCTACGTATCATTACATAAATATCTGCAGTTCACTACCAAGCTATAACTAGGTACCTATGGAAATGTCTCTGTCTTGGCACACGACAATTGTACCGAACGTCACCGTTGGCATACCAACGAGTCTCTATCCTACACCTGTGGCGAAGTTCTTGATCGTTACCTAGCGAGCAATACAGAACCGTAGTGCTAATGTAGAAACAAGTTGGCTTTTTGTAAACACATACCTTAGCTGCAGCGTTTCTGGTGGACTGTGTGTGAATCTCGCCAGTCCGTTCTGGATGTTAATCTTCATTGGAAACTGCATAACGGGGGTGCACTTTTTCTAGGTGTCATGTTCATGTACAGAGATTAGTGCGTACAATTAGTTATGCCAAATCGTCTAGTTAGTGTATCTTTCCTATCGGCATCAAATCATTCCAAAGAATCTTTCGTAAGAAAGACTAAATCATTTCATTAGAAGTCGCATACTGGGAGATTTGCGTGAATCACTGTTGCAAACATCATGGGGCAACGTTCCACCGATCGTCGCACCCCCCCCCCCAATATTCCCAAATCACAGCAGCACAATTCTTGCGATAAATGGTTGACCGGTTCTGATCTGCGTAGAGTCACAAAACATCTGTACCTATGGGGATATCTTGGGTGGACCACGTTGAAAGACCTACGGCTTCACTCGTGCATTCCATGCTAAAAGCAGCTCATACAAACTGGAACAGGTTGATGTGGAGGTAAAAACCAGGATTTCTTCGGAATCGGTTCAAGTTGCCCCATTACAAGTTACTCAAATGATGGTAAAAGAAAATCGTGTAATCATAGCAAAACCCAAATACCATGAGGGCAACATGCGCCATGAGGGCATACATCCATTTGGCGAGCCTTCGGTGCGCAGTCGTTTGGTGTAACCTCGGGCGAAACGAGAGTACACTGCCACAGGACCGTGGTTGAGCTTCTGATGAAGCCCCTCTTTGGGTCTATCCATGCAGCTTACATTATGTACCATGTCTCTCCCCACCTATTAGTGGAGATGGTGGCGTCAAATATGTGGGCTACATCTCTGCTCTCGCATAGAGCGCAATCAGATATGACCCATATTGTTGGATGGCATCAACTATGTGGCAACAATTGTTGAGCCAATCACCTCTGCCCCATTCTCCTCCTAACCTTACAGCCATCGAAGGTTGGAATTGGTTGGTGTACCTCACAACCAGATGGTACACGACACCGAACACAATCTTACAACGGAATGTTGTAAGTCTTTGAATACAGTAACAGTCTATCGTAATCATATCAATAACGAGTAACCTGCACTCTTTACGTCTGTGAAATCAGTACGCGGGCGACCAGTTAGTACGCTTCTCACTGACTACCTATAATAAAAACAGAGAGTTGAACGGGCGAAGTCAGTGGGGCAGCAATTAACTCACATCAACCGAACTGGAAACCGAGACGAGTAGCACGACCAGTGGGTCCAACTGGTTCTGAGACGTGCAGGACGCTGCCATCTCCGTGTAACCAGGGATCGAGTGGTCCCTGTAATCCCTTCTGTGTAACCACTTATTTGGTCCATTCATCCGACTGGGGATCAAGTTGACTGATGTTCAGTGCGAAGGATAAGCGAGTAACGTTACTCGGTCCGTTCATGCTGATGGGCACCATCAGACCTTATTTTATCACTGCCCACCTTAGGAGTGCTATTCAGGGTCGTCGCTTCCACGCATCCGCACTGCGTCGGTTATCGGGCCAGATGACTGACTTCGACAGCAGTGCTCAAATACCAGCGGTCGCCACAGGACTAAATGTAACGAATTGCTATGTCGATTCGCTGCAATTCCTCCCATCCACTCATCGACCTCTGAGTAATCTTGACTTTGGTTTCGCACCGTACACGGATTACATTGCTTCCTGTCATCCAGGGGAATAATTCGTGCCTAAACCATCTTGTTGCCACCATATTTGGTAACCTTATATATCACTATGCGCTGGGACCATTCCTATGTAGATGACCCACTTTCACTCTATTCCTTTTGGTTGGGAAAATCGGTGACCATTTGAACCGGTTTAATGCCAATTCATCTTTGGGTACTATTCCACTCAAGTTTAGCGCACTCTAGTCGTTTGAAAGCTTTTTATCTCAGTTCGCAGGATCATCTTAATTATTGACTTGAGGACAGGTGCAATGCTAATCTGCGCAGATTTTTCTCTCGCGGCTGGCACAACACAGGAAGTAACCTCTATCACACCGCATTGCCTAGCACGGCCACATACCAGCGTCGATGGAGTGAGTTGGGGCGCTCAACTTTGGACGCCTTGGCGGTCCCGGAATTGCGCCACTTAGGCCCGATATCTAACTGACATTGACAATTTCCTCCGCCGGGTCCCGGTTGAGCTATATTGAAAACATTTTCTATTAGCATCCAGCATAAATGTCTGAAAGATATGTGGAAGCAGTCGTCGGACAAGAAATCCAGTCATTGACTACAGTGCAGGTCACCACATGTGCAGCAGCACAATAAGTCTGAATTCGATTCTCTCCGAGATGATTCGTAGTCGTTTAGCGAATGCAATGTGATACGTTTTCCCATGAAGTTGAGAAGTTGATATTTTCTCCCGATTTGTCCATGTGACGGACGATTCCTCGTACAATTCAATTCATATTTTGAGACGACGGTCTGAGTGCCGTTTATGTAGTATCGGCACATTCGGAAAGCCAAACTTCCGGCGCCGATTCTCGTACACATCATTCCACATAGGTCCCATCTGGAGTACACGAAAAACGGAGCAGCCACCAATCTCTGCCGTCTTCATCTTCAACGAACGATTGAGCCGTACGAGGAAACTGAGCACTGTTTTCATGAAAAGGATAACACTTAGAACAGCGGTACCTCTACGGAAGATTATACAGGTTCAATGAAGAGACACTAAGTGTTGATGAGATAGCGTATGCCAACACTCAAAAGCGATCGCTTTCTAACACACGATACTAGCAATAACAACTGTGGAAGTGCAACGGCACTGCTTAGGAACCGGTTGAGTGACAAAATACTCGAAAGACTACCAGTTCAATCATGGACATATTTATCCGTCCGGATTATAGTTGAGGTCTGAAGCAAGAGTAGCCTGTTTTCCTCCGAATGAACCGCAAGGCTTCAAGTGCCTTTCGCCAACTCACGACCATGTGTGTATTCAACCCAACATGTCTTCACATGTGTTATAAAGTACGACAACCCGAATTCTGGACAAAGTTTGTCAACACATGAGCATCACTGGTAAGGGAATAAGTCGCCGGATGTATAAGCATACCCAATTACTAGTGCACAAAATTGGGCCCTTGTATGTGTCGTGATTTTTCGGTGGGAAAATCAATTCAATGGTTGATGCAACGTTTCGCTCGACGATGTGGTGTTCCCCGAAATTACACTTCCGTTGTAGTGAGATGCGCCTCTTCTGTTCAGGTATTTCTTATGATATGCGGAATTCGGCACTTGCCTAACACTTGTTCGACTGGACGCCGTTGCCATTTGAATGATACTCCTGTCAAGTGAATAGTGCTTATCCACTAAGAGATGGGGTCACATCCACGGAACTTGAACTGCTACCTGCCCTCCGGTCTTCATTATCCCGACCAGGAAAGATGAACCCAACCTATTTCGTGAACAGGATCAGTAGTGTATAAGTTGGTCACCTCGGAAACCGTCAAGATCACAATCGACAGTGCAGATTAGCTAAACTACCTTCCGATCCAATTCTAGTGATACCACTCTTTTTGGACAACACATACATACTTATTAAAAAATGTAGACAAAACGACATGCGTTTCTGACCAAAAGAATCGGAATGGAAACTTGTACAAATGCAATTTGTTGAAGATGCCTTCGAAACTATGTAAAAACAAACAGGTGCTTGATGCACTATATTCACGGCTTCACTGGTCGGCTATTCTTTGTTACTTGGATATTAACGCAGCTTCCTACCCAGTAGACACTGAACTCAGTGTGGCAACTTCTGCCTATCACTGCTGTTTCAAAATTGCCCATTATTGATTTGTGCAATGTTATTATAGTACTTTGTAATTTACTCTTTGATGTTAAATGCTTACATGTAGAGTTTCCATATTATCTCGTAGTCGACATGTATCCACTCGTTGTCGCAGTCCGCCATAAAACCAAGAATACACAATTTATTCACTCTTTGCTGCAACCCGATACATTGGATGAACAAGCATTTGCATATCCCACAAATTACGATCTGAGTACAGAATATACCTTAAAACGAAACATTAGTTGTCTATTTGTGTTGTTATTATTACCCATATTCTGTATGCTTTGTGACGTAACGGCGATTCTGTGCTAGTCAACAAGGATGAAATACAGTTAATCCGTCTGTTGAAACTATTGCGTCAGGCTTGGCGAAGAAAAGTCGGTTTTTCTGTGAGACTCGGTGAAGCACCAACACACCAAACATTCCCTTATATCGCTGAGAGTAGTGTAAAATAAATTTCCACCTTGCTGCCTGCTGTAAATGGATGAATTTGGACTACGTCCACCTTTCTCTTATCCTGAACACAACCGGCGTAACTACAGCATGCGCCGCCGAGTCTACGCAAGAACGAAGCTGTAACAGGTTGCATGTTGTGGGATGTTCTAATGTATTTAGGATAGTTTCAGTCAGTCGTACTGCAGTGGTACATACTAAGTCTTACCGCTTTATAGCAACTGCTAATTTCAGTGGGAACCCACTTAGATCGTAGGGAAATAGGAAGGTGTCTGATTTGAGATACCTGGCCTGAACGTGGGATCATGAACTCATTAGAAGCTATCGCATCCGTTTGGCCTACAACAGACGCCACCGATAAACATATACATGCATAAGGACTGTCGATTTTTGCACTGCCGGCGCTACCAACTAATGTAGACACAATAGGCGAGAAATTCGAGTTACTTTTGCCGACGCAGGTACACGCAACCAGATGACACAAAATACCTTCGAAGTGCGCCTTTCAGTATGAAGCGGGCAATCGCTTCCCTCGTATATCCTTGGGGATGTAGTAGTTCGCGTGGATAGTTCGGGCACATATTGCTCGTTGGCTGACAGGACAGAAAGTACCACCCACACAAATACGAACACAGCCAATCTGCTACGTAATTGCATGACTATCTTTACTAGTGTAACAGATTCATCATGGCGCATACTCTTAAGCTCGTATAAGGTTAGATTTAGCTACTTGGAGACGTTAGTCAAAGAACACAATACTCACCCGATAGTCATACGTCTGCTCTCTCCGCAGCACACCGGCGTGAACATCGTGGAAGCTCTCGTAACCTATTGCGGTCATCCCGGCCATAGCAGCTGAACTCAAAATGGATATTGTAGCCGTGTTGGTGGACCAGTGGCCTGAACTTGTTTCATGAATATGCTCAGTCAGATGCGTCCCACCGTTTGGGCTGGCCCATCGACGAAGAGAAGCCGTTCCCTGATGGTGCACTTAATTTTCCAGGCAGCAGAACGAGCCCTCTGGCAAATGTCATGAGAACTCCGCTATATTACTTGTCTGCTTGACTTATGATTGGCTGTTGGGCTCATACGGCCTTGACATGAAGGGTAGACCTGCCCCAGTAGCAGTGTGCCCATGTCGTCACGTCCAGAGTAGCATAACGCGACTGTTAATTTGACGGTTTCTGAATTACGCTAGAGACCTATCCACATACACGCACACATACGCGCACGCGCTTACGCACTAGGCCTTTTCATATACGATATTGTATCACACACGCGATCGTAAGAGCTCAAGCGTACGTGCAGTAGTACGTACGTGGGGGTGAACCGTGAATCGATTACGCCTTAGTACCCGCGTCGCGTGGCGTGTGTTGGAGCGTACGTGCGTTTATGAGTAGCAGTCTACGCGCAGCGGTCTGTCTGGTTGTTAGTTTGTTGGGCAGGTGGAATTTCCCAAAGCGCCGTTTACGTGGACACGAGATTGGGTTGATGAATCACCTATCCAGCTTATCGAACCGGATTCACCTGCGCCGTTGACATAAGTTGGAAACAGCAATTGCCAAACGGCGAGTGGGCGGCCGCCTTCATGACTCAGCTGTCCGCTAGAGCACGTTTAATCAATGCACTTCCGTCTATTATTCATGGAAAACACGCATACATTCTCTCCAACCACCGACTTCCGAGACGCACAACAATTTATTGCGAAAAGAACGGCTTGTTTACTAACTACGCGCTAGTCCAGTTGCTTGCCTAAGGCCAGACGACTGATAACCCAGGGGCATGACCGTCGCTCTGGGCAATTTCTGGGTCACGTGGACCCAAGTATTGAGGTTTATTTACTCAATACTGCGACTGCGGGTTAGTGATTATAAAAACACCACTAATTAGGGAACGATCCTCTCTGGTGAGATGCATTCGGATGAAAAGTGTTCCATTTGATGTATGTCTTCATTTGAGGCACATTAGTTTAGCCCACAGATTCAGGTTAATGATATGACGAGATTTCCCTGTGGATCACTTAAACCTGTGTGTCTTAGTAATTAAGGTCACCGAAGTTGTCATGACCTTGAACAAGATTTGTAACGATTCACTGGTTTGATTAACGCGCCTTTTGTGTCTGTTCGCGCCATCGCCTGACGATCGAGGATACCGGTTTCAGAAATCTTACATTCTATGCGGTTCCTGTACATATGTCATCCCGTCTATTGTGATTGTTCGTACGCTAAACTCAACAAATTGTCAGCAGTGGGTGCAATCGGTGCATTTCTTCCGCTGGTGCCATGTGCCGCTTTCAAGCTTCTTAGAGGCATGAAGCCACTATCTAGATACTCATCATCAATGCTTTTCGAGTGTTGAGGAAGTTGCAACTCAATATAGAAGTGCCAGGAAGGTTACACTGGGATGTTAAAATGTATGTACAAAGAAGTGATACTATTTTCAAATCGGTGTTAAGAAAACCGACTAGTCACATTACGAACGTTTGTTCGCTACTTTGCAACACATGAGTCACTGAACGGGGCTTCCAAATTTGGTCGTGCTCTGAAATTATTTCCGAATCAAATCACCAACATACAGTTTTCGGAGGTATATTAGGACACCGGTATGTGAACTCTTCAAAAATGTTTGCCGCAACTAGCCACATGATTGTTGACATTCGCGATGCATACTAATTTTTCACTTTTACCCGACCAATTTATACGGAACATTGTAAAATGTATGAAGTATAAGCAGAGGACAAAATTCAGCAGTAGGGGATACACAGATTTTACCCATTGCCAATATCCGATCACCGCTTGGAAAGTTTGGAGATCTCAAAACTGTAATAAATTTTTGGAAATATTCTCACATAATCATCCTTATGTCACGAAACCTGGCTTCATATCAACATTGAAGAAGAATTCATAGAATTTGACCGATTTGTCTCTTATCAGGTTGACCGCCTGTGTACATACAGAAACCGAGCTATTGGCGTAATCACCTACATCAGCTCTCCATGGTGCGCGTCCAGGTAACGTTTTTTTCCGCCACTGTTAGCCACGTATCAACTGCTTAATCGTGAAATGCAAACCAAGATGTCCAAACGGCTATTGCTCATCTTTCTTAATTAATTTATATTTTTCTACTTGCTGTCCCAACTCAGAAGTTGAATACTTACGACGGATTTACAGCTGTTTCCCTTAAATACGTGAAATTTTCTTACTGCATAGTTGCTTGAAATTTTAACTGATCTGACACCGGATAAATTGTAAATCTAGGATAGCGGCAATCATAGACAAGGAAAACGCGTTTCCGCAGGACTTTAGTTCGACGATGCGGTCAGCGAAAGACAGACAGGAGTCTATTTTCGACAACGAGTCGTGCTGCGAGTAGAATGGAGTGTTTTTTGATATTTCCTTGGTCGGCCATGTGTTATGTAGGTCAGGATTTCTTGTAGCAATGAGTCCTGGATTGTGGCATCGATCTGTGAGGTGTTCACGGTACCATGTACTTGACACCTGTATCAGCTGTGATTGCGGCAGTGACTGCGTCTTTAGGTTCATTGCTGCTTGTGCCGATTAGTCTTGATAGCGCATCTCTTTGCGCGATAGAATCAGTTAGTCAATATTTCATATTGGAGTCATAACACGTGAGCAATCTCGTCCATCGTTGTAGTCGGCTAGCTGCGTATGCCAGGATACCCTTCTCCGGTCGAAAAATTGCGAGGAATGGGTTATAGTCCGTCAGCAGTGTGAAGCGTCTTCCGTGCAGTATTTTGTGAAATTTCTGAACAGTAAAGAGGATGGTCAGGGCATTTTCGTTATTTGGTTGTATTTTTTTCGGATTCAGTAGGAACTAGTGTAGCATGCCCCACAGCTTTTTCTGAACTATCCCGGAACCGGTGGGAAATCACTGTCCTAATTCAATCGCTAAAAGTATCCATGGTCACGACCATCTCCAGGTTCGGATTGTATTTAGTGAACAGTACTTCTAACTTCAGTAGCGACTGCCATTTTTCGAATGCCTATTGGCCTTTTTTAAGCCACTTCCATGCATCATCTGTCATCAGAAATTGATTCAGCAGATGACGTCAACGATGCATATACTACAAAGTTTCACTATAGCGACCTACCATTCCCAGGAACTATATGTGTTGCGATATCCGTTAGTTGCAGGTAATTGATCTATCACTTCGATGTTAGGTGGATTTTGTCTTTCACCGTGCTGATAACCCCACAAATCCCAGAAACTTGGTGAACTTCTGTAGGAAGTTGCACTTTCTCACTCTTGAAAGGAAGCCGCAATCCTCGGTTTTTATCATCACCTAGTCCGGTCGCCGGAGTAATTCACCACGCGTTCGGCCCATTACACTAATGCCATTTAGGTAGGCTTCAGTTCGAGGTACGCTAGTCCGCATTGTATCCATCATCATCATTCATCATTATACACATCAGCTAGAGGTGGGAAAACACCTCCGCTATCGTGCCGCAATACATGAAAGAAATGGTTGGCGGCATCCGGTTTCGGATTTGCCTGTCACTGTGGCAAGCCACAGGACGCCTGCGCCTACAGAGGGACCATGGGTGGCTTGCGCTGCACCACCCACAGCTCCAACCACACACCCCATATCCAGTGTACACCCGAAGGAATAAGACCAGGGGGGCATGTGGATGGGAACCACGTTTCATCAACGGAGCCGGCCCACACTCCTTCACAGGCAAACACAAGCACACTGTATTTGGGGAATCAAGCGCACACAAGGCGGTGGCTGGACCGTAGTCCGTTCCACACTGAGTGCATGGAACCACTCTTCGAGCCTAGCACGGCCACAAGGACCGTGCACCCCGTCCCCCCCAGCAACGACCAACTGTCTCCTGGACCCAGTATGGACGAGGTAGTGGGTGATAGACAGGTAGGCACCTTGTCAACATGCACATCAAGCGCAGCCACACCGGGGATAGCACGCAACAGCCAATCACTTGAAACGACAAAATGAAATGAAATAAATCCAATAATGCATACAGATACGGTGGCATAACTCTTCGCTAAGTTAGCATATGAAGTAAGTTGGTTAGCAATGAATCCGTGATAAGGAAAATGAATGTCCACAAGTTACTCAAAAATGCTACGAACGCAACAAAATTACCGAAGATAAGCGCAATTAGCGTAAGCGACGTGGCCAGCTAATAGAAGACTATTCAGATAGGCAAAACTAACCAAATAAACTGGAATGAAATTTATGCAGCTTAAAGAGACCTAGTTTAAGTTGGTTTAGCCCAACTGCGGTGAAGAAGCATCAAGAATGCAACATCAGCCTCAGCATGGGGCACTGGAAAGAAATACATACATACATATAATACAATACACAAAGGAACAATAGATACAACAGTTGCATGCCAACTGAGCTACCAGCAACGGATAGGCATCGCTCCGGTAAGCTTCCAGCCAGCTACTAGGCAAAAAAATATTGTTATTATTATGTTTTACCCAAGGAAATGAGATCGCACATGGAGGGGGAGGCTGAAAGGGATGGGGTGGGATAAAGAAACTCACAGCAGGAACGCCACTGAGGTCGGCTCTTTGCCATGTCAGCAAGTGTATCCAGCCAAACGTGTTCACCGCGAGCCGTGAAGCCCCAATCGAGGCTAGCTCCGAAGTGATGGACTTCATACCTCTGGACCAAGTCATCGCTTGGCCACCTCTCCTCTTCTTCCACCCACATCCCCGGTGAGCAAACAACGCACGTCGCGGGAGTCGGTGGGCTGGCATGCGTAACACGTGGCCGAGCCATCAGAGCCTGGTGCGGGAAATAACGGTGCTCAGCGGCTCAGATCCTATTCCTTGGCCGTAAACAATGCGTCGAACACGCTCGTTACTCACGCGGTGTTCCCACCAGATATGAGCCAAACTGCGAAGGCACCGGTGGTCGAACGTAACTAGCCTCTTCATGTCCGTTGATCTTAGGGGCCAGGTTTCGCAACCGTACAGTAAGGTCGAACGTACCGCTGCATTGTGCACTCTACCCTTCAGGGCGAGAGTAATGTCGCGCCGCCGCCATAGGTGGCGAAGGTTAGCAAAAGCACTCCGAGGTTTCGCATTGTATCCATGAGTTGCTGAACAATTGCTGGTGCTGTTTTAACTCCAAACCGCAATCGGTTGTCTTGACTGAGCCCGCAGTGCATGTTCATCTTCAGAAGTTTCCTGCTTTCCGTTCAAGTTCCAATTAATACTAGGCATCTGCGATATCTAGAATAATAGAGTATTTACCTCCGTTCAGTTTCGCAAACACGTCCTCGTGGAGTGGAAGTGCATATTGTTGAGGCTCCAGTGCAGCCTTCATTCCCGTTGCGAAGTCGGCACCAAACGAATAGTACCGCCGGATTTTTTGATCACAACTATAGAAGCCCACGGTGGAAAATTGATTATTCTTGATCACATCAGCGCGCTTTAACTGTTCAGGTTCCTGTTCCACTAGAATTTCTGCAGCGTAGGGGACTAAGCGTCTGGGTCGAGATACTGCTGTTGCGTCGAGAAAGGGAGCGATTTTCGATTACAATTTTGGGTAGCGCAAAAGTTCGGATCGGAAGAGGCGTGTATTTCGCATAAAGCTGTTTGGAGTGGCATCTACCGAGATGTGTCTATGCGGTCGTATGGTGGACAACGATACTCACTACAGAACACACACGATTCAGTGGTTCGTTGAATATGTTTAGCATCGAACCAATCCATTCCCAGCAGATTAATATCTGCATAGGAAAGTAGGTAGATGGTCAAACGGAGTTGCTGATTTTTGAATTTGAGTTCACAGGCAATTTCTCTGCGTAACGACTGGGGTCCTCCTAATGCACTTTGGGCCGTTAGTTTGTAGGTTCAACTGCACAGATTAGCTCATGTCGATCGGAAAATCATCGTGACACCAGACGCAGTAGGTAGCTGCAGCGATATCGGCACTTCGTTGAGTTTCACAGTCATATATTTTCTCTTGCTTTAGAATTCTGTGCGGAATGCGACAATATTCGCTTTCGTCTTCGCCACTGATTTTTCGATTACCGTGCTGGATTTCACTTTTGCTTCGGGATTACTGTGTTATACGTACTTTTTCTGTGTGAATTGTGCACCAATATTTTTCTTTTGGTGTATTTTTCAATTTGTGCACATTTGCAGGATATGCTCTGACTAGTTTCGGAGTTCTCATTGATTGGTCCAACTGCCATCTGTGTCTGCTATATTGGATTTTTTCTACGGTAATGGGCCATCATGACCATCACACCTTTAACCCGAAACGAAGCATTTTGTGCTAATCAAACTTGTGCTGAAGTAGTAAAAGGAGGGTTGACTTGTACAAATTTCCAAGACCGGTACCATTTGAAATGTGTCAACGTCTGTAGAACCGACCTAAAGTAATACAGGACGCCGGGTTCACTTTGGTTCTGTCCGAAGTGTACGACGGTTCCACTAGGGAGACGCGTTATACAAATCAATGAAATACAAACGAGTTCACATCTTGTGCCGAACTCAACTATTTAACGAATGTAGATCTGCACTGAATCCCAGTTTGGGTTTCTTTCAAACGCGGTAGATGCCTTAAAACAGCACGCCTACTGTGAACATGTCTCGTATGAAGAGCAAATGCGAATCATGTGCTAAAGTGGTAAAAAAAATCGGCTGGTGTTTACCATATGTTTGAAATCCTATCACACTACCTGCCTTCGGACGGGTTCAACCAAAACAAACACGGCAGAGACGTTTTGGTTCTGCCACGTATGCAATTCTATCTCAGTTGTTAACTGTCTAGCTGTGCTACTGAAGAGGAGGGAAAGACTAACAGAAGCGGTCGAGCAACTGGTGAACGCCAGGATTACACCCATGGGAGGAAACGGACCTGCACTTTATGTGAAAATAAAACCCCGGATTCCCTAGTCAGGCCGAAGAAGCGAGCCAGGCGTCCCAACCCAACCCCAACGACTCAGCCTCCAGCAGTATCAACTCCATTCTCCCTCCCTCCTATAAGTAAAAACAGTGACTGCAGCGCGCCTGCCTCGACTTCTGTACTGTGCGCTGCACCTAGTAGTCTGTTCGCTACACTCGAGACTGTAAGCTACAGTCAACCAGCAATGGTGAACAACCCGGCAACGTACGCATCGGTTGCCGCCAAGCAAACACGGGAAAGAGCACCGTTAACCTTTGTGCCCGGAATAGAGAAAAGTAAAGTATCGCAACACGGATGGCCCCCATCAGTGTCGTTCACAATTTCACCAAAAACACCGGATACTAAGGCTCCAAATCCAAAACCAGTAGCCACCAGGCGCAACCATGGTGCCTTAAATCTTGTGTGCACAAATGTCCCTGGATCCAAATCCAATACAATTAAGGGTAGGTTGACGCATGATCGAAATCAATGGGGTTCCATCTGTACGTCGATCGGTGTTCATGCTAAACCCACGACATTAAAAAGAATCTCGCGTCACTCAAACGTACTGCACTACGGTGAACCTCGGTTACTTCGGGTAACACTAAACTCAGCAGACGAGACTGAGGCCGTTCTGCTGTCTGCGAATAGTCTCCGCAACGACTCAAGTGGAGTGCGCATACTACCTGAAATCCCGTGGAGAGAACGTTCAGCGGATTCCGCTAACAGAGTGAGGTACAGAAAAAGTCAAGACAAGAAAACAGTGATTGCACATGGTGTTTCTGAGCTTACTGATTCCTCTTCCGACGATGCTCAGATGCACGACCGCGAGCAATGGCACTACATCCGGGAGGCTCTTTCTCTCGAAAATATCGTGGCCACCTCGTTGACAAGGATCCACATATCTCCAAACTATAGGGGTTGCGGTCCCAGGCTATTAAAACTTGTGTTGCAAACAGAACTAACGGCACAAACCCTTCTAGAGAACTGGGCTAAATTCCATAGCAGATTGTCAACGGAAATTCGTCTGAAAGCTGCGGGAATCCCAGCACCTTCTAACGACAATTCAGTGGAGGCACAACTCTTAATGAAAACGCCAACTGCAGGACTCGACTCGGGGACGGTTTCAACATTAGCCATAATATCCGGAGGGACACAGCAGAGCATGAGCAAACACCGGGATCCGGGGCATCTGATACTTGACTATATAAGAAACTCGTCTCGAGAGTCTGTAACCCATCCAAAAAACGATTAGTCGCCGACCCTTTATTGGTTGGCGTAAACTCATTTACTGCATCCATCCAATCTAACGCACTTTTGGTCTCCGAGAAGCTCGCATGCATGTACACAAATGCCCAAGGTCTACTCAGCAAATTAGCTGACTTAAGACTTCTATGCGCGTCAGCAGCTTGGGACCTCATCGCTGTCACCGAGACGTGATTGCGCTGTGAGATAACGGATGCCGAAATCGTGCTAACAGGCATGTCCGTTGTCCGGAAGCATCGAGCCAACAAAGGCGGTGGGGTAACCCTCTACTTTCGAAACAATCTGCAATCTGAACCCATAAAATATTCGGAAACCGACGTACCTGAATCCATTTGGTGTAGTTTCCGGCTGAGAGGGAACGATCTTGGCCTATTGGTTGTTGTTTACCGCCCACCATCGTCTACTGCTGAGACGGACTGCAACTTGGTGGCTGCGTTGAAGCAAGTGATAAACAGGACGTACAGTCACATTCTAGTCACCGGCGACTTCAACTTACATGCTCTAGAATACTAGACCACACCAGGAGAGCAATTCAAAGTAGACCTGCAAGATCTGGTTTCAAACTTCTCGCTTTATGGCCACGTCACTACGCCCACCAGATTCAGGGGAACTAACAGGCCATCCATATTGGACCGAATGTTCACCAATGAAGAACTGCTAGTCCAGAGAGTGATAACCGATACTCCTTTGAGCCGCAGTGATCATGCGACTCTAGTGTTTCATTACATTTGCTATGTGAATTATCCTAAAGAGCATACCGAGGAATATCATGTTGTAACCAACTATGACGACCTTTCGACCTTATTGATGCAACAGACTGGTCGTTCTTAACCGAATTGACCCCCGAGGTGGCCTGCGGCGAATTTGTCAACATATTTGACAAGCTTGTGGCAAGCACATCTGAAATCAAACTCTACCGGTCTAAAAGGATAAAGTCTTTCGTAAAGAGCAGGACACGTAAATGCATGGCATTAAGGGACTTGGCACGGCGCACCTACATAGCCTCCCCGAACGACGATACCTGGGATGTCTACACAATGCAAAAGAACCACTGTGTCAAACTCGTCCGGCAGGATAAACTTAAAAACCAACAAGGTCTAGTGGGAAATTTTTGCTCTATTCCCAAACTGCTATACAGACACGTAAACAATTTGCGCTGTGTTAACCGCGGTATTCCTGCTCTGCACACAGCATGCGGCTTAGCCCAAACCGCACAAGAGGCGGCCAGCGTTCTTAGACAACAATTTGGTCGTACCTTCCAAAGCGTGCAATCATCATACGTCCTACCTAAGCAGACAATACCGCCATCAGGGCTTAACCACATATCGTTTACCTCCGCACGTGCGCTGTAGAGGCTGATGTCTCTGCGCGAATTCAGCTCCCCGGGTGCGGACGGCATTCGCCCGAAGGCGTTGAAAGTTGTTGCCATGAGTTTGGCGGCGCCACTAGCAATTTCCTTTCAATGATGTCTGAACGAAATGCACGTCTCCACGATGTGGAAGCACGGAATCATCACGCCAATCCACAAAAATGGCAGTCGCGCTGAACTAGCAAATTATCGCCCGATAACACTACTTCCTGTGATCTCCAAGGTTATGGAGTCCACTGCAGCTGAGGCTTTGATGAGGTAGCTGGAGAACAACAAAATTCTCGTTCCGGAGCAGCAAGGATTTCGCCAAACTCGCTCCTGTACCACTAATCCCTTGATTGCTCGTGCAAACTAGACAGAATCTGTGGACGCTGGTGTACGAGTCTACACGGCCTACCTGGATTTCTCAAAGGCATTCCAGCGTTCAGACAATCGCATTTTAATCCACAAACTCCAGAAATATGGAATCCGCGATCCTTTTCTGGGTTGGATAGGAGACTTTCTCGTGCAACGTCACCTGAATGTGAGGGTTCGAAGCACCCTATCGGAATCCATCGAAGTTCAGTGCGGCGTACCTCAGGGCTCGGCATTTGGAACCCGCCTGTTCCTGGTTTTCATAAATGATCTCACAAGCGTGCTACCTCCTAACTGTTTGTTATTTGTTGATGATCTAAAGGTATGGCGTACTATAGCTACAGTGGATGATCACACAGCGTTACAGGAGGACCTGGACAAAGCGTACACATGTTTCATCGAGAACATGCTGCATTTCAACATCACCAAGTGCAAAGTTCTCAGTATACGGCACAAGAGTATACACAAGTAACGCCTAGGACCACAAATTCTACAGCGGGCTTCTCACGAGTGCGATCTCGGCATGCTAGTTCAGAATGAGGTCGGTTGTTTGAGGCAGACTGAAAAGGCAGCTAAGAAAGCGAACCAGTACCTCGGCCTTCTTCGCAGAGCTTTCGGGAAGCTTGACCCTTCAGTCTTTCCAAAAATGCTTAGTGCGTACGTGAGGCCGCACGCGGAATGTGCTATTCAAGCGTGGCAACCTTGGCTCAGGCACCATCTCACCGCGCTCGATACTGCACAACGTGGGGCAACGAAGAGCGTCAGATGTTTGGCCAGCCTCCCTTACCCACTCAGGCTGAAGACTCTCAAAATATACAGTGGACATTATCGGCGTCTAAGGGGCGATCTCATAATGGTGCACCAGATCCTGAGAAACCCCAACCACCCATGCCATTCCCTTCTGATACTCAGTCAAAATAACGCGCTAAGAAGTCACCGGTTTAAGCTGGTCTCACAGTACAGCCGACTGGAATGTCGGAGAAACTTTTTCTCTCTTCGAGTGTCAAAGTCTTGGAACGCCCTACTGGTACATGTAATTAATGCTCCCACCCTATACCTTTTCATAAAATACCTTGACGCAACTCTGTCACCTTTACACTACGTGCTATAGGCCATGACCACCAGATGCCGGCACCAATGCACAACAGACAGTGGACTATGCCATAACCCTACTCGAGAATGAGTCACTCCATACTCCTTGCACACAATTTAGTGATCGCTACTACTGTAGAAACTGGATTTCTGCATCTTGTCGACGCGAGACAGCTGCACACGAGTAAGCGTTGTCCTTGCTTTTTTATTTTTTTATCACTTTTTACATGGTCAATAACCACTCTCCTTATTGCTTTGTGTGCATACATTCTTATTTCAAACTCCCTTTATACGTCAGTGCAGTTAAATCCGTAATCGCCCGAACCGACGAGACCATTATCCCTTTATCTATCTTTTCTCTCTCTAACCTCCCTACGGTACATGTCAGGCACCTGCTTTTATACCCGTTATAAATCATTGTTCATTGTCACGGTGTTCGCTATGTCGCGCGGCCTCATTCGATTGGCATAACGGATTCATTGCTGCGTATCAATACCGATCTCGTACATCTGCTGGACATGATGACTCCAGGTATCCAATTGATTTTGTGCTCCTGCTGAGAGAGGACAAACATCGGGGTTCCAACTTCAAAATTTCTAGACCGTGCCACAAGCCGCCTGTTTCCATCACATGATTCGTACGGTGCATCGGTTGATGTTTAGAAGACATTAAGTCCAGCAGTATTTCCGCGAGTGACTTTCCATTTGGCGCACTTTGAGTCGCAGCAACTCCATATTTCGGTCAGAATATCTGTAGCGCGTCTTCCAGCGGACATGTCTGCAACCACTCCAAGCACTGTAAGAAGCGACACTAATGCCAATCTGCCCCTGAAAAGACGGCCCACCAAGCCGTCAGTAAAAGGAGGCACTCTGTTATCCAAACAACGAACACTGGGAAGACGCATAACTCGATGAAGATACTTTGCTCCAACTTGCCTAAATCAAAGGCAAACTCTTCCAAAGACAGACTACTGGAGGAAACACTGAACCACTGGGAATCCATATGTCACACAATGGGAATCCAGACCAAACAGGCTAGTTTATTTCGCATCGTCCGCCACCCAAACTTAGTTCCCCATGGCAAGCCAAGAGTACTTCAGATGAAATTTCAGTTGTCTGACGAAGCGGAGACCGCCCTTTTGTCAGTTCACCTGCGTCACAATTCGTCACGTGATGTTCGTATATTCCATGACATCTCTTGGAGTGAGCGTCAGCAAAGGAAGCAAAACTCAGAACATCGCTATCAAGCCGACGAAAGATCCATCTTCGTTCATGGGGTCCCCGAAATCCAGTCTTCCGGCGAGTCGCAGGCTCAACCTGATGACTTGGAAGAATGACGCCGCATCCGCGAAGCCCTGTCTCCCCACGACCAGATTGCCAACTCAACGTCAAGGTGACCTAGATCATGCAACAAGAAAGAAAGCGCTCCAAGGGTGCTGCAATTCCTACTCTGCTCCAAACAAAGGGTCGAAATGTTGCTGGGATGTTGGCACAAGTTATGCACCAAACTGCCATCAGAGGTACGTCTGAAGGTGGTTGGAGGCAGGACACTATTAGTTGAGGGTACACAAAACCAGCGACAAGTTGTTGTGATCTCCACTGTCTGCATTTCCGAACCGGACCGCAATCCAACACCCCAGCCATCCGAAGAGAAAGGAACAGGCAATCAGCCACAATTTGCCTCTGAACGATTAAGTAGTGGGTGCTCGATGTGACAGATCGGAACGGCCCTACTTGGTAGGCAAGAAATACATCCAAAAAACGATTGTTCGCCAACCCTACAAGGGTCGGCGTTAATTCGCGGAAAACCTTTGTGTTTCCAGATACGCTTCTGGCAGCCGGTGCCCTCAGTTGTTTGTATACAAGCGCATAAGGCCTTCTCAGTAAATTTGCCGAGCTTCGATCTCGTTAAACTTCAATGTGTTGTGACCTCATCATGACAACCGAAATATGGCTGAACGAAGTGATTATCGACGCCGAGATCGCATTACCTGGTATGTCACTCTTGCGAAACGACCGACCCACAAGGCGATGCAGTGTAATTCTTTATTACCGTTTTGACCTACTTACCAAGCGCGTAAACTACCCTGGAATACAAACCGTGGATGCTTTATGGTGCTGCGCATACCTATGCTTAGTGACCATCGTAGGCCACCACCACATTAGAAATGGTCCAAGCCCTAGCCTCCGCTATGAAGAACCTACTGGTACGATCTTACAGCCGCGTTCTCCTGGAAGGGGAGTTCAATCTGCAAGGCCTAGGAACCCCGGCCATTCTCGGTGAGCAATTCAAGGCGGAGTTGCAAGAGCTTGTCTCTGGTTCACCGCTGAACAACTATGTCACTTCTCCAACGCGTCTCAGGACAGGAAACAGACCGGCCATCTTAGACCACATTTTTATCAACGAGGAACTCTCGATCGATGTATTGACAAAATACACTCCTTTGGGCAGCAGCGAACATACAACACTAGTGTTTCATTACATGTGATACGCAAAGTCTGTTGCGATGTGTGCAATTGTTCCAGTAGCCTAAGTGCCATCTGCCTAGTTTATAGTACAACCTTAATTATTTTTGGGCCTTAGCCTTGATAGCTTTCTGATCTTGGCAGCCTGGATAGAGAAGCAGCTACAATGCCAACCAAGAGAAGAGCCTCACGAAAATAGCACCATCGCACATAGTCGTGAGCCACTGCTTTGCATTCCTCGTGCTTATGAGACTGGGAGACTCCATGGACAGAAACGGCGAATCTCTTCTAAGCTCTGCTTCGCTTTCTTGCGCCCGCCCGCCTATGAAAGTTCTGAAAAGACACCGAGTAGCTAGGATGCGCTCTGGAGAGGAGTTGTCGAAAGCAACGCTGCTTCCACCTCTTCGGCAGCGTTTAACACAACCCGAAGAAGCCTGGATTCGCCATTGTTGCTGAGATTCGGGTGGCGTGATTTTCGTCAACTTGGAGGGTTTACTAGGAATACCGGACAGGTGGCTTTTGGTGTCCCATTGGCTCAAATCGTTCATCTGTTCCCCTTTTAGTGAATTCGATGTTGACCTCGGAACGCTGCTACGTATTGTGGATAGGACATCCCGTTTTTCTGTGTGTCTTTCATGTTAACATGGATAGTGGTTCGGAGACTGGGCGGTTTGCTACGCATCAGCGTAAGGTTGCCTCCCACATTAGTTTCAGATGTGATGATAGCAACAGCAGCTACATATTTCAGAGTGTAGTGGGAGGCAGTCGCGAGCCAGCTGTCACTGATAGGGGCTTTTTTTCCTGAGTTTCTGCCAGGCCTGGTGGGAAGAAATGGGTTTGGTGGAAATTGTTGCAAATGGGTTGGAGATGAAGTGTTCGGGAAAGCTTCGGCGTTTGGGAGTAGTGGCGGTGTTTGCAGGAGTCACTTTGTTAATGTAACATCCAGCGTGGTGGAATTGGTTTTCCGTGGAGTTCGGTGGAATGGCCTGTGTCAGACATTCGGGTATGCTTGTTCTTTATGAAGCTATTTTGGTGCCCAAAGTCTGCTCAACCACTTCGAGCAACCTATCATACTTCTGGGACAGTGCAACTACGGTCTTAACTGATAGGACGGTATTACACATCACGCAGAACCAAAATGAGGCTAGTTTGCTGGGCTTGATGTTCCCGCATTTGACAGGGCAATGAGTGGAAAGTTTGAACATAAATTTTGATTGCTACCATCTTATTGCAGGTTCCACAGGTGCCTTGAAGCACTGCAGGTCAGTCACTCGCGCCCATCAGGTTATGTAAACATGTTGACGGTTAGTCAAACATGGATCCTAACAGACTGTTCCGGCACCAAGGTCGATTTGCGGAGAAAAGTGGCTGTCTTGAGTGCCAGGATTGCTCTACTTCCATGGCACTCAATAGAGTGTATTCGTCCTCTCTACCTTGCCGCCAGATAACGGCTGAATTAAAATAATACATATGCGTATTTGGATTCCGGCGTTAGATCAAAGTTACTTTAAAGACCCACGAGACATAGAACTTTGAATGATACTCGACCAATTTGTTTGCTGGAAAAATATTCCAACGGACGAGTATTTTTGACGCTGAATATTGCTATCCACCATACATTTCGTTTATCTCTGAGCCTTGCGAATGGTCTCTTCTAATGGTGGTCATGCCCATGCTAGCGATTACTTCCTATTTGCGGAATTTGATTAGCCTGCTTTACAGTACGATAACTAAGGTCGATACAATGGGCAGTTCTTTTTATGAGGCCAACCTCACGATAACCAAGTGTTGACTCGCAAGATAATGGGAAATGAACCGCCTGGCACTATCTATCGCCTCGGCTCACTACAATTTGACGAGAAGAAGCACTATCGTGTGATTGCTGGTCATGTCCGCCAGCAAGTCGAAAGAAATTCTAGCAGCTAGTGATTTCACGTGTAATGTGAATGTCAGCCTATCTAGCTAACAACAGTAAACTGCTTTTACCAAGTCATAATGAACAAAGAATTATTCAGTCGGCTCTACGCACAGAGTTGCTTACCAGTTTTACGAACTTTCCGCTAAGTACGAGCTGACCCAATGCTCCTAGAAGCTCAGTGAATTGTGCGTGTCATCGAGTGAAATTTCTTACTTTTTGCCGATGACAACAAGAGATACCGGGTCATCGGAAGTCAGGAAGATAACGACTTAGTGCAACGGGACTTAGACAGTGCCTTTGAATGGTCAAAGACAAATCTACTTCCGTTCAACGTGTGCAAGTGCAAAACTATACATGCATGCCACAAGCCCACTTACACATATAAGCTTGGAGATCACATGTAGAAGACCACCTCACAGCAGCGCGATCTTGGGTGGCGGTGCAAGATGACCTCGGCTTTTCTGTACAGTCCTTGAAGTCCTCCAAAGATCGCGAAGCATGTTGGTTTTTACGGAGAGGGGTCGAGTGAGTCGACTCCTCTAGCTTCCATCAAATGCTCCATTCGTTTGTGAGGCCCCATGTAGAAAATGAGATTCAGGCCTGGTAACCCTGGTTAAAACTCGATCGGGTTGTACTAGGGACCGCATAGCGACGGGAAACCAAAAATGTTAAGGGACTGTTATAACTGCCATACCATCTGCGACTGAAAGCCCTAGGAGTGTGTAACAGAATTTATTGCCGTCAACGGGAGTGACCTAATTCTGGCGTTCCAGATCTTAAAAAACTCAGGTCACGCTTGCCGCTACCTCCTAAAATTCAGTCGCAACACAAAATTGAGGGGTCACCTGATGAAACTGATCATCCAATAGAGTCGTCTAGAACGCTCATCCTTAACTGGAACGACATGGCCCCCCTGGGGGCCATACAAAATTTCCAGGGTCCCTGGGATGAAAGATATTTTAGGGGGACCGTAGGGGTTATGCTGTGAAAACTCAGTCGTGATAACACAACAAAATTCACTTAAAAATTTCCTTACTTAATACCCATTCAATGACAATGTAGGAAGAATAAAACAATGGCAATATTGTAGTACACGTTAAGCATTTACATTGACGTATTTCAGAAAAGCGCTCCCCGGCAAGGAGCAAGGTGGCACCCCGGGGAATACGTTTCTTTTGGATTTATCGCATCACATAAAAAACCGCACTCTGCTTATGTGTTTAATTTGCCAAAACATCATTACGCATAAAGTATGTGAACAAGTAAAAGGAAAAATCATTTGGAAAGCGTTCACACGGACGAAAGTTGAAAGTCTGTGGCTTTTTTCAGTAAGATGCCGGATAGTTTCGAAAGAAGTTCCTTTAAAAAAACTGGTTTCTGACAGAGCAATAAAAGGCGAATGGAGTTACGGCGACTTATAAACACCTAATTGCTTGCTAAACTTTGTAGTCCACATAGTTTTTGCGAACATATTAACTTGCTTTCATCATCAATACTACCGTCGGACTTGATGCACATGAATTCTCAGGAAGCACTCCATGCTATTACTCAACTATATTTAGACGAATAATAAATATGGCACAGGACATAAAAATACCTTAGGTACTTTACTACCGTCAGTAAAATTTTCATCAACGTCCATGAATCTACATTACCTGATAATGACGCACTTCTCGCGGCATATATTCAAAACTTCAATGATAATGAAGTAACGGAAGTGAGGATGCTTGCTAGGAGAATTAAAACTCGTGCAAAGGACTAGATTATATTTGTGGCAGGTAATGGATATCTGACTTAAAACCCCATCCAATACAGAACATGGTCACATGTGCAAAAGACGGTGCCTTCGTAATGGTCGGAAGATACAAGGAATATACTGTCCAACAGAAAAATGTTCTCCCTTCTGTTCATACATTTCACTGTGATCCGTCGAGAGCACTTAGTGACTTAGAACTTGAGATGGCGCTTAAATGGTTTACAGTCTAGTGTTATAGTAGTAGTCGACAATATCAAATCGCACCCTCTTCAAGAGGGTTCTTTTACAGCAATTGTCTGAGGAGAGCAGGGAAGAATTCCAGGCTCTATTGTTGCACGCAGAGGTTAGATAGCTCACCAAGCGCAAGTATGCCAGCCCTTTCGGAACCGATTATGAAAGAAAACTGTTAACAGCTAAGCTAGACGTATTTTATTTGGTTGATGATTTTAAAAAAAAACATACTTCTTAATTAAGCCCCTTCAAGGAGTTGAGTAATCTCAGCCCAAACAAAGAGGCCACCACTGCTTTTCTTAAAAATCTGGAAGTACATGCTAAAAATCGTAGGTCTGGAATTTTCACAGTTCTTAATTTTCTCTGGAGTCACGGAGGAGCTGAAGGATGAAGACTTAATTGTGTATGCCAGTCGTTTAGAACAATCGAAAAGAAATGGACGACTGGCTTCCTGACCAGATTTACGTAGAAATCCCGGTTTGTATTTTGGATCCATTTGATGTACAGCCCTGTAAGCTTAGAGTTAAAATCCAGTAAAGTCTCACACACACTAGCAGGATCCAAATGCATGCAATATAAATGGGATTTTTGGAGAAAGACTGATGACACAGACTGTGAGCAATGGCTGAAATATATTTCCATGCTTTTCCATCCATAGATATCTGCTTAACAACACTGCGAAGTGGCGGATGTGACTCCTCACCGAATAAAGTCACTGCACTTTGCATCACACCAGCAAGTCGCCCTACTTCACATACTACTAATTCCGATGCGTGCGCTCACACATCTTTACGTACTGTTGATAATCGCATTCGGTCCTTCATTAGTAACACAATGCTAACTAGGCTGCTTCTCTCAAGATGACTTTACATGTTCACGTTCCTGCATGTAATCTATGCTGAACTTGACGAAAAGCAATTGCTTGTCCAAGTTTTTGTCATACTCGATTTGACGTGCCTCGAAATATTCGAGAATAAAATTTTATTTATTTGTTTACATACTTGGTTGAATGTGAATTCATCAGAGTGGCTTCTTTAACAGAAAGTATAAACAGATTGCAATTCACAGCGAGATGAGATCTTCGACACTCGCTGTCAATTCTGGAGCCGGACCTAAGTAAGCTTGTTCAAGGATGCCAGGCTCAAGACTCGCATTTTGCGGAGGGCATTAGGGTGCTTCGATCCTTCCATCTTTTCTCAGATGCTCAACGCCTACATTCGGCCTTATTCTGCGTATGCCATCCAGGCTTGGCAGCCATGGCAAAAGCAAGACCTTACCGCTCTCGAACTGCCACAACGAAGGGCTACCAAGAACGTAAAGTGCCTGTTTCATCTCCCTTACCGATTGAGGCTGAAAACCCTCGGGGTCTACAGTGGACAATATTGACGCCTGCGTTGCGACTTGATAATGACTTATGTGATCCTGAGGAATCCAAACCATTCTTGTCGTCACCTACTAAAGCTGAATAGCAATACAACACTCAGAGGACACCATCTAAAGTTGGACACACAATACAGCAGGTTGGAATGCCACCGGAATTTCTTCTCTCTTCGTGTATGCGAACATTGGAACGCTCTTCCCACATACGTTGTTTCTTCCTCCATGCTAACGGTATTCAAAAAACGTCTGTATGATTCGCTTATCCACCTACACTACGCTATATAATCAGAGATGTCCACGTCATACAAACGCGAAAAAAACGGTGCTCATTCTCAGCTTTTGTGCCTTACTATTTACACACTGGTGTTGTGGAATATAGTTTCGGATATATTACAACTGCATTCATCAGTTTACCCCAGTCCAAGAAAGCGGCGCACGAGTAGGCGTTGTCGTTTCTCTTGTTCTTAAGGCATGCCTTACCAATATTACTTCCCATACTACCCTACAGTAACGATTCAGTACACATTCTACAACGTTTCTATGAATAAGGGGCACTTGAATTCACTAGACGCTTAAATTGACGATTTACACTTATGTTTATTTCACTTCAATCATCCTACGGGACTTGTAAAGCAATCCCTTTTTTACCTGTAATATATCATTGTTCATTGTTCATTATTGCTTCAACAAGAATATTGTTAAAAACTTACTATCCTCTCAAGCCATCACATGTTTTACGGCCAAAGGCTAACAACAAGTAAACATAATTTTAAATATGATGGATGATCTATGTGTAAGTAACAGTAACTGATTTGATGTTGCTGAAAAATGAATGTTATTTTAAGGCTGTGAAAGTTCAAATATGAAGTTTATAAAAGAAAGAGCAATGATACCAACATTAAAAATATAGTCCTAATAACATAAAGTACTAATATTATCATTGGAAATCACGGATTCACGGCTGTCAGCCGTTGTGGATTGCTGCAATTATGGTGGTCAGGTGAGGGGGGCCATGGGAAATGAAATAGTTGAAAAGGGTTCCTGCGGTTGAATAAATGTTGAGAATGACTGGACCAGAATGCCACCGGAATTATTTTGCTTTCGAATTTGTCGGCCGCGGAACTCTCTTCGACTTTTATCATAGCTGTGCTCAGGCTGCCCATTTTTATAATCCTATTTGACGATACATTGCATCACTTGCATTAGTTGATTTCAATTCTGTTCCTTGAGTGAGGACAAGACGCAGGCCGATTGTGTTCACTAACCTCAAAGGAAATCTTGATAAGTGGATATACATATGCGTTAGCGTGGACAATATGATGAGTCCGCAGATGCGGGTTTCACTTTAGTGTAAACTTTTATCGAGCTTAGGTGATTCACAATACTATCTTATGGGACCTATCAAGTCTTGGCTTTCTTTTCTGTATTATACCATTGTTCCGTTGTTATGTGCACCAGATAATTTCGATGTGTCAGTTGTACGTTGTATCGGCGCTTCGCTGTCAAGCGACCACCACCAGTCGCGCGTGGGCGTAGTATACCGCGAAGACGCCCGCCCCCTATGCAGGTTCGAACCGGTGACCTGAGGATTTCAAGCCAGACGTGCATATCACTCGGCCACTGGTTGACGAGAGTGTTGTCACTAGAAACGATGGCTAATTTGCCGAGTATTGCGATGGGAGGAGTCGAAACACTCGGATATATTGTGCTTTCAGGAAAGCGCGGTTACCGACACTGTTTCGATGCTCAACAAAGCTGGATACTTCATCATCAGGCTTTCAGTTATATACGAATCAAACCAACCAGAAAGAATAATGAGGTAGTTAAAAAGGAAAGTGAAACCAATGTTTAGAACAGACTGATCATTGCTGTAACTTAAATCATTGCCTCGTCCCGTATGCGGTCCCCCTGAGTAGAGGTCACAAGTCTATCAGACCAGGACGGCCGTAACGCCTGAATTAATCTTTCCTGAGCGCATTGATTCGGTTCCTGCAACCGAATGGCGATAGCTTCAGTAACTTCTAGTATCCGTCTAAGTGCACGCCTAGATCGATTTTCGGGAGCCTTGTAGATAGTTTGAATACGTCGGCCGGTTTGATTTGTGTTGTGTCGGCGAGGTGGGTAACTACGGAGTAGACATGTGCCCATCTGATCACAGTAACTAATCACACCGGACAAAGTTCTTTTACTTGCTCGTATAGACACCTAGTCGTACGACCAATGTATCATGTTTCATAGGAACAGGTAAATGAGTAGATACACAAAGAACTGTCGTGGGCAGGTCTGGATAATGTGTGCAGAAATTAGCGGTAATCGGTTACACCGCTTGGATGTGCGATCTAAGAAGACAGCAACGTTAGACAGAAATGTGGAGTTCCCTCTTTTCTATGTCAAAGTATCGCAGAAACGCGACCTCTCGGCGCGTGCCAAGAAGCCCACGAACCTGAGACTGACAGTTCGTGCCGATGTGGACTGTTCTCGTGAAGAGGCAACGAACCCGAGCTTCTTAAGTTTGGTTTGATCTTTCGGAGTAAATGTACTTGCATAATAAAACTATGCAACAAACGCATACGTAAGAAACCGCTGAACATTTGGTTTACATATAAACAGTATTGCAATAGAAGTATGATTGTACTGCCTGATAAATGTTTATTGCGCGATTGACTACAAGCGCGACGAGCGACACTAAGGGCGTATAAAAGCCTGGAGTAAAAATAAGTTAGCTCATCATGGGGAGGTGACGTTTAATGCCATCAACACTATGCTAGCAGTGAGACCCCCTTTGGATAAAGGTGTGCTCACATGGTTCGGTGTTGACAGAAGCTAATTAGAGGGACTGTAGTTTCTCACGAATAGTGACAGTATATGGTAGCTAAAGAATAAGCAAACAAAAACAATCCTTCAATTTTCGCACTGCCACAGGCCCCTCTGATTGCAGTTTGCTCACCTGGCAGTGTTTGTTGCTCCAGTCTTGACAATCACATGTCTACAATTAGAAGAGCAGCTAAAGTAGGTTTTGGAGAGTGTTCTGCGTAGACAAGGAGATAGCTCATGTAGTGGTAAGAGATGTGAACGTTACTTTAACTGTTTAAATCTCAAACCCAAAGCGAGCTGATTTCGTGAGCTGGAGAACACCGAACAGAACAATGGGTTGGGAAGGCCATTAACGCGAACATAATCAACAAGTTTAGAGTGGGTGAACCAGGCGCAACCGTTTTACACTTGCTGGACTATCGTAGATCGGTTAGCTTCAAGTACACCACAATTCCGATCACAAACCCTCGCGGGTGATGCGAAGACTATGGCACGCTCACTTCTTTCGGTCGCGAAGGCAAGATAACTTGTTCAAGACTTGTGTACAACCATGTAACCAACTCCTTACAAGCCCATAGCTGCCTGTTTGTTTCAAACTTTGTGCCAAATATAACTGTTTCAAGCGTGAAATATCTCAAAAAACATGAGGGCGGAATCTCACAAAAATCCTGCGAAAGGTAATTTCATTCTCACGGCACTTCAAAAGTCTTTTGCAACTCCGGTACTCGGCGTGACGAGCCTAATGGATAAGACGCAGCGCGATCAATATTTTCTATGCTGCTCTGCCTCCTTTTGACCTTGGTTGTACTATACAATAAACACGCTGTATGAGAGCAGCAGGAGCTTTTTTTATTCCGCCAAGTATGGTCCAATTGACATCGCCGAGTCAGTGACGATCTGAATAATGTAAGGGCGAGTAAGTCAACGATCACAAGGAAGACTAGAAAGCCACAAGACAGGGGATACCGGAAGGACACAAACGCCATAAAGGAGATCAGAGGGCACAACACAAGCTCCGCGGAATGACCTGTGAGCGGATCGCGATAATCGAGCCGGAGTCAAGCGAAACGAAATAAGTTTCCATCAAACTGTTAATAAATCAGAAAGAAACGACTCTGGCAGTGTCTCTTGGAGTAACCCCAAGTATAGTAATGCAATCGCAATCAAGAGCATTAGAACGAATCTAGGCTGGTCAGAATGCGACGTACGGAAGCACAGATAAGGGGTCAAACAGACAGAAAATATAGACAAAGTTGGGACGAACTGAGGCACAGATGTGAGAGGTAGTCGGTTGCCTCATGTGTTGCGTTATGAGACAGACACAAGTCCGATTATATATATATATATATATATATATATATATATATATATATATATATATATATATATAGGGTGTTTCATTAGTCATGTATTGGTGCTGAAGTATTAGAAACCACCTCCCGCTTTTGCTACCTTGGGAGTGTGATGTCGACTGATCAGCAGCTACACAGTGAGCTGCGTATTCGCGTGTCGAAGGCAGCAGCGGCATTCGGGAAACTTGAGTACCGAGTGTGGGACAACCATCAGCTTACCATTGGCACGAAGCTGATGGTGTACAAATCCATGGTACTGTCCGTTCTTCTATACGGCAGTGAAACGTGGACGATGTACCGGCGGGATGTGCGATATCTCGAGCGGTTCCATCAGCAGTGTCTGCGACGGATTTTACGCATCGGCTGGGGCGACAGAGTTGCAGACACGGAAGTTTTGCGCCGAAGTGGGATGTATGCAGTGGACTGCATACTTTTATTGAGACACCTGAGGTGGATCGGTCATGTGAGCCGTATGGATTCGACGCGGATACCGAAGCAGCTATTATATGGTCAGCTGAGTATTGGGAAGCGGCACGTGGGGAAACCAAAGTTACGTTACCAGGACATGATTAAAGTGAGCTTCTCACGTTCTGATCTTGATTGCAGGTCATGGGAATCGAAGGCGGTTGATCGGCGTGCATGGCGCGATGTGTTCACGGCGGCAGTTGCCGAAGTGCGGGAGAAAGACCTCATATATGCAGAGAAAAAGCGGCAAGCACCGATGGGTTGATCTCCATCGACATCAAGCGCATGGTGCTGTAGAACATGCCGTCGCGAGTGCCTTAGTCAGGCATGCTTAGTGAGCCATGAGCGAGGCCACTCGGGACCACTACCGAAGCGACGACGGGTCCTGCAGAGAACGTAGGCAGAACCGGCGCAGCGTTTGTAGGTACGCTGCATTCGATTTACCAACCGCGTGCTTGCATGCTAAGTCTCTTTATTGCAGGTGGTGGGTTTTCAATTTTGCCTTAATGCTTTTCTTTCTCATATAAATGTCTACCTGTACTCTATTCCATTAACTTGCACACCTCGCTTAAGCCAAATGTATCCGATTTCCATAACATTTTTGTGTTCGTGGCAATTCCGTAAAGTATACTTTCTGACCTCGTGAACTTATCAAGGATTCGTTTGTAAACAACTTATATCATATGCTCATTAAATAAGGTTTATGTCACCGTTTCCTTATGTATTAATCGAGTTATTTTCTTTGTATCTCTCTCTCAAGTGATTGGCTGTTGTTTGATATCCCCGGTGTGGCTGCGCTTGATGTGCATGTTGACAAGGTGCCTACCTGTCTATTACTCACTACCTCGTCCATACTGGCTCCAGGAGACAGTTGGTCGTTGCTGGAGGGGAGGGGGTGCACGGTTCTTGTGGCCGTGTTAGGATCGAAGAGTGGTTCCATGCACTCAGTGTGGAGCGGACTACGGTCCAGCCACCGCCTTGTGTGCGCTTGATTCCCCAAATACAGCGTGCTTGTGTTTGCCTGTGAAGGAGTGTGGGCCGGCTCCGTTGATGAAACGTGGCTCCTATCCGCATGCCTCCCGGTCTTATTCCTTCGGGTTTACACTGGATATGGGGTGTGTGGTTGGAGCTGTGGGTGGTGCAGCGCAACCCACTTGTGGTCCCTCTGTAGGCGCAGGCGTCCTGTGGCTTGCCACAGTGACAGGCAAATCCGAAACCGGATGCCGCCAACCATTAGTCATGTCCTAAGCTAGGAGCGGCTGCGCTCAGGTGCTTATGTACTCCGGCACGCTGAATTTTTAACTGTCCAATGGCGCAAATTGCTTCGCCGAACGTGTGTCCGCAGGGTTGAGATGGGGCACAGAGACGGGACATCTGTTTCTACGATCGCAGGGCACACCGATCCATTCGGCTGTGAGGTGAACGTTAGCCAAACATCACAGGCGCAATCGAGGTGTCATGCCTCGATCGATTGGTAGTCGGCTTTCACGCAGGTGAAAAGGCCAGCAAAAGGGTTCCCTGCAAGGTGGTTAGTGGCTCGCTGTTCTAGCAATTGAGAAGAACAGCCTGGCAGTATGTGATGACCGGTCGATGGGCGCCGGATTGTTATGGCAATACATGGCAAAAGACAACCGCCACAGAACCTGTTATCGCCTCATGACTGGCTGCCAACAAACCCGTAAGCTTTTATTAGGCTGTCTTTGTTGCTCAAGGGAATCATACTGCCAGGAGCACATTCTAAGGTTACAGTGGGTGCATAAAAATGAATTCTTGGCTTTACTTGACTTGACAATGCTCTTACTTTCAGTCTGTCCCGACGCACTAGTAGCACCATTAGTCATTAATGTAACTAATGGCCTCACAGACAATTACTAGTTGTACAAATTGATCAGGCTTTCGATGATGTTTCTCGTGTGCAACCGAGAATATAACTTGCTTCACTTCTTTACTTATATTTACATGAAATGTATCATGTGTCCGTAAATATCAACAAATTAGTGGTTCAAAGTGCCCTCCGTCTTCTTGGCTACAGAGCAGCGTTAAGCTGGATGGCAATGTCTCCAACGAAATCTGTCTACATTAGTTCACAATGTCCTCTTTCTGTTCATTCAGGCTGTTGGGTTTTGTTCTATAAACTCTACGCTTCAGGTGTCCCCATAGGAAAAAATCCATGCCATTCGGACCCGGTGACCGCGCATGCCATTCTATCGTTCCACCGCGACCGATCCAATGTCCACCGAATGTCTTGTTTAGGTAGGCACGAACCGAGTGCGCCGAATGTGCAGGTGAGCAATCCTGTTGCCACCAAACGTTATTAATTAACCCTTCCGACTGTAGCTGTGGAATGACGCTGGTCTGCAACATTTCCATTTACGAGGATGCTAAGAAATGCCAGACATTAATACTGCTAAACAACAATCTACCGGACACACACCTGGAAAAGAAAAAGGGCGCAAGGATTTTTCGACCAGCTAACCCAACCCAGACCATGACCTTCGTGCTAGGTTGCACACGTGAAGCGCTACATTGCCGTGGGTTAGTTGTTGTCCAAATATGTTGCGTATCTGTGCCATCCAGACGGAAAACCGCCACATTGGTGAACAAAAAAGGAATGCACGTTCAAACTGTTTAAAAACAAATGAGTGAAGTTCAGGCGCTTCTGTGAATCGCAGGTGTTCAACACTTACAGCTGCCATGCACTGCGCAGTCGGAATTTTCTTCCTTCTATATCCGATGCACAGCATACGGTGTGGTTTCGCAATGTTGTGCGAGTTGCCGAATGCTGAGATGGCACTTACTGCATACCACTTGGGAAACCGCGCAAGCTGATATTTCATCCGTGACGGTGCGAGGCCGCCCGGTTTGTTTGATGTTGCAAACGTTGCCAGTTTCTGCAAATTTCTTCACCACTCCACGCCCGTACCGCTCGTTAATGGGTCGCGTACTGAAGTGCATACTGTTATATCACCTTGTGGTTTCTGCCGCACTGGACCCACACTGACCGTACAGCAACACAATGACAACGTGGATGGACCAGCACATTACTTGACTGCGGTTGCTGATACATCGACGACACCGGTGTAATCTCCTGCTGCATTGCTAGTCCCACCTGCCACAAATCACTTCACAGGAAACCCTTTTGCTGGCCTTTTCAAATGTATAAAAGCCGACTACCAATCGAGCGAAGTATGACACGTCGATTGCGGCGGTGATAGCAGGCTGAGGTTCATTTCTCACAGTCGAACGGCCTGGATTCCGTTGCTCTTGCCCTGCGATCGAAACATGGCATGTCGATTGCGGCTGTGGTGTTCGGCTAAAGTTCCCCTAACAGCCGAAGCGCTCGGTGTGTCCAGCGATTGTAGAAACAGACGTCCCGCCTCTGTGCCCCATCTCAACCCTGTGGACAAACGTTCGGCGAAGCAATTTGCGCTATTGGACAGTTAGTAATTCAGCGTGCTAGGGTTCATAAGCACCTGAGCGTAGCCGATCCTAGCTTGAGACATAATTAATAAAACGCCCTATATATATACATATATTACCGAGCGGAACTTCGTATGCTCTGGGTATTACTACGTCATTTCTGCACATGTCCCAAAGAAACCGTCCCTCGTTAATTCACCTCGCTAATTAGACCAATCCTTGAATACGGCGCCCCAGCTTGCCGTCAGATAACCCAGGACGAAACTGAAAAGCTGGAAAAAATACAGCATAGTGCAACTAGAATGATTCACAGTCTACAAATCTTCCGTATGAAAACCCTTGTGAAAGGCTCGGACTCTACACACTATCCCACCGCCGAATACGAATTGACCTTCTTACGACCCATCAAATATTACACTTGAGTCACTTCCCCATACTGCGGCCAATATTTCACCTGCGGGAGCTCTATAACATCCGAGGACACCGTTACAAACTCAGAGTCCCCTGCATGAACAAAGTATCACATCAGCTCTGTATAGAACGAAGAAGCGTAAACTTATGTAATACATTGCCAGAAGGACTAATAGAGGTCGATTCTGTGAAGAGTTTAAAACACGTATAGACGATTATTTCGGAAACCTGTGCCTTTGTGAAATGGTGCACATACAATGGAAAGAATACATCCTAGGCCCGAAAATAATGACACCAATACGAATTCCTAACCGAACAAGGATACACGAGTAACTACAAACACTAGCGCTGACGATTTGCAATTAAGTGTTTTTGATTTTTCATAATTCGATGGAGTTGTACAGAAACCTTTCTACTTGCTCTTAAATACACTCACAGTTTCAACAAAGGCATAAGACATGCGGATTTGTCTGGTTTTTGCTTCACGAAACAACGGTTGCTGCACAAGCTTCAGTCATTTGAGCACTTATCATCGCAGTTAGATACAAGTCTACAGCTTGTTTCTTTATTTAATCGCACCAAATGGACGGGATGTGCGGCCCGTGCGTTGGTGCGAAACGAGGATTGGGAGACGAGTTACGAGGCAATAATTATCAAGTACCCCGCCAGCTAGTACGACGTCAATTAGAGGTAGATAGTTAGAGAACCTAAACCAGCGTGAAGACATCAGTAACCTGATCGACATTGCGGCTAGCTCTACATATGTAGCGCGGGACACACGGCACCCTAACTCCGGACGTTCTGGGAAGCTAAAGCTTCTGCGGGTTAGGTTGTAATTCATCACCGAAGTAGGATCAGTCCTGTTGTCAACAGATCGTTGCAAAACTTCACACTGCTTAACCCGTATCTTTCCAGATATTTTGTGGGGTGAGCGTTGCCGAAGTAACCGCAGCTTAAAAGATCACCGAAAGAAAACTAGCCATAGTCACCGTTGTGCACGACATTGCTGAAACCGCCGCTTTTGCTAAGCACAAAATAACTCATCATGATAAAGAGCAATGGTGTTATATTTGAGAAACGCTGCTTACATGATGTTCCGGCAAAATCGATGTCACGGTTATGGGAATTATTAAGTGATCCCTTTGTTGTCCCCGTAATATACTATTGTTCCTATGTTCCATCGGTTCATTTGACGATGAGGCTGACGGTCCCCCAAAGTACGCATTTGTTTTCATTTCCTCCAATGCAGGAAATCTATTGCGTTTTATGAGTTGACTTCTTTACTCCGTTTGGTGAACTGTGTCTAGACATAGATCACATGAATTGCACAGCTCAGTGCTGAAACCGTGCCTATGTGACGAACGTGTCAGTTACGTGCCCAACGGTTAGCAGCTAAAATGTCAGTGCGCTTTTTTCATGTTTTGAGCTAATCAGCATCTCAATGAAAATTGCGTTGCTGCAATGATCAACGACGAGTACTTGTGAATCAGCGTCGTAATAAGTTACTTGAAAGCGCCTGGATAGTGATTACGTGGAATAAATGGATTTCTACCTGCTGATTGTCTTCGTGAACCCCCTTGCGGAACTTTGGGGATCAACCAAAAAGGTGACACTTATAAACACTAATGTGGTCTAAATCTGCATGCTTCAATTATTTTTAGGAAGGTCGTGATGTATCAGGAAAGAGACGTAAAAAAGCACAATCTTTCAAGCGCACGACGATTAACCAAAATCACATGAATACATATATATATATATATATGTATATATATATATATATCTACAATTTTGCATTCTTGATGCTTCTTCACCGCAGTTGGGCTAAACCAACATACACTTAAACCAGGTCTTTTTAAGCTGGCTAAATTTCATTCCACTTTATTTGGTTTGTTCTACCTACCTGAATACTGTTCTATTAACTGGCCACGTTGCTTACATTAATTGCGCTTATCTTCGGTAACTTTGTTGCGTCTTGTAACGTTTTTAACTAACTTGTGGACATTTTTTTCATTATCGCGGATTCGTTGCTAACCAACTTACTTCATATGCTCATTTAGCGAAGTGTTTTGCCACCGTATCTGTATGCATTCTTGGATTTGTTTTATTTCATCTTGTCGTTCCAGGTGATTGGCTGTTGATTGATATCCCCGGTGTGGCTGCGCTTGATTTGCATGTTGACAAGGTGCCTACCTGTCTATTACCTACTACCTCGTCCATACTGGCTCCAGCAGACAGTTGGTCGTTGCTGGAGGGGACGGGGTGCACGGGCCTTGTGGCCGTGCTAGGCTCGAAGAGTGGTTCCATGCACTCAGTGTGGAGCGGACTACGGTCCAACCACCGCCTTGTGTGCGCTTGATTCCCAACATACAGCGTGTTTGTGTTTGCCTGTGAAGGATTGCGGGCCGGCTCCGTTGATGAAACGTGGCTCCCATCCACATGCCTCCTGGTCTTATTCCTTCGGGTTTACACTGGATATGGGGTGTGTGGTTGGAGCTGTGGGTGGTGCAGCGCAAGCCATCCGTGGTCCCTGTGTAGGCGCAGGCATCCTGTGTCTGGCCACAGTGACAGGCAAATCCGAAACCGGATGCCGCCAACCATATAGTAACACTTGGAAGTGGTCACACTTTCAAGCATTTCCAATCGTTTGGGACAGATCCTTCAGAGAGTGATGTATTGAATAGGTTTGTCACGGCTGGTGGGATGACATTCGATAGGGACTTAAGTATTAGTGGATGATGTGCGTCTGGCCCGAGACGGTTTTGTACCATCGAGGTTGACGAGCAGCTGATACACTTCGTCTGCATCACATTGTGCGCTATCGAGCAACACTGACACAACCTGTGCCGGTATTAGAACAGCTGCCGGTTTACTGGAAAACACAGTGTGGAAGTGCTTAGCCAAGGTGTCCGCGTGCTGCGCGCTTGAAATCATCGTCTGTCCGTCCAAGCTCTCTAAAACCGGTAGGTCGCCTGCGGGTTTCAGTTGACTTTTCAAGTAGGCAAATATTCTTTTGGGTGCAGCTGTGGCTGAGGTTGCTAGCTGCTCTTCGAACTGCCGGCGTTTCTTGACCTTTGCGACGTTACATAGGTTTCGCTGCTTTTTGTACACCGTGTAATCTTAATCACAACCGGAGTTGATGTGTCTATCCCAAAGTTTATGATGCCGTCGTGCTAACTCTCAATATTCTGTATCAAACCAATGAGGTTGCACAGGTCCGACTTTTGAATACTTCAGGGGGAACGAATCGAGTACACAGCGAGTTAAGCGACCCATTCATCCATGATCAACAGACCTCAAGCGACGCATCCTCTGGTAGTGTCCAATCAGTTAGACTTGCGGCTTGGACGAGGCAGTTGAAGTCCGTCCTCCAATAGTTGTATGTCAGCTTCCGTTGGTTGTAATATGGTGACGGCAGTCCTATGCTTGCCACAATAGAGCAGTTGTCACTGTTCGCCAGAGCTTCGAGGACTCTGATCTCTTTCAGCTTCTGCTGGCAGCCCGTAAACATTAGGTCCACACAAGATGCCGGGTGAGGAGTTAAGCGCGTCGGTCGGATGACATGATGCGTCGCCCCGATTGCAATGGTTATTTTAGCGAATTGAGCCTCAAACATCACCGTGACCTGGAAGAAGCCGAACGTCTGGCTAGAATACCTTAGGTTGATTTAGGTCACACATCAATACGAACTGACGGTGGCTCATGTGTTACTGTATACGTGGTAGCCAATCGCAACGACGGTTTAATGGGCTACGGTAGATAACACTCACTATTAGTTCTGCGCGTCTGAGGCGGACTGTACACCACAATTGCTCGCATAAGTTATTTTCGCTCCGATAAGTGCTGGTACGTTTGCTAGATAGTGACGATTTTATGTACAACAGAACACCAGCGTGAGCCTTTGATTTTCGGTCGCATCGGAAACAACAGTATGATGACGGCGAGACTTCTTGGGGTATGACGTCGGATTTCAGCCGAGTCTCTGCAAGCTCTAAAACGTCCGGCCGCTCACGAGACAGCGAAGCGGCATAGTTCGTCACCTTTGTTCATTAGGCTGTACACGTTGGCGAATGCCACACGGAGGTCCTGGGAGGTACCGCGGGACATTCTTGGAGGTTCAGCAACTGGTTGTTACAGGTCCATACACCCTTCTTGGTCACCCGAAAATGCACAATTTGTAAGTCAGACTCACCTTCTTCTGTATGGCGTTTGAGTTCAAAGATCGCAGTCTTCAAACGTTCCCTGTCTTTGGGTTCCAACTCTCAGCGGATGTGAACCTTTAGACGTTTCAACCTTGACAGAGGAGACAGCATGAACTGCGGCCTATTGTGATTTGCAAAGATAATTCACTGAGGTCGACGTGAATGGTTACTTTTCTTACCAAGTCGGAGTACTTGTTTAATGGTCACACTGTCTTCATCCACCTCCAAGAGACTACCGAGGAGCTACCAAAAGAACTCAACATACTGATCAAAACGTACCTGAGGATTGTCATCTTTTGAATCGGGTCTGTGGAAGACCGTCAGATCATGACATCTCAGCGAAATCGGTGACGAACCTGTGGGAGCAGAACTAGAGGCGCTTATCGGTTTGGGTTGTTGTTTATCAGTAGGGGACGCCTGACCTCGATTACGTGGCTCTTTGCGCTTTTGAGTGGTCCATGAATCCTCGGTATTCAGAGGTACACAGACAGGGTCTGAGAAATTCACGGACCGATCAGTGAAGCCTCATTTCGTAGGTTCCGAGTCTGAGCACTCAATAGGTGGGGAACATCGAACCTGAGGCTCGGCCGGGGTCGAAGGCACTGTTAGTGGTGCAGATCGCTGAGTGCCAAAGGAAGGGGAGGTGAGAGGTACTTTCACGAGGGCGTTTGACCCCACGTGGTGAACGGTTTGTTTCTGCCTGGAAGTGAGGTTTTCCCGTAGTTGTTGGCGGTCGCTGTAAATCCTGATGTCTTACACCGCGACATTTATCACATATAACTTGAAAAAAGAGATGTCGGATGTCTAGAGATTTACAAAACACGTCAACGGATAAGCCAATGCACGAAATATGAAAAATAAACCGCAGCCTTATGTCCAACAACTTTCGAACACGAAGCACAAGTAGCTTGAGATGGCGTCACATCGTAGAGCAAATCCAAGGTGGCGGACACAGATGCCGGTAGGGCCAATCAATGAGATCTGCGGAATCAGGCAAAGTATATCCATCAAATTTTCACCGATTGGAAAATACAACAAAAGAAAAATATCGGCGCACAATTCACACAGTCAATGTCATTCAAGCTGGCATCCATAACTGAAAATCCAAACTGAACGCATCGGTTGAACACATATAATTATAAATGCTTGTATCCGATAGTCTAGTTGACATGCCAAATGGTAGGAGACGCACGACACAGTTGCGTAGACCTTAGTGGGCTTTCCTGATATTGATGCCATTGTAGGTCCCAGTGCAGATGTTATGACCGGCACGTTTTACAGCCACTTTCGCCTACCGTATCTGCTTTAAAAATATCTCTTCATAGTGGCGAGGTAGAATCCACATACTCCTGAATCCTTTTCCTTGCTTACTGGTAACCAGTAGTTTGTATCAGACCGAAGCCCGGTAGCGTGCTGAGTTGCAAGCAGAAATCACCCTCCAGGCTAACACTTCATTATATTCGCTTTTTGGATTCAGGAACATCTTGATTTCGAAAACAGCAAACATAAATATCACAGACCGACAGACGTCTTCGATGGCGAGACGAACAACAAGATAAAACATCAACTGGGAAAGACTATTTTCGGTTGACTGATGCTTATTTAGAGCAGGGTATCGCGTGTGGTTATAAATATCTAGGCACCGATATCAGCGCTAGCGGAATTGATGCTTAGATCAAAAAACCGCATAGCAAAAGCTCGAGGTGCTTTTACCAACCTGCGCCACTTATGGCGCCGACACGACATCACTCTAGCCGTGAGAGGCTGAGTTTATAATGCAGCTGTTCTTTCAACTTTCTTATACGATTGTGAATCCTGGCCCATCAAGTTTACGACATAAAGAGGCTAGTCACGTTCGCTCATCGCTGCCTTCGCTGCTTAGCTCATGTCTAGTGAGAGCACCGCGTAAGCAAGGAGCATGTTCGGCGTCTCGTATTTGGTGCAGGAAGACCTAGTGAACCGTTCAGTACCATCATATCACGCACCACGCTTCGATGGCTAGGCCACGTGTTGCGCATGCCAGCACACCGACTACCGAGGCGTGCATTGTTTGCGCGCCGGGAGTGTGGATGGAAGGAGTGTAGGTAAAGTGGTGACTTGATCGAGAGAAATGAAGTCATTCATCTCGAATCTAACGTCGGTTGGTGTTTGCCGACTGCCAGGCCAGGGACCGAAAGATGATAAACACGTTTGATTGGATACACTGGCTGACATTGTGAAGAGGCGACTTCCTTGGCGTTTGGGTTGTGAGTCTCGTTATCCCTCCCCTCCTCTTTAGCCTCCCTCTCCAACAACGATCCCAGGTTCCATGCATAATTTGATATTTTTGTTAATGCTACTTATTATCGTTTCTTTAGTCCGCATTGCTTAATCTCTTATCTATTTTGTATTGTGGCACATTACTTATGTTTCTCTCACCCACTGCTAACGCGTACTGATGATGTACATAGTTCTTAGAGCTTTGCCCTACAAACCAATAGCAAGACCACCCCATACGCTTTACATCAGTGCATTCACCACATATTCGATATCATGACGCGGAAACGACCGATGATGTGGATAACTAAGTGATATTTGCTATTGTCCATGCATTTCTTAAATGACCTTCAGACCATTAAGAAGATAGGACTTAGGGGACAAGATAGGAGAAAGTATTGGTCACGGTGTTGAATAAATGAGCCTTTGTTTAAAGAGAATCATTATGTCCACTGTTCTTTCGGACCTTGTCACGAACGTATGCAGTGTAAACAGCGACAATACTTCCCCTTTGTTTACAAACGGTGCGAAAATTCGAAAAACACGATATGAAGATGAAGGCTTTTGTTTTCTCATCGTGCTTTCGAAATTGCCAAAGGGAACAAACTACTTTAGCATTCTCAGCCGCCAAGATTTTTTGGGAAACCGGGTTATAAAAGCCATCGGTTGTCTTTAGTCTTGTCCACAATGACCCTCGCCTTTCCACCACAGGCATAACAAATGCATCTCCCGACCCCCTTAATTCTCAAGATATGGTGCAACATTTTAACCTTCTGATTTGTGTCAAGGGTACATACTAGGGGATAGCCTACTAGACATTCCGGTGAGTCAAGCTCCTAGACAAACTGCGCGACCAGAAGACCAGTTGGACGACAATTCCTTCCGTCGCGATTTCTGTGGTTGCACTTTCGTCTAGCTCGATGGGGCGGCTGAGACTCGAGGGCCGCAGAAGTGATTGAAAACGACGTGCCACTGCTAATAAAAGCCCACCAAACGGTCACTTGGGTAGATTACAAGATGAACGTGTTGAACACACTGATACCAAGCGGTTCAGAATTATGGAATCGGCAATTTTCTCGTTCAACATCCTTTGAAATTGAGGGTTCGCATCACGAATTCAGACGCAATGGAAGTCCAGTGCGGCCTACTCCATTCCTCAGCACTTTGACCCCGCCTGTTTCTGGTTTGCATAAGTGACCTTGCGAGTACTATCTCTAGAAATTTTCCACTCATCGCTGCTGATGCAAAGACATGGCGCGCTGTCACTAAAGTGGAAGATAACACAACGCTGCAAAGTGATCAGGATAGAGCTTACTGGCGGTCAACCGGGAACTTGGTCAAAATCAACGAGGTCAAGTGAAATTAAAGAGCATATGCTATCAGACCACTCGCAGCTACAGGATAGGGCTCAGAGCGATCTAGGAGTGTTTGTGCAAAATGAACTTAGCTTTTTGAGAAAGATCGAAAACACATCAAATAAAGCTTGCCAGCTCTTCGGCATTCTGCGTATGGCGCTCGGAAATTTCGATGTTTCGATTTTTTCACAAATGCTTAAGGCGTACTTGAGACTGCATGTGAAATACACCGCAGTCTGGCAGCTCTGGCAGAAGTACCACCACCATGTAATCAAGGATGTACAACGCAGGGCGAAGTAGGACATTAAAGCTTTGCCACATCACTTCTATCAAATTAGGGTGACAACGAACAGTATACAGCGGACGTTACCTGCGTCTACGGGGTAAATAAATAATAATAAATAATAATGTGTCAGCTGTACGCCGTAACGGCGCTTCGCTGCCGCGCGACCACCACCAGTCGCGCGCGGGCTGAGTATACCGCGAGGACGCCCACCCCTACGCGGATTCGAACCGGTGACCTTATGGTTGCAAAGCAAACGGGGGCGATCTCATCGTGGTAGATCAGATCCCAAAAATCCGGCCGAACTTGCTACCGTCGTTTGCGATTCAGATAAAACGCATAGCTGATGGGTCATCAGTTTAAAATGACCGTGCAGTACAGCCGACTGGAATGTCGACGAAGTTTTGCACACCCCCTGAGTGTCATAGCCCTAGAAGTTTGTCCCAGCGTACGTAATTTATTCCTCCATATTATCGCTATTCAGCGGATGCCTTGATGATACACCGGTAGATTTCCACTATGCGATATAGCCCGTGACCACCAAATGAAGGCATTAGTGTAGAACAAACAGAGGACTGACCCAGACCCCTTAAATTCCAGGGAGGAACGCTTACATTTGAGCCACTGCAAACCTGTCAGGGAGTTCTGCAACTTACGTGTTATTCTATCGACCACGTCCTCACCTTGTAGCTTTCTCCATAACCATGCTACGGGACATGTCAAAAATTTGTTTTTACCCTTTATAAACCATTGCTCCGTTAAATAAAACGCGATTTTATCACATAATAGCTTTTTAATGAGCCCAGAATGTAGTGTATAGAGGCGACCACTCGAACACACTGGAATAGTGGAAAGCACAGGTGAAAGCCAGTGCTATTCGAAATCGAGAAAGGTGCGTACGTTTCTAGCTGTTCAAGCAAAGCTGTAAAGGCACAAAACAGATGGACAAATTTGATCAACGCTCCATAGGCGGGTGATTGAATCATCGAGCAGTTACGGATTCGCTCTGTGAGCGAGCTGACGGCTATGGCATAGACGGCGGGTGTGAAATTGGAGCTTTATGTAGCGGCGTTTTGGCAGGGAGCAATGCTTTGACCTATTGTTTTGGTGCGCCTGGAGTGATACGCAAGGTCCTCATCAGGATCTCCATCAGTATTAATAGGAGGTTCATAAGAACCTAGTCTGTACATTCGTCCGAGACTCTGGGAGCAAGTAAATTGAACTGTCTATTGCAGGTTGATACAATTGCTGTAGGCCAAAGTTAGATTTTGGATGACGCCGCCCGTCTGGTTTTCAGTCTCACTGTTTTACGTACCTCCAGTTCGCGGGTACAAGTGGCGAACTTGAAAGCATGTAAGGTAAATGATAAGCACTGTTCGTGGATGTTGGACCGATGACCAGATAAGAGCGAAGCTGTATTGATTAGCCCGCGTCTCTTTCTCGTGTTCATTAAGGAGCTTACGCGTTTGATTGCCTCCGATTTCTTGCTGTGCGCTAATGATGTTAAGCTGTGGCAGACGATCGTCGACCCAGGAGATCACGATACACTTCAGCGAGACCTGGATAGAGCGTATGAGTGGTCACTCCACAATCTGCTCCCGTTCAATTCTGGGAAGTATAAGTTTGCCACATTCACCAGCAGCCGAACATCACACACAAGTTTGGAGACCAGATCCTGCAAGTAGTCATCCAGGAGCGCAACCTTGGGGCACTAGTCCAGGCTGATCTAGGCTACTCGGAACAACCTGAGAAGGTGTCAAAGAATCGAAACCAACACTTTGGTATGCTGCGGGGAGCATTCGAGGGGTTTGATCCCTCTGTCTCTTCGCAGTTGCTTAACACCTACGTGCGGCCTCATGTGGAATACGTAATCCAGGCCTGGCAGCTATGGCACAAGGAAGATCTCGTGGTGCTTAAGACTCCACAGAGATGAGCCAGGAACTACGTCAAAGGGTTGTCCAATATTCCTTGTCAAGTTAGAAGGAAGACTCTAAAATTATACAGTGGCCAGTGCAGGCGCCTACGTGGCAACCCCATTGTGGCCTACCAGATTCTAAAGAACCCCAACCAAGTCTGCCGCCACCTACAACAACTCAGTAACAACACGAATTTGAGGGGTTACCAGTTCAAGTTGACAACACAATACAGTCGGCTGAATGTCGACGGAACTTTTGCACTCTTCGTGTGCGCTAGCCATGGAAGGCCCTCCAAATTACGTTTTTTCCGCCTCCCAGTTACATGTGTTTAAAAAACTCTTTGACGTTGCACTAACCCACAGTAAAAGATATAGCCTATGTGTCTCGACAGACGAAATAATGTGACGTAGGTTGCACAACCAAAATTAACCTCCACCACTGCATTTGGCTCTTTCTGCATCCCTCTGTGTGAACACTGTGGGGTGTCAAGCAAAGCAAGTTTCATTTTATCCCGTTGTTTTCTATTCACCATATGGTGGGTCCCATTCTGGCCATCCTTCAGGACTTGCTTAGCCTATGCTTTTTGACAGTAATATATCATGGTTCCATATTAATTGCTTGATACGCTAACAGAATCTGGCCTTTAAACACTCCGGATGGATACAAACCTGTCATTTAACGGAACTCTAATGCCACTATAGTTTGAAATTGGCCCTATGAGAGACCCAACTCTATACGTTTTCACAACAGTTCCATGGGTATCTTCTGTTCCCGGTATCTCGCCCCATTGAATAGCGCTACAAACTGCAGTATGTTGAAATCCCTGAATACAATATGTTGCCAAGAGCTGATAGGTCATAGTAACTTTCGATACTATTCATAAGCCGTTTGTTCGCGCATCCTCGTCGGGACCAGCTATTCGGCGTTCACTCTCATTCTGGTGCACTCTATTCTCCAGTCACTTATGCTCACTTATGCGCGTTATCCTGGTTCTGACAAAAGCAGCTTTGGGCTATTAGTCATTTCAGGCACATCAGCCCGCTTGCATATCCGTCCAGTTGGCTCTCTGATCTGACAGATCAACTTGGACACGGGGTTGCGTAGTAAAACTCCCATACGGTACAATTTACCTAGGCTCCCAGTACCAATCATTTGGGTCTTCTTCCCAAACGTTTCCGAATACATGCTGCTCTCAGTAAGTGAGAGGATCAATGGATATGCATTGAGTTTTTCCACCGATGAAAAATCGGGGTGCGGGTAGTCATTTAGAGTTCACGAAGCTGTTGATGCAAATGAAACAATCGCATTCCTGTGGTCTTCTCAGAACCACGGGAACCCTTAACCGATTGTTATAATGATCAGAGATGGGGTTAAATTGCACTGTTTTCCTTTTTGGACCTTAAGATGGGAAGTGAAGAGTGAGCAGCCTCAGCACGCAGGCAAGAGAGACTTATGTTTCAGAGAGTCTTCGGTTTTTTGTGTGATCTTCTACCACCGCCAGCCTCTGATACACCTCATAAGGGACAGAAGAAACGACACAGGGCGACTTACCGTTTCCCCTAAACTAGTTAACTGTAACGGCCAGTCCGCGAAATGATGCAGAAGCTTGCAGGAATTGACTGAGAAAATTGTTCAGGCGGATGCGTGTAGTCTTCCTGGATGGGGGTCACGGGACCGTACACGCAAATGCTTGGAGACCGTGCCAGACATAGCGCAGTCATGTAGTAAGTGGCGTTTCTGCATGCGGTTTTTTCATCTGATGGTTAATTTTCGTTCTATTCTGATTAGTCTAACACACTTCCTTCTTTCTTCTATTGTCTCTTGAATCTATTCGTACCCAACCCAACTATCCTGCCGATGTTATTCATTGTTATTCTTACGATGTGAGTCGTGGCAACTGGGTCCACCGCATTTCGGTGATCGGATCATAGTTGTTCAACTGAACTGAACTGAGTTAACTATAGCTCCCTTTACTGACTCCAATGTGACACATAGAGCGGGATAGTTGTTGTAATGATGCCATGGTCACATGTCTTCATACATGACACACCGAGGAGTGTCAGATCATTACGGATTACGGCGCTCTAATCAAACTTATAAATGCTACAAACTGGACATTTATAGCAGAACGATCGCCCGATGTCGCCTGGTCTGAATTTGCTCATCAGTTCAACACGTTAGTAACTAGTGCTTCTTGGAAAATACTTTCGCGAGCGAAGACAGTAAAATCATTCATACGCAGCAGGACACGCAAGTGTATCGTTACGAGGAATTTACTCTGGCGAAGATACAAAGAGTCATCGAGTGCCGAAACATGGAAAGCCTACACTATCCAAAGGAAACCTGGTACGCCAAGATAAAATACAGCGCCAACAGAATCTAGCTGAGAAATTCCTTTCTAACCCCAAGCTCCTTTACAGACACATAAACAAGCTCCGCAAAGTGCAGCGAGGAATTCCTGCCTTACAAACGTTATGTGGACTCGCACAAACCGCAACCGAGGCGGCCAACGCCCTAGGTCAACAATTCGCCCCCAACTTCCAGAGCACGACATCGCCGCATACACTGTTCCCGATCGTTGTACCACCACCAGGACTTAGCCACATCACGTTTACGACTGCGGATGTTATGAAAAGGCTAATTGCCTTGCGCGAGCATACCTCTCCCGGCGTTGATAATATTCGTCCAAAAGCGTTGAAATTGGCTGCAGTAAACCTGGCGGACCTACTCTGAAAGTTCTTCCAATGATGCCTCAATGAGACGCGGGTGCCAACAATGTGCAAGCAGGGCATCGTCACTCCCATCCATAAGGGAGGAAGTCGTACAGATCCGGCCAACTATCGCCCGATAACACTACTTCCGGTGCTCTCCAAAATCATGGAAGCGATTGTTGCCGAAGCGCTGATGAACTTCTTGGAGGAACGCAATATCATAGCACAAGAACAACATGGATTTCGCAAGAACCGATCTTGCACTTCAAACTTGCTACTTGCTAGATCCAGTTGGACTGAGACCGTTGACAGCGGCGTAGGTGTTGACGCAGTATATCTGGACTTCTCAAAGGCTTTCGACCGTCTGAACCACCGTATCCTCCTTCACAAGCTGCAGTGTTGTGGAATTGGTGACCCAATCCTCGGTTGGATAGCTAACTTCTTGCTTCAACGACATCTGAATGTAAGAGTTCGCGGCGTCATCTCTGACCCAATCGACGTTAAGTGCGGAGTGCCCCAGGGCTCAGTACTTGGTCCGCGACTATTCCTGATTTACATAAACGATCTCGCGACAGTAATCACCTCCAACTCCTTACTCTTCGCTGATGATCTCAAGATATGGCGAGCCATTAGAACAACCAGCGACAATGCAGCACTTCAGGATGATCTTGACAGGGTCTACGAATGGTCGACTCAGAACCTGCTTCAGTTCAACGCTACAAAGTGCAAGGTGCTGAGCATACGCCATAAAGCTACTTGCGAATACAGACTGGGGGATCAAATATTGCAGCGCACTTCAACGGAATGCGATCTAGGCGTGATAGTGCAGGAAGATCTGGGCTGTTCCAGTCAGACCGAGAAAGCCTCCAAAAAAGTTAACCAACACCTTGGCCTTTTGCGGAGGGCATTCGGGCGCTTTGATCCTTCCATCTTTTCTCAGATGCTCAACGCTTACATTCGGCCTCATTCTGAGTACGCCATCCACGCCTTGCAGCCATGGCAAAAGCAAGACCTTACCGCTCTTGAACTGCCACAACGAAGGGCGACCGAGAACGTAAAGGGCCTGTTTCATCTCCCTTACCGATTGAGGCTGAAAACCCTCGGGGTCTACAGTGGACAATATCGACGCCTGCGTGGCGACTTGATAATGACTTATATGATCCTGAGGAATCCAAACCATTCTTGTCGTCACCTACTAAAGCTGAATAGCAATACCACACTCAGAGGACACCATCTAAAGTTGGACACACAATACAGCCGGTTGGAATGCCGCCGGAATTTCTTTTCCCTTCGTGTGTGTCAACACTGGAACGCTCCTCCCACACAGGTTGTTTCTTCCCCCACGCTAACGGTATTCAAAAGACGTCTGGATGATTCGCTTATCCACCTACATTACGCTATATAATCAGAGATGTCCACGTCAACCAAACGCGAACCAACGGTGCTCATTCTCAGCTTTTGTGCTTCACTACTTACACACTGCTGTTGTGGAATATAGTTTCGGATATATTACAACTACATTCATCAATTACCTCAGTGCAAGAATGAGGCGCACGAGTAAGCGTTGTCGTTTCTTTTGTTCTTAAGACATACCTTCCCCATATTACTTCCCATATTACCCTACAGTAACAATTCAGTACACATTCTAAATTGTTTATATGAATAAGGGGCACCTGAATCGCTAGACGCTTAAATCGACGATTTACACTTATGTTTACTTTCACTTCAACCATCCTACGGGACTTGTAAAGCAATCACTTTTTTACCTGTAATATATCATTGTTCATTGTTGTCCGCTGTCGCTCACTTCGGTTTACTCGGAAAAATCGGGGAAGATGTTACCTTGGGTTTGTCTTAAGACCGAGAATGCTGTGCTATTGAACGAAATGGTGGGTGGCTAAAGGAAGCAATCCGTTATTATTTTCCCCTGGCGGCAAAAGACTGGAAAGCATCTTACCATACCTGCTAACAACATGTTTGCTGAACTATCGTATATCGGTTAGCTTCCAATACGCCACAATTCCGATCACAAACCCTCGCGCACGCTCAATTCTTTCGGTCGCAAAGGTAAGATATCTTGTTCAAGACTTGCGTACGACCATGTAACTAACTCCTTCCAAGCCCCATAGCTGCCTGTTTGTTTCAAACTTGGTACCAAATATGACATAAGTAAGCTTGCTCAAGGACACCAGACTCAAGGCTCGCATTATTGCTTCGACAAGAATATTGTTAAGAAGTTACTATCATCTCAAGTTATCACATGTTTTACGGCCAAAGGCTAACGATAAGTAAACATAATTTTAAATATTATTGATGACCTATGTGCAAGTACAAATAAGTTATTCGATATTACCGCAAAAGGTATGTTATTTTAAGGCCGCGACAGATTAAAAATGAGGTTTATAAGAGAAAGAGCAGTGATACCAACATTAAAAATTTAGCCATAATAACACAAGGTACTAACATTATCATTGGAAATCACGGATTCAAGGCTGTCAGCCGTTGTGGATTGCTGAAATTATGGTGGTCAGGTGTGGGGGGCCATGGGAAATGAAATAGTTCAAAAGGGTTCCTGCGGTTGAATAAATGTTGAGAATGACTGGACCAGAATGCCACCGGAATTATTTTTCTTTCGAATTTGTCAGCCGCGGAACCGTTATTCGACTTTTTAAAATCCTACTTGACGATACATTGCACCACCTACATTAGTTGATTTCAATTCTGTTTATTGAGTGAGGACAAGACAGAGATCGTGTTCACCAACTCCCCAGGAAATCGTGGTAAATGGATTTATATACACGTGTGTTAGCGTGGACAATACGATGAGCCCGCAGATGCGCTTTTTCCTTAGTGTAACTTGATTTTTTCGAACCTACGTATTTTACACAAAGCATCCCACGGGACTTGTCAAACCTTAGCTTTTTATCTTTGCAATATCATCGTTCCATCCTATCGGACCATGTACATATGAAATGTTAAGGTTTTACTTGCCACACTTGGGCTACCGAGTTGCATAACGTTAGAACGTTTCGGTTCACACAGTTTCACTGGCTCTCCTAATCGTCCTGCACTGGTTACTGATCATCTGATTTCCTTTTCTGGCTTGTCTTGGTTTGAAAAAAGCACCTCGGTACTCTATATCATTACATTCCAGATAGTTGGTTAACTATTCCTCTGATGAAACAACAGAGGTGACCCAGGTTTTTGTCACTCCACTTCACCTTCTTGGCCCTCACCATCTCCTAACTTTTATCAGACTTGAAGGCTCGCCATCTGCCAATGTCAACACTGGCAGATTGGTAGAAGGAGAAGCGAGATCCTTTTCCGTACATTATTATCATCTTACTTTTCAATGTTTCATATTCATTTAACATGGCCTGAAAGTTAACCGTGTGTCAGAGTGGCCCATGTCATCTCGGATAGCCGGACTAGCAATGAACAATGAATTTATACGGGTTAAGAAGCGTTGCTTTACAAGTCCCGTTGGATAGTTGGTGGAGATATCAACATAACAGTAATGATGATAAGGATAGTAAAATAGTTAATAATTGAAATATGAAAATGAGGACTTATCGTTTGTTCCGCTGTAGTCCTGCGATCCTCTTAGATTCACAGCACCCACAGTTAACAACAAATAATTCCATGGTGTACTCCAGGTGTAGGATGGAGACGTAGTGTTAAGTGACAAAGTGTAAGTGGATGAGTGCATCGTCCAAGCGTCTTCTAAATGTTGTTAGTGTCGGTGCAGAGACGACCGATTCTGGGAGAGCATTCCACGGGTGACAGATACGAATGGAAAAGAAATTTCTGCGGCACTCCAGGCTAGTGTATTGTTCTGCGAGCTTTAATGTGGATTTTCGACCACCACTACACTCTACCTTGGACATCTCCATGAAATTCTCTTTCATCTGGCTCCATTTCCCACCATGCGCCTTATGAATCGCAGGCTCAGTGATGGGCGGACACCCAGCTCGTATTTTTTCACAGACCTGCTCTTTCACGCTTATACGATTATTCGTGCTTTACTCTGGCGTAATAAAAGTTAACACCGTTCAAAATAATCACAGAGGTGATATTTGGTGAAGAACACAAGCCTTACTGTATGACGCAATAATCCGGAGCATAAGGGTCATAAAGCTTTCCACTACAAATCATGACCACGAATACTGATGTCTCCTCATCTGCGGATGAATCTTTCGCCTTTTACTAAAGATTTCCGTGGGGAGGCACAACACAATGAGTCTTGACTCGTTTTTGCAACCTCGTCCCCGGGCGAGGCATATAACCGCCGCAAAAACTGCTCCCAAGAGGATCTTTGCATATTTGAAACGGCGCCTGAGGCCTGTAGCCAATGTCCCCGTGTTAGAAGGCTCCGATGGACAGCCCCTAACCTCGAGTAAAGATCGTGCGTCCGCATTGGCGACGCACTTCGCCTCCGTATTTGCAAGTGACCAGGTGTCTGTAACGAATTCGACGAGTACCGCTCCAGCCGAACTTAACAGCCTGGACTGCAATATTGAGGATTTGCGCAAGCTTCTAGCAAATCTTGACAGGACAAAGCCTGCTGGGCCAGATGGTATACACCCACTGATCCTCAAGTCCCTATCGGCCATCATCGCGCCTTCTGTAACTGAACTGTTTAACAGGTCACTATCTACTGGACTGTTACCAGACGACTGGAAATGCTCAGTCGTAAAGCCCATACCGAAAGGTGGTAACCCAAGTAAAGTGGATAACTACCGGCCGATCTGCCTGACTGCTGTTTTGGCAAAGACGCTTGAGAAGATCGTGAAGAAGAACCTTCTGCAGCTTCTCGAGTCGAAAAACCTGTTGACCTCCGCACAGCATGGTTTCATGAAAGGTCGCTCGTGCATCACCAACCTACTGTTGACAAGGCACGAGTGGTTACAAGCGATGAACCAAGGCCATTCAGTCGATGTCATTTACATTGACTTCAGTAAGGCTTTTGACAAGGTCAACAATGCAGTGCTCCTTGACAGGCTGAGGATGTACGGTGTTGGTGGTTCGCTACACAAATGGATCAGAAATTTCCTTGTGGATCGGAAGTGGAGAGTCCAGGTGGACAACCATCTAACGGCCTGGTATCCATCGAGCAGCGGCGTGCCCCAAGGCACTGTACTGGGGCCGATATTGTTTCTGATTCATGTAAACGATGTGCCTAAGCTACTCCAATCACCATGTGCGTTGTTCGCAGATGACTTGAAGGTGTGGAGAGTAATCCGCACACTCAATGATTGTGATGTACTTCAGCAGGATCTCGACAGCCTCTCGACATGGTCTGCAGAGGTTAACCTTCCGATCAACCCTGCTAAGTCGCAATTCATGAGGTTGGGTAAATGCGAGCACAGCCGAACGTACACAGTGGCTGATCAACCGCTGCATCCCGCGTCTTTCGTGCGCGACCTCGGTGTGCTCTCACGCTGCGACCTAAAGTCCATTGACAACACGAATAGGCTGTACCAAAACAGCCTTCGGATGCTTTGGGCGCTCAGGCGCAGCTTCAGCACTTGGTCCGAAGTGATTGCCACTCGCTTCTTCGTCTCGATAATACGACCAATGACAGAGTACGGCTCTCCCGCATATTGTCCCATCACGCTGGGCGAGGTAAAAAAGCTTGAGCGGGTGCAGCATGTAGCCACTAGGCTGATTCCCAACTTACGAGGTATGCCATATGAAGACCGATGTAAGAAACTAGAGCTGTACACCCTAGCATATCGTCGGCTGAGGGTTGACCTAATCATGACGCACCGGATATTACATCTGAGTGATTACCGAATGTTGAGACAACTGCTTCATCTGCGTACACCAAGCAGCACGCGAGGACACCGGTACAAACTTATCGTACCGCAGTTGAAGCGGGTAGCTCACCAACACTGTTTCGAACGTAGAGTGGTAAATACCTGGAACAACCTGCCGCAGCAGGTAATAGATGCGAATTCAGTGGCCGAAATTAAGAAGCTTCTAGACAAACACTTTGCAGAGGCAAATATACAGAGCAGAATGATAATTAATACGTTAATGTCCAAGAGCAAAAATTGATGCAGCTACACAAAGTATGCTCTACTCGTTGCTTCTAATCAGTATAAGTATCAGTTATACTACTTTTAAAGTTTCGACAATTTGGAAATTATGTGCCATCATCTAGGTCGCTTTTCCTATTAGAGCTGGGTCGCACTGAAATGCTGTCATGAAGCAGTCTGGAGATTCCCCCAGATTGCCTGAGTATGTTATGTAAAATACTAAATAAAATTACCTTCTTAGTGTACACCTAGAGGTTGTTTGTAGATTGATGATATGTATGTTGTATTTGTTTGTCTGATCCAACACACACGCGATATACAGACAAGGCACCACGGTTGGATTCAACACACCGCTCCATCACGCGGTTCCTCACATCCTTCCCTACCTAGCTGCGTCGTTCGGTGTCGCAGTTTTAGCTAACACACGGGAATAGCGTGTACCACAATAAACTTTCGTCCCGTCACTTCCGTGCCTTCTTTTCCATCACCTGGGAATGGTACTCGTCAATAGTCTGTTAGCGTAAGCCGGCCACTCTCGCTACCGACAAGAATCATCGCACGGCAATAATCAATTTTGTCACTACATTGGTGACGCCGATCCGAATCATTCCTCATTACATTGGAGATCCCAATTGGAATTATATTCGCCTTTCTTTGGTGAGTCCGTTCCAATTTGCCTGGTCCATTTCGTGACACTTTTTAATCAACTTTTACTAATTGATTATTGTTTTCTGAACCATGGACTCAGTCTCTAAGTATAGTGAGGACGAGCAGACTGTTCACTCAGTCACTCTGGTAGTTCCTCCGTTTATGGAGATAGACACTGCTTTATGGTTCACGATCTTAGAAGCAGAATTTGCTACTAAACGTGTCACACGTGACTTAGACAAGTTTAACAATCTATTATCACGTCTCTCCTTATTGTCCAACGTACGGATCTGATTGTGACAGCTGACCCGACTAATCGTTATAACGCTCTGAAAGATGCCGTAATAAAACGATGCACACTATCAGACAGATCTCGTCTGCATCAACTATTTTTCGGTTTGCAGTTAGGAAGCAAGAAACCGTCGATATTCTTACTGGAGATGCGCCGTCTCCTAAGAGGTTTAAGTATGGACGAATCTTTGCTTCAAGAACTATGTCTGCAACGTTTACCTGAGCACGTGCAGGCTGTCTTATGCCTCGCCAAGTCTAAACCGTGGTCAGAAATTTCTGAAATTGCAGACAGTGTACTCAGGCGGTACACTGAACCACTTTGCATTTCGTCTAGCATCGCCTGACCAGCTGACGCGCCTCACCGGGTACAGACCGTCGCTCCATTAAACGACAACGCAAGCAACCTGCCCTCAACGCAGGCCCGCGTGGACGAAATCGCCTCACTAAAAGGTGAAGTTCAAGGTTTAAGCCTGCACCAACAGCATTGTAGAGACACACCGGTCGCGTAGTCGCGTTCGTAGTACCGCATGACGCTCTATATGCCGTTAGCATGCGCGTTTCGGTAGAGCTGCTAGAAATTGCATTAAACCTTGCACTTTTACATCGACCAAGAAGAAACACGCTGAAGAAAGCCTTGACAGACGGTATTAGATTCACTGTCTGATAAAGCCCAAAGACAACGGTCAACCAATGCCCACCAACGGTGGCTTAGAACAAACTGCTCGACAAATACTGGCTACTGACGTCGCTACTCAAAATACCGCAAGTCGTCTATTCACGATAGCCGATAGAATGTCAGGGATCATGTTCCTACTCGACAATAGGGCGGACGTCAGCGTAATCCCACCAGACCCAAACGAATCGACTAAGCGGCGGTTAACAAACCTACTTGCCGCCAACGGGACGCCATTAGCAAGTTTTGGCCAGCGTTCCCTAACCATAGACCTTGGCTTTGGACGCAAATTCCGATTTTTATAGATATTTACAATAGCTGCTGTACCGTTTGCCATCAATAGAATCGATTTCCTGCATCATTTTGATCTAATGGTCGATACTCGTCACCGAAAGTTAACTGACAAACAAACACGTCTTTCTATTTGCGGAATCGAGAAGTCATCCGTAAATGTCACTCCCATTTATCCCCAACCACAAGCTGACAAAGACTTTCTAGAACTGTTAGCGCAGTTCCCACAGCTGGTTCGCCCTTCTAACAACATTCTTCCTGTAGCAACTGACGTAACGCACTGCATAAGAACCCGTGGTCCACCAGTCTCCGTTCGACCATGACGCTTTGCCCCAGATAAATTGAAGTGGCCAAAGCGGAATGCGAGCATACGCTCGAACTTGGTATTATTCGCTCATCCGAAAGTCAGTGGGCTTCCCCACTTCACATGGTGCCAAAGAAGACTGACGACTGGCGACCGTGTGGCGATTATCGGACACAGAACAAGTGCACCTGCCCCGACAAATACTCTCCTAGAGAGATCCGCCACCTAGACTGTCTCACAGTTCACGTCAGACATAGAATACGTCTCAGGTGTGCAAAACTTTGTCGCAGAGCCGTTATTCAAATTCAGTTCAATTACACCTGGTCGCAACATCGATCTAGCAGCAATGGCTGCTGCACAACAGACCGATCTGGAGATGGAACAACTTCGCACGCCTAGTTCCCTCCGCATTCGACCAGTTACGCTACCTACCTATATAGCCTTTTCAGAGCAACTCGCCGCACGCATGCGTCGTTTCGTACCTAATCACACCCGTGTCCAGAGCCAGAAAACCTCTGTACCGTTTGAGCTTCAAAGTTGGACGTACGTATTCGTGCGAGTTGACGGCGTCAAGCGAGCCCTGGCTCCGCCATATGAAGGACCTTCAACGGAACAACAAAGTATATGTCATCGATTGCTACGGGAAGCGTGAGTCAGTATTCATTAGTCGCTTAAAAGTCGCGCATATCGAGGAAGACAATGACTCTATGAAGAGGCCTGTTCCACCGCCAGCAACGCACAGCCCTAGTAATCCAACGACGTCCGCTGAGATTACTTCAACATCGTCTAGTGCACCGAGGACGACTAAGTCAGGCTGACAGGTACACACAGCTGTCGTCGTTTTGTTCGGCCAGTGCATTTATGTGCATGAGTCCTCAGTGCCATATTTTAAAATAACAAAAACGTTTTGAAACCACCACAAAAAGGAGTAAAACGTTTTGAACCCCTCCCCCAAAATTTGCTCTGGTTATTTTGGTTTAACAGTTGTTATTGTTATATAATATTGTCACTGTTGTTCTCCGTTTGCTTTCCTTGTACGCCTGTCAACTTGGTCGCATGTTCACGTTGGAGCCGGATGCCTCAACTTGGACATTGAACATTTCCCGTCGAACTGCTACCCCACCCCTACGAACCGTCCTTGCAAACATTTTTTCCGTTTCGACACCGTTAGGGGGGACACGGGTGGAAGCCCGCTAGGATCCGATCGCCTCATTTACCCCCAGCAGCTGCACCAGGTTTCACCACCTGGTCTCGCAGAAGGCTGGTCCGCGACGGATGGCACTCACGTAGATCGAAGGAATGCTTACACAGTTCCTTCTGGAAGAGAGCTGTGTAGCAGTTTGGAGATTCCCCCGGATTGTCTGAGTATATTATGTAAAATACTAGATAAAATTACCTTCTTAGTGTACACCTAGAGGTTATTGGTAGACTGATCATATGTATGTTGTATTGGTTTGTCTGATCCAACACACACGCCACATACAGACAGGGCGCCAAGATTGGATTCAACACACCGCTCCATCACGCGGTTCCTCACATCCTTCCCTACCTAGCTGCGTCGTCCGGTGTCGCATTTTTAGCTAACACACTGGAATAGCGTGTACCACAATAAACTTTCGTACCGTCACTTCCGTGCCTTCTTTTCCATCACCTGGGAATGGTACTCGTGAATAGTCTGTTAGCGTAAGCCGGCCACTCTCGCTACAGTCCATTACCAAATGATGCAAGTTTCGCTTTCATTGTACTTAGCGCCAGAGTCTGCTGCTATTAGAATCTTCGTTTCAGTCTGAACTATTTTTCGCACAGGGTAAGGCTTTCGGCATGAGTCCGCATTTTTAGATGTCCCAAAACAACTACTAGGGAGATTACAAGAACGCTTGCCAAATTTTAGGTATTCATTACAAACTGATGTGTATATTTTTGGATTATCCTTTGACAGATATTTACGCTTTATTTATTTTTACTGGTAATCATTTTATAGCCGTTTCTTACCTATCTTGCTACTCTTGTTTATTTTATTTCCTCCCTGAATCCACTATGAACTGGGACTTCTGAACGTGTTTTAATCGATAGATGAAGTTGGATTTCGCGCCAGCGGTAGTTTGAAAGAATGGCTCATCCACGAAAGTCCCATTTTCGCCTTCTGGTCAGACTGCGCTGGTTCACATCGATGGGACATCCGTTAACGGAGGATATAACCCCAGCACAATCTTCTGCACTTCTTCCTGAACAACTTGCATGTGTGAAACTGACATGGACATGACATAATGCATATTCCCATCTAATATGTAGATAGAATTAAATGGAAAAAATCGGTAAATAGTTTTACTTTTCCTATGTGGGAATAGGCTCTGGCATCATCGAGATATAAGATTTATTTATTTATTTATTTAAAAATTGTCGGGCTATGCACACGTGACCCTCAATGCAGTAATTACACTAAACGGATTTAGCATGCTTCTCTGCGGAATTGTATACACATCGCCAACTCCCGTTCTTCAGTTCATCCCACTGCGTGTGCTGTGATCGACACTCCGATACAAGTGTGCACTGGGAGCAGGAACAGCCACATTGCTATACTCATTGTTGAGTGCTGGAGCACCCGCAGCTTGTATGGATCGCGAAACGCTATATAAATTGGAGCACGATTGATTTTCAACTGAACCGGTCATTCCAGCCACTAGGATCACATCTGAAGTGCAGAATTTCCAGCGTTACTCGCTCGTAACATTGCAGTCCGCAACCGGACTCGTCATTGTCTGGACTCGTTAGGTAAAAATAGCCGGAGTTAAGGGTAGCACCCGTGAAGTAGTTGTCCAGGGCTTATCCTTACCCACGAGGCCAATTAACTCCTCGATGAAGTGAAGTGTTAAGTGAGAGAAGCCGTAAACTCTCCACTATCCCGTTATGTATGACTGGGAACACAACCTGTACTTCCTGGGTTCATGCAAACCTGCAGTTGTTTTTCCGTGTAGCCCAACTGTTGTAAAAGAAAGAGTTTACAGAATAGGTTGAACGATTTGCTCGAATTCACAACTTACCCAGTCATTCAGAATGTGGCTTGATTAATAAATGGTTCAGACCCGGAATACTACAACTTCACACGATTTCTTGATGCCCTGGCCGTCGCAGAGGATAATCAACGACGCCCTAGCTGCTGCATCGAGCAGGGTGGATAGGGGTTTAGATGCTACTGCTCGAGCCTTCCCGCTCTCTTATTCCCTCTCCTGCGCTTTTCATCCTTAGCGTCCGTTCCAATTTCACTCTTATTCCCCCTTCGTCTTCAATCCCCCAATTCTTGGCCTTCTTCCACCTTGCTTCAATAGTCGTTTGTCTTCTAGTTTCAATCCAAACACAATCGCAGGGCGTCGCTCCAATCCAGTCGCCAAGTCCATGTTCAACCAAGCGGACGTCAATTCATGCATTTCCCTTTTGAGTCCACGATCTTCGCTAAGACTGGCATGCCTCAACGTGCGCATTTTGCTACGGATTGGCTAACAGGCAGCACTTGTCCGAACACTCGAGACCTTCCCGATCGATATTTGCTGTTTATCGGAAACTCGCCTGCAAGATTCGAGCTCCGCGTTTACCCTGCGATCCCCCACATGCGACACTGGCGGAACATTCTCATTGCGCTTGTCTGGCAATGACGCAACTTTAAATGCGGATCAAGCTAGCGTCGGCATTGTTTTGAGTCCGGGACTGAAGCTGCCCTGATCGCTGAATCCCAGTCAACAGCGGATGTGCGCGTTAGATTTGCTGGCTCGTTCCAGGCTTCGAAGTTCCACGGGACAAACGGTGCCTGTTTGTCATTGCGGCTACGCCCCACAAACTGCAGCACTGATCGGTGAAGATGATTCTATCACCACTAACGATCTTCTTCGTTACAGAAAAGTACGGATATTCTGGTGTTGTGCTGGTGATCTGAACGCCCAAGTCGAAACTTGTCCCCTGATGAGCTTCATCTGGGCGGCCAACATGGTGTACGCTCTCATAATGATAACGGTGAGCGGTTGCTACACCTGTGTGAAGACGGTCTTCTCTTTCTCGCGAGCACTAACTTTCGACACAGCACCCACAGAAGAGTAACTTGGCGCCCACCAGCCTCCGACCAGCCATGGACGCAAATCGATCACAACGCGATTAGTTACCACTGGATAGGCTGTGTCCAAAACTATCGCTCGGTTTGGAGCACAAGCGTCGACTCTGACCACGCACTCGTCTGCGCCGACCTCCGGGTGCGTTTCGGCGGACGTACGCAACGTCGTTATGACTGCATGACACCAGCCAACTGGCGAAGCCAGGTGTTCTGAATGGTTATCAAAATTCGCTGGCATCTGAGCTGAGTAAACATTCACTGAACACCGCTGGAGATCACTGGTTGCATATTCGCCAAACGTTACTATCAGCAGGCATGTCTTCATGTGGCAAAGCAAATTGCCAAACTGGAGTTCGGATCTCTAACAAGTCTCTGGAACTTATGGAGGCTCGCCGGCGTATCCCGGCTGGAAGCGAACACAATGAGACTTGCAAAAATCAGGGCAAAACTGCGTTCTGGGCTGAAGAGAGACCGAAGCCTGGTGGTCTCATCGTGCATCGGAAATGGAAACAGCCGCTGCCGTTGGTAATCATCGTAAGTTATTCCGTCTGATATGGGAAACAGGCAGCAGAAGGCATGGTATTAGCGAGACAATACGAGGCGAGAGTGGGCAGCCGATCCACAGCTTGTAAAAACGCCTGGAGCGTTGGGTAAAACATTTTGCAAGACAGTTTAACCAATATGAGTGATCGCTTTCGCTTTCGGGCATTGAGTGTCCTCCCTGCCCCATCTCTTTGGATCCGCCCTCACGCACTGAAGTCCAGCGTGAGATCAGATTGTTGAAAATGCATAAAGCTGCAGGGTCAGATACAATTCTCACAACTGTCTTCCAATTCGGCGGACCTGCTCTTGTTGATGAGTTACAAGTGAATGGGAGCAGGAAACTGTCCTGCCAGACTGGTGCCGCTCCGTCATAGTTCCGATTTTCAAGGGAGGCTCACGTTCGGAATGCAGCAACCATAGAGAGATCAGTCAGATCTCAACTGCCTCTAAATTTCTTGCATCTGTCGTTCTCCATAGACTGACTGGCAATCGTGAAGGCCAGATTCGTAGAGAGCAAGCCTGGGCTGCATCGACCACATCTTCACATTGCGTCAATCGTTGGAGCGCCGCAATTTTTATTGGCGACACACCGTAGTCGTGTTTCTCAACATAAAATGTGCCAACGATCACGTGGATCGATGTACCCTTTGGGATTGTCTGTTGAGGCAGAGTGCATTCGAAAAATACGTAAACATTATCAGAGCGCTGTACGCGCATAGTTTGGGCGGAGTAATGGTTTATGGCAAACTGTCGCCGCCCTACAATATCTTCAGCCGTGTGAGACAAGGTTGCCCGTTGTCACCTTTCCTCTTCAACTTTGCCACTGACGAATTCATGGAAGCAGCGTTCGCTGGACACGAACTAGAAGGCGTGAAGCTACTTCCTGTTGAGCGACTTCTTGACTTGGAGTATGCGGATGATGTTGCCCTTATATGTGACAAGTCACAAAAGTGCAAAGCAGCACTGGACCGATCAGTACTATCTGTCAATCGTTTTGGGCTGCACTTTGCTCCATCGAAACGCAAAGTCCTCCAAGATTGACAGGGACTCACCCTTGCACTGACCCATGGTGGTGATCAGCTAGAAGTCGTTCAGAAATTCAAGTACCTGGGCAGCTATATCAGCGCCAGGTTACGAACCATATAGCGAAAGCTCGAGGTGCTTTTGCCAATCTGCGCCACTTATGGTGCTGACACGACATCGCTCTAGCCGTGAAAATTTGAGTTTATAATGCAGCCGTCCGCTGAACCATCGTATTCGGTTGTGAAACCTGACCCAGCAAGTCTACATATACGTTCGAGCATCGCTGCCTTCGCAGCTTGGCTCACGTCTAGTGAGAACATCGCGTAAGTAAGGAGCGTGTTCGGCGTCCCGTATTTGGTGCAGGAAGACCTAGTGAACCGTTCAGTATCATTACCTTTTGCACCGGGCTTCGATGGCTGGGCCACGTGTTGCGCATACCAGCACACCGACTACCGAGACGTGCGCTGTTTGCGCGCCGGGGGTGTGGATGGAAGGAGTGTAGGTAAAGTGATGACTCGATCGAGAGAAATGAAGTCCCTCACCTCGAACCTAGCGTCGTTTGGTGTTTGGCGACTGCCAGGCGAGGGATCGAAGGACGATGAACATGTTTGTTTGGACATACATGCTGCTATAGGGAAGAACCGACTCTAATGGCGTTTGTGCTGTGAGTTTCTTTTTCCACTCCTCCCGCTTTAGATTCCCCCTCTAATTTCTATTTCATGCGAAATGCATACTATAATATCTAACTTTGTAGTACTAGTCTTTGAATTCTTTGTAGTGTAAACTTTTAGTATCATGCTTCTGTATTGCGGCACATTAGCGGTGTTTTTCTTACACTCGGCTAATGTGTATTTAAAGTGTATTGACTAGATTGTGAGTGAGCTTGATGGTTGGCAACCAAGCTTGTGGCGGAGCTGTACGCTGTCGGGCGCGTCCCCAGTTGCGGAATGCCTTCATTGTGGAGGTAACTGCGAATAAGTCCCGTTTGCTCTGCAGGCGAGATGAATAAACAGTCGCGAACGATCAGAGACAGCGTTTCAGAGCGTGGGGAGTACTGTGCTGGTCACCTGGTTCTCCATCAAATACCACAAGAGCTCGTAAGGCGCTGTGTCAAAGCCAATGTGACCGGTTATAGGGTCACTGACCACTCACTTCTGCAACTAGAAGCGAGTACCCAACGGAGGGCGGATGAGCAACCTCGTTGTTCACCGGCGTTTCTGTGAAGTTTTTCAGCACACAAAGAAGGCGAATGAGGTACCCAACTGTCAACGGTTTTCGTTAATCGCCCCGCTGCCTTGCGGATCAGGTCTTTATGACCAAAGGCTCGTGGTGGGATCCCTTAAGTCAACCCTCTTCCTCGGCCTGGGCAACCGGGAAGATCTCTGGCCACACAACGCATAAACGCTAACCCATCAACTGACTACCTATGTTCCCCATTTTTCTTGTTGTTAACTAGGTGTTGTCGCACTGCCAATTTTATATTGGTGAAGTGTTGAATATTATAATAGTATATATTCGCAAACAGCACCAAAGTAACGCGCCTGTTCTCAGGCAGTCCCATCAAAGTGTATGACATCGTGACTCGTTTAATTTCCTGATACGCCTGACTTTTTGTTACACCGTGTGCCATCTTGGGCAAGTGGGTCAGTTTGTAGCTCTGCGTGCAGCTTACCAATGGGTGTTCAGCCTTAGAAGTCGCCGAGTACTTGTTGAAGCTGTACTGCGTGGTGTATAGTTGAGATGAAACAGGTGGCTAGAAACCTCCACTATATGCGTCAAGTAAGAACCCAATGAACTACTTGCTGCAGGCCAGAGCACTAATTCAAGCTAGCCGTCAATCTTGACTCTGCTAGTCAGTTACTACTTATATTCTTAGTGGACCAGGGAATATCGTCGCTTCCTAGTTTTTGCTAGCCCTGAAGCAAAAGTAGTATGCTAATCCATTCACCTAGGTCCCTTCCTTGTAAGAGTTGGACATAGCGAAACTGGAAGCGAAGCGAGTGGTGTTGGACCAAAAGGCGACGAAAATCCATTCTGTTTTTGCTAGAGAAGGTGTACTTCATGCGGCTGATACACCCTGCAGCAGTAGTAATAAATGGTGATGAGGTGGAAGAAATAGACACTTTCCAGCCTCTTGGCACCACTGGATCCAGGTTTGTGTGCATCGTGTGACAGTCACTTGGCCGCCAAGATGAGCAGACTAAGCCAAGGAGCAGAAAAACATCAAATCGCTAGACAATGCCCCCGCTATTTAGGTGATCCAACTTTTTGCATCGTCCAGGCGTACTCACCGCCTGTCGAAAGGATATGCGCATCACCCTCTATAAACCGGAACGTAACATAAGCTGATAGTCAAGTAACGAGAAATCGATGCCTAGCCAACACACTAACAAATACTGACCTCTTCCGCCTTCCGCTTATCACCAATTACACGAATCGCACTGCGCCTGATTGCTAATCCACGGAGAGAACCACATGACTACACACAAGGATGTAATTTGCATACGGTTAACAATTGCACGAAGAATATTCCTTACAATAAATCACTTCAGGCATGAACAATTATAAAGCAAAATTATGACTCAAATAAGCTCGAGAAAGCTTGGTCAGGGTTGAATAAATAAACAGGAAAAACAACATAGCATACAGTTGTCATGTGCTTGGGTTCAGTGAAATAGATCTAAAAATGGTGATCCCTTCACTAGTGTAAGGGGCTGAGTCAAATTTAGAAAGCACAGGAATACTGAGTACAGGTTTTCCGTGCCGTACACCAACCACCAACACTATACGTTCGTACTGGGAGCGACCTTTATCAAGTGCTGCTCCAAGGTTCTCTATTTCGTGTCCGTCTCAATGGAACAATAGTATAATAAGGACAATAAAAGTCGACTTGACAGATTTAGTGGGATAGTTTATGTGAATTACATAGGTTCAAAAAAGTGCCAGCAAAGTGAAGCACGCATCTGTTGACTCACCATAATATACACGTTAACATACAAATATATCCCTCTACTTCGATTTCGTGGGAGTCGGTGAGTACAATTTTCCTCTGCGTCTTGTAGTCACTCGATGAGTGGAATACAAATATCGTAATGCAGGTGGTGTAATATGCATTGTCGAGTCGTTTATTAAAATGGGGAAAACGTGGGCGCAGAAATGACGAAGGTCGCAAAAGCGTTCGACAGCTGACAAACTCCAAGAGAAAAGTAGTTCCGGCGACATTCCAGCCGACTACATTGCGCAGCTAGTTTCAGATGGCAACTTCTCAATGTTGCGTTGCAGCCAAGTTTCAGATGACGGCAAGTGTGATGCGTATTTTCCAAGATCTGGTATGCCAGAATTAGGTCACTCCCGTAGACGGCGATAACTGCCACTGTACACTCCTAGGGCTTTCAGTCGTAGATGGCATGGCAGATGTAACAATGCTTTCACATTGTCAGCTACCCTTCGATGTGCGCTCTCCAGTGCAACCAGATCGCGTTTCAGCCATGGCTACGAGGCCTGAAACGCGTATTCCACATAGTGCCTCACATACGCATTGAGCAGTTAAGGGAAGATGGAGGGGTCGGACTACCAGAACCCCCTTCGTAAGAGACTAACATATCAATTCGCGGTTTTGGTGGCCTACAAGGATTGCACCGAAAAGCCGAGGTCGTCTTGCTTCACTACCCCAAGGTCGCGCTCCCGTGATGCAGTCTCCAGGCTTAGGTTTAAGTGGGATTGTGGTGTGCATGTACAGTTGTGTACTTGCCCGAGTTGAAGGGAAGTAGATTTGTCTTTGACCGTTCACATGCAAGGGCTAGGTCTCGCTGCAATAGATCGTGATCGTCCTGACAACCACTCGCCCGCCATATCTTGATGTCATCGGCAAAAAGCAGGAAAATAAACTCGATGACACGCGCAAGGCTGTTGATGAAGACTAAGAGCAAGTGTGGCCACAACACCGATCCTTGTGGGATACCGTAGTCCACTACAATAGGATAGGGTGATGAGTCCCAAACCCGAACCAGTTGCCGCCGCTGACGAATGAAATTTCCAATCCATTCAAGGACAGAGTTCCCAATTCTGTAGGCTTGTAACGTTTGGAGGAGTATTCGTGGTCCAAGCAGTGGAAGGCTTTAGAAAAGTCGATAGATGACATCTGTTCCGGTCTTACTATATGATGCTTAGATCCAACTGCCACGCACAATCGGTAGATTGGCAGTATATGACCCATGTTGACGGAAGCCGTGTTGCTCCGGCACTATGATGTGAGATCTTGCATAATACCTCAGTAATGATCGACTCCACGACCTGTGGAAGCGCTGGGAGGAGAATCACAGGGGATTCTTATCAATAACAGACGTTCGAAGGTTCTCCTCGTCCGCCAGTCCGCGTATACTGGCATAGTCAAACGCATTTGTGCTACCCAGTGAAACAACTCTTCAGAAAAAGAAAACATTTATATGCCTATCCACTAACGAAGGTTGCCGAATCAGATATACACAGTGATCTAGTCCCTTTAGAATTGCTCCTATACCTTTGTATAAAGAGATTGAGCCATGTGTGGTATTTATTCCTTTGATGTCAGCGTCACACCACGGGTAGCTGTGACGTTCGTGCGTCTTGAATAAGGACATTTATAGAGGAAGCACATCCCGTCACTCGTACTAATTGAGATACAATTTTCCAAATAAACACGTACAAAATCACGTCTACTGATCAAAACCACCTCAATTGCTAACGCATCTACTAGCAGAAACAGTTTAGACCAAAATTGTTAGTGTGGCCAACCAGAATCATTTCGGTTTTCATTGGCAAACATGATTGAGCTTCCATCGTTTTTCCATTAGCTTTGTCCGCAGGAGAGTAGAGATGAGCGTGACAAATGGCGCAACAGTAGAAGATTTGTCCCATCACCATTAATTCAACGTTAAAATAGCGTGTAATCAGTGGCGGTGGCGTAGAATGTATAACTTGTTTGTTCGTGTAAAGACGGGTGGCCGCTGAGTGTAGGGCAGCTCACCTTTGTGTGTGTGTGTGTGTGTGTGTGTGTGTGTGTGTGTGTGTGTGTGTGTGTGGATCATCGGCACACGCCACGCGCGGGATACGGTGCGAACAAGAAAGTCATGACCTTCAGAGGCTAGCCACTGTCATTTGCAAGGGTAATAACCTGCGTGGTAGTGAAAGATAGGTCGTGATATATCCCCAATTATGTAACCCACCCGACGTCCCCATGGCTCAGTGGCTTAAGCTGCTTGATAGTTGGCATCTGCCTCTAGCGGTTATGGGTTCGATCCGCAGTAGGGCACCGAGGGAATGCGCACCACTGACGAACCCCAATGGGGCGAAACGCGTCTGGTGATTTTCCGGGCTAGGCTGTGCTATGTAGCTTGTGAGCTCCTGGGACGAAAATATTAAGATGGAATTTGTCCCAGTGGGGGCGGAGGCTCGCAGACGAATTGCAGTCTTCGGAGTTCTATCGACACGAAGAAGTTAATTTCGACAACTCCGACACTGGTCTGCTGATGCCTGATACATTGTGACAGCTAACCCCATCCCATAGCATGACCTGTCGTGCGACAGTGTTGGCTACCTAGAATTTAAGTGTGACGCTCAACCCCTTCTGGATGCCATCTAGAATAGCAGCGTTCTGGAGAGGATGCATTTGGAATCGAAAGTACATATCCCGTCTGATCTCAAGCAACTACGCATAACTCCAGTTGTGAAGTTCTGGAAAAACAATTGCCGTTAACTTAAACTGGTGACAGACGATAGTTATCGTGCGGCAACAGAAGACACTGATCCAAGTCACGCATAGACTGTTTGTTCTTATCCTCAGATGCTAATTCCTCGCACAGGAAGGGATGTATTGTTTATAATCCAGATGTGGTAGTTATCGCCAATTCAGGAACTCACCGGTTATCCCTAAGGATAGTGTACAAGCCCAAGTCGGCACTTTCATGGAGCTTCATGATACACGTTTTAGTCCGAAAGGCTCGCTCATGAGGAAGAAAGGAAATCAAACATCTGAAACGGCTCCATGAATTACAGCCGATGATCGTGTCTAAGACGTAGCATAAAAGTGAGTTCGTCGTCAACACATGGGCTCATAGACACCATCTCTTCACCAGACTGATGTTCATACAGTTAGATTGTCACCTTGAAGCACGGGAGACTGCTGGACGCAAACGTACAACCGGAGTTGTTATACTCTTCTTCTTAAATGGCAAGTTGGAAAACCCAGTGGAGAAGGGAATTGGCGCTCTCACTGTGCACGCATGGTAATTGTCGATCTAACGAAATAAAAACGGAGAATAGAGAGAATAGCCGGCCCGCCGTTGGCATTTCGAGATCATGTATGGATGGCTGAGATTGCGTTTCGTAGTAGGTGCGCCACAATTCGCATGAAGCAACAATTGATAGACATCTGCCTTGTCATTGTGCGAGTTCGACGCCAGGAATTCGTTGGCCAATATAATATACTACACAGCCATCAACCAAAAGCCCAGTGGCCGAGGCACATTTGAATATGGGACAAAAAAGTATCTGGGGATTAGGCAGTACGAGACATTGCTAAGATAACTTGGTGAAATACGACGCTCTGAGAATAGACCACGAAGAGAACGGACAACGCAAGACAACAAGTCCTCATTCCAACAAAAACTGACAATTTACAATGTGCCTCAGGAGTGTAACGACGTGATACGACACACTGGAGAGTGTGAGCTCGAAAGGATAAAAGGGGAACTTCGATTTCCTTAAATGATTGACGGTATCATGGGTTAAACAACGTACTTCTATTCGAACAATGGTGAAGAGATGTGTTTATCACGCCCTGTTAGTTGGTATGGTGTGACTTTTCATAAACTTTACGAAAAAGCAGATCTTCGTTCACTGGTAAGAGGTTAGCCAGTGCGTTGCATGTGTTTGCGATGCGATAGTTCTATTTTGTTTTACAAAACAAATAGGTGATGTGTAGTAAAGCTAAGGTTTTAGTTCTGGAAAAGGGGGGGAAAGATGATGTTAAGTGGTGTAATGTAGGTGGCTGAACGCGTCATCCAGCCACCTTACGGAAATGGTGACGCGAAACACGAGGGAAACGAGTCACCATGATTGGTCTACAGTTGACCTGTCGGGATCTGCAAAGGAGTGTGTTGTGGAAAAAAGTCAGGCCATTCAAAGAACCTTCCTCATATGCTACTGTACAAGAAGCTATGTGTATATGTTAAACGGAAAACAATTGACGGCCTCGTTGGGACGAGCGGCAATCGATAGGTTTATTAATAGAGACAATTTTTATACTAATGTTGATTACGAGAACATGTGCGTAACAAAACTGGTGATGCTGGAGAGCGGCTGTGATGGCAGTGTATCCGCAGTAAGCGTGCCACAAAAACTTTGTCAGTAGTGGCAAAGTGTGCATCAAGGCAGCCGACTTAGTTCTCAAAAGACCCACCCACACAACTGCGCTCATGGATTTGAGTGTGCAGTGCTCCGCATTTGACCACGCGCCAGTGTACTTGCTTCGTGAAGTTTTCGTTCAACCTGCTGACGCAGTAGTGAGAAGTTACCTTGTGTTGCAAGAGTATTTTTATTTCCGCATACAAGCAATCGCTTTGGTTACGTGTAGCACCATCAGAATATTACTAGTGACTCACCACGTAACATCAAACGTCAATCCAATATTACCAGGCTACAGGGAGCGTGGAAGGTGACAAAATTCAAATACATAGAAAAGTTGATCACACAAAACATGGATGTAAGTTGGCCTGGTGATCTGAGCATGGCGCATTTGCTTAACTGCGAAGATGCAACACTAGACTCATGATGGACAGTAAATTTTGAGGGACCACAAAATGCACATTGTTTGTGCACCAACTTAAGCCGAGGTCTTATTAGAGTCCACCAAACATGCGAAAAGTAGCTGTTTACAGATTCATCAAACACGAGCAACAGCACCTCCAATCGGAAGTTTAACGACGTCAGATAGCACCGTGTTCACTGAAGTAGGTGCGAACAGTGAACATGCATTCAACAACGAAAGTAAATCGTCATAAGGAACTCAATGGCATGCAACGACTTGTTGTTCCAATGGTTCATTGAAATGCATCGAGTAGCAGATTTGATGGCCATTTTGAAGTATCCGTTGTGCGCGAAATGATTCGGAGTGCTGGTAGCTCGGGTTTGTTTCTCAGCAAATAAGTTGTTCGCCGAGTTGGGCAATTGGATTGCGGATGTTTCGTCACCAGTCGAGGTGAATTCATCAGTGCAGGAGGGACAGCGATTTGGAAGCAGGATTTGCCTTCTGGCACAACAGCTAATGACTGATTAGAAAGCCCTCTTGAAGTGCTCGTTGCGTGATTGGACTGCGACATTCAATCTCAATGCTGACCACGACTCCCATTGAAGTGAACTTTCGTCTTTCGATCAGGAGGACCGTAGCTGATGCAAATAGAAATCTGGTGTTGCCCGCATGAAAACACTGCATTCGTATGAGGTGTTTCGATCTGATTAGCTCAAAACAACTAGTGATAGCAGACACCGAACTCGGGACCTTTGGGATGTTAGTTGGGTCGCGACGCTGTGCCAAGCGCTGCCCATCAGAACTCAGTACTTAAAGAAATAGGGGTACCAACTAACATTTCAATGGTGCCGGATTCGATGCCTCCTATCTCTATCTAATTAGTTCAAACAAAGTCGAAACGCATCATCGAGAGTAGTGTTTTCGGAAGGGCAAAATAAAGTTACTATTTGCACTAGGTGGCAATCTTCAAGCGTCTTCGAAAACCTTTAAGACAGGGATATGAATGATGGAAAGCAGAGAATAGTAAAAAGTCCACGGTTAAGGATGCGGAAGTAGACTGTATGGTCCCATACCAAATATAAGTGTAACGGCAACAGGCGTAAGTAGACACGTGTTGAGCAGCAGCAATGTATATATATATATATATATATATATATATATATATATATATATATATATATATATATATATATATATATATATATATATATATATGGTTGGCGGGAGAGCCTATGGTGCCCTGAGGCTGGTGGTGGCTAGATCCTGACAGATGGTCTACCCACTGCTGCTACTGCTGCGCCATAGTCTCATGTCCTGGGCGCCTCCACATGGCCACCGCTGGGTGGGAGTTCGGTTTCGCCCTTCTCCCTGCTAAGATCCAGGACACCAATCCGCATGAGTCGGCTAACTGACCATGTGCTAGACCCGCTGCCTTTCGGGTGTTCATTTAATCGAAGGCTTTGGCTGAGGACCCGAGTCGTTCTCCTGTCAGGTGTGGGCGCCCTGGCAGTAACCTAGTCCATCCTCTTCGGAGGTTAGGAAGTGGTCGATGGCCCTCTTCCTGTAAAACCTAGCCATGGGAGACAACAGGTTTACGGGTTATAATCTCACAGCTGGATTGGCGTAGAGCACGAGGGCCACGCATTGTCTCTGACGGTGGGAGGACACCTCCGGGTGTTCAATGGTTTGCTACTGCCCGCCTTAAGCCAGGCAGCCCCTGGTCAAATTGGTGCAAACCCGCCAAAAACCCACCTGCGTCTGGCCGTGGTCGCAGGTGCGTATCCAATTACGGTCGCAAAACATATGATAATTGTTCCAGAACCTCAAAGGCTGCGTGTGACGGTCATCAAGCAGATCCCAATCTGTCTCTGCAATCACATTCCCGAACTGGATCTGCTCCCCACTGCCTTGTGGGTCAGGCTATTGAGCCAAAGGCTCCGGGCGGAGTCCCTCAAGCAAACCTCCGAATCACCCACTGCCTTGTGGGTCAGGTTATTGAGCCAAAGGCTCCGGGTGGAGTCCCTCAAGCAAACCTCCGAAGAACAACGACCACCTCGCTTGCGATTGCCCACCAATGCAATCGTATGCCTGCGCGCAAAGCACTCAGCATCGGGTGCTGGAATGTGCGCACACTACTGGACTGGAACTCCAGCGAGCGCCCGGAGCGACGCACTGCACTGGTCGCAATGAAGCTGGCGCGCTACCACATCGATATTGCGGCGCTCAGTGAAACTCGGCTCGCTGAGCAAGGTAAGTTGCATGAAGCAGGTGCTGGCTACACATTCTACTGGGTGGGGAACGCCGCCTCAGCACCACGTGAACATGGGGTCGGATTTGCAATATCCGATCGCCTCCATGGCCAGCTGGTGGGTGAACCAATGGGCATCAGCGCGCGACTGATGACTGTTCGCCTACGACTCGGAAGAGGTAAGTTTGCTACTTTTATAAGCACGTACGGTCCGACCATGTGTTATCCTGATGACACGCGTGATCAGTTCTACACTGAGCTATCCTCCGTGATACGGTCTGTGCCGAGGAGCGACCGACTATTTCTGCTGGGTGACTTCAACGCGCGCGTTGGGAGTGATGCATCAGCGTGGACAGATGTTATCGGTGCGCATGGCATTGGTTCAGCGAATGCGAACGGTGACAGGCTGCTCTCACTGTGTGCCACTCACGGCCTGACGATCACGAACACTCGGTTTGCACTGAGTGCGAGTGATATAGCAACTTGGACGCACCCGCGGAGTGGTCACGCTCACCTGCTCGACTATGTCATCGTACGTCAGCGTGATATGCGTGAAGTGCGCATGACACGTGTACTGCGTTGAGCTGAGTGTGGCACTGATCACAAATTGGTGCAAACCAAACTGTTCATATATTTTCGTAAATCGATGTATTGCACTCCCGCCGTGAATCGGCGTAAATTTAACATTCTCTCCCTCGGTACTGTGGCGAAACGTACTGAGCTGGAGAAGGCGATGGCTGCACGCCTATGTGGTGATGTGGACTGCATAGCCACAGTGGGCGACCTGTGGCACCACATTCGCGATCAGGTGACAGCTGCTGCCGAGGAGACCATCGGGCGCGCAAACTGTAAACGGCCTGATTGGTTTGATGACAACAATGCGACGATTGACGCATTGGTGTCAGAGAAGAATGCAGCATTTGCTGCACATGCTGCAGACCCCAGTGACTTGGGGAAGAGTAGTCAGTTTCGCAAACTTCGACGGTGACTGACCCGAGAGCTCCGTCGCATTAAAAATGCATGGTGGACGGAGAAGGCGAAGCAGATAGAATGCTACGCCGAACGCCGCCAACACAAGGAATTCTTTGACTCCTTGAAGGCGGTGTATGGACCGAGATTGGAGCCGCTGAGGAAACTGATCGATGGTAGTTCAGGCGCTACCTGCACCCAGACTGCAGACATAATGCAGGTCTGGCGAAAACACTTTGACTGTCTCTTGAACAACCGTTCAGAGATCGACTGGCCTACATTGAACGGCCTGAAGCAGCACGATGTGAAGGCGGATCTGGCGGATACTCCGACACTGGATGAGACGCATAGAGCACTTGCTCAGCTGCGAAACGGCAAATGTGCCGGAGGTGACGGGATCCCACTTGAAGTATTGAAACACGGTGGACCCGCGTTGTTGACTGCGCTGCACCACTTGGTGCAACGCGTGTGGATTGAGGAGGAGGTGCCTGCTGAGCTGAAGGATGCCCTTGTGCTACCACTGTACAAGGGCAAAGGTAGCAAGCAATGTTGCACGAATTATCGTGGCATCAACTTGCTGAGTTGTGTGGGCAAGGTGATTGCCCGAATCCTGCTCAACCGCCTCGTCAGTCAGGTTGTGGAACCTAAAGTGGCGGAAGAGCAATGTGAATTCCGTTCGGGTCGCAGCACTATAGATATGGTGTTTGCGGCTCGTCAGTTGCAAGAGAAGTGCAGAGAACGACACCAGCCATTGTACTCGCTTTTTGTTGATTTCACCAAGGCATTTGATACGGTGAACCGCGAGGCACTGTGGCTGGTGTTGGGTAAGTTTGGTTGCCCGCGTAAGTTTGTAAGTTTAATTGAATGTCTGCACAGTGGTATGCGAGCGAGGGTGCAGCTGAGTGGAGAGACCTCGGATGACTTTGCAGTCGCCTCTGGTGTGAAGCAAGGCTGTGTCTTAGCTCCTGCCCTGTTTAATATCTATCTTCATGCAATGTTGTCTTGTGCTTTTGATGCGGCTTGTGCTTACGGTGTTCGTGTGGAGCGCCGTATTGATGGTGGGTTGCTGAACATCCGTCGTTTCGGTGCGAGAACTCTAGTCTGTGAGACAACTATCCGTATGTTGCTGTTTGCTGACGACTGTGCGTTGTTTTCACACAGCGCGGATGAGTTGCAGCACATGACTAGTGCCCTGGCTTCGACAGCCGCCAAATTCGGGCTCACCATCAACACAAGCAAAACTGTCTGTCTCTTTCAGCCTTCACCGGAGGTGCAATCTTCAATATTGCCGCGAATCAGCATTGGTGCTGAAGTATTGAAAACCACCTCCCGCTTTTGCTACCTTGGGAGTGTGATGTCGACTGATCAGCAGCTACACGTTGAGTTGCGTAATCGCGTGTCGAAGGCGGCAGCGGCATTCGGGAAGCTAGAGTACCGAGTGTGGAACAACCATCAGCTTACCATTGGCACGAAGCTGATGGTGTACAAATCCATGGTACTGTCCGTTCTTCTATACGGCAGTGAAACGTGGACGATGTACCGTCGGGATGTGCGATATCTCGAGCGGTTCCATCAGCAGTGTGTGCGACGAATTTTGCGGATCGGCTAGGGCGCCAGAGTTGCAGACACGGAAGTGTTGCGCCGAAGTGGGATGTATGCAGTGGACGGCATACTTTTACTGCGACACCTGAGATGGCTCGGTCATGTGAGCTATACGGATTCGGCGCGGATACCGAAACAACTCTTATACGGTCAGCTGAGTATTGGGAAGCGGCACGTGGGGAAACCAAAGTGACGTTACATGGACATGATTAAAGTGAGCCTCTTACGTTCTAATCTTGGTTGCAGATCATGGGAATCGAAGGCGGTTGATCGGCGTGCATGGCGCGATCTAATCACGAAGGCAGTTGCTGAAGTGCGGGAGAAAGCCCTCATGCATGCAGAGAAGAAGCGGCAAGTGCGGAAGCGGCAAGCACCAATGAATTGTACTCCATCGACATCGAGTGCATGGTGCTGTAGAACATGCGGTCGCGAGTGCCTTAGTCAGGCAGGCCTAGTGAGCCATGAGAGAGGTCACTCGGGACTACTACCGAAGCGACGACGGGTCCCGCAGTGAACGTAGGCAGCCCCGGCACAGCGTTTGTAGGCACGCTAAATTCGATTTACTAACCGCATGCTTGCATGCTAAGTCTCTTTATTTCAGGTGGTGGGTTTTCGGTTCTGTCCTAATGCCTTTCTTTCTCATATAAATGTCTAGTGGGCCATGAGTTATGCCATTATGGGCCACTACAGAAGCGACGACGGGTCCTGCAGAGAGTTACGGCGAACCGGCGCAGCGTTTGTAGGCACGCTGCATTTTTTTTACTAACCGCGTGCTTCCATGCTAAGTCTCTTTATTTCAGGTGGTGGGTTTACAGTTTTTACCTTAATGCTTCTCTTTCTCATATAAATATCTCCCTGTACTCTATTCCATTAACTTGCACACATCGCCTAAGCCAATTGTATTCGATTTCCATAACATTTTTGTGTTCGTGGCATTCCGTGAACTATACTTCCTGACCTCGTGCACTTAGCTAGGATTTGTTTGTAAACAACTTATTACATATGCTATTAAATTAAGGTTTATATCACCGTTTCCTTATGCATTAAACGAGTTTTTCTCTTTTTTTATTCTCTCTCTCTCTCAAGTGTTTGGCTGTTGCTTGATATCCCCGGTGTGGATGCGCTTGATGTGCATGTTGACAAGGTGCCTACCTGTCTATTACCCACTACCTCGTCCATACTGCCTCCAGGAGACAGTTGGTCGTTGCTGGAGGACACGGGGTGCACGGTCCTTGTGGTCGTGTTAGGATCAAAGAGTGGTTCCATGCAGTCAGTGTGGAGCGGACTACGGTCCAGCCACCGCCTTGTGTGCGCTTGATTCCCAAATACAGCGTGCTTGTGTTTGCCTGTGAAGGAGTGTGGGCCGGCTCCGTTGATGAAACGTGGCTCCCATCCACATGCCTCCCGGTCTTATTCCTTCGGGTTTACACTGGATATGCGGTGTATGATTGGAGCTGTGGGTGGTGCAGCGCAAGCCATCCATGGTAGGCACAGGCGTCCTGTGGCTTGCCACAGTGACAGGCAAATCCGAAACCGGATGCCACCACCGGGGATATCAAGCAACAGCCAATCACCTGGAACGACAAGATGAAAGAAAGCAAATCCAAAAATGCATACAGATACGGTGGCATAACTCTAAGCTAAATAAGCATATGAATTAATTTGGTTAGCAACGAATCCGCGATAAGAAAAAAATGTCCACAAGTTAGTTAAAAATGTTACAAAACGCAACAAAGTTACCCAAGATAAGCGCAATGAATGTAAGCAAGGTGGCCAGTTAATAGAACAGGTAGGTAGAACAAACCAAATAAAGTGGAATGAAATTTAGCCAGTTTAAAAAGACCTAGTTTAAGTGTAAGTTGGTTGAGCCCAACTGCGGTGAAGAAGCATCAAGAATTCAACGTCATATATATATATATATATATATATATATATATATATAGCCACGTTGCTTACATTAATTGCGCTTATCTTATATATATATATATATTTATATATATATTTCGCATACGGCAGACAGAATGCTCGAGAGCATATCACCGCTCATTTAATCTAGGTAGCTTCCGGTCAAAGCCCATCTGGAGTTGACATTCGTCGCACGGATATCATCTCATACTACGAAGAGATATACATGAATTATTCAACATGCAAATGGACACGACTCCCACTGCATGAAGAAGCTGACAATGGAGTGGAAGGAAGCCGGGGAAAATTGTGATCGGAACCCAATTGCATGAGTGGACTACCCGAGATTATCATTTACCCACATAACTCACTCGCCGATTGGGCCCTTCAGACCGCGAAGAAACTATTTGAAAGGAATCGGTTGGTACAGTTTGTGAGCAACGGTTCGCTTTTGACACAAAAGCTTCGTCAGGCCAAGTGAACCAGTCGAGAATTGGTATAGCAACTATAGCGAACTGGGATGATAATCGCGACGAATGGAATGTAGGCAGAGGGTCAGACGCGTTACAGGTCAACGCATCACTCCAAATAGTGCATGGAACGGTCACAAGTGGTCCGCGTTACAAGGTCACACACGTAAGTCCTGTTAACGATGGGTGTGACGATGATATGATATTCATTCTCTGCCCTGGATCCGTCCGCCGGCGCTCCTCAGACTGGTCGGGTTGACACAGCTTGCCACATACTAGAAAGCTCTGCCTCGTCCATTCTGTTCACACAGTAGTTCACTTTGCTAATCTCAACCGCCTCAGCAATCAGATTCCGGGGAGTTGATCGCAACCCCTTTCTAACGATTTTGACGTTATCCAAATCGATCTCATGCACTGTATCTATCGCGTTCATCGCTACTGCCGAGCTCCTCAATAGATCCATATGATCAAGCTCGCTTCTCGGTGGCCGTGTTATGCATCTCTTGTGTTCTGCTATCCTTGTGCGTAGCTCTCTCGCGGTTTCGCCGATGTACACGTGTGCACAGTCTTTCTAACTAATTTTCTAGATGCAATTGGTTATCCTATCTGCGGGAAGTGTGTCTTTCAGGTGCACTAGTGCATAGTAGAGCGTTTGCTCTTTCTGGAAAATTACCGTTATGTTTGCTTTATTTAGGACTCTCCGGATGGCCTCCGATGTTCCATCTTTATAAATATCTACCGTCCTAATCCACTCCGTAGTACGCCGTGAGGATTTAAATTTCTTTGAAACTAGTGTTGTACAACCGCCTCGGGTATCCACTATCAAGCAACTGGTTCATTGCTTCTTTTCGGGCGGCCTTTTTATCTTCTTCCTCTGTGCACAGGGTCTGAGCTCTGTGAAACAGAGATGAGGTGATTCCATTATATCAATGCTTTAGGTGACCTGAACTGTAGTGCAGTACACCATCTGTGTCCGTCGGCTTACGATATGTCCTTGATTTTTGACTACCCTCATTCCTGGGAATTAAGCAGTCAAGAAATGACAATGTCGTACTGCAAGATTGAAATTCCACCGGTCCAACTTGGAAGCCTGTAGCCAACTACAGATATTGTAACGTAGTTAATAATTCAGATAGTGTTGAGACAGAGCGTAGACTACTGGAGAAGGGTTTGACATTTATTATCAATAAATCCAAGAGCCGAAGAAGTTATTCATAGTGTGGAGATTGCATGGGATCACCAACGTAGTCTAGGAGACGCATGGTGGTGCGTATTGCTTTGGAGGAGAGACCGAAGTGGACGAGTATAGTTGGTACGACCTATCACAAAGCAGGTATGAGATGGAAATAGGCAACGCACCTGCTGCAGTCCAGTAGTCAATAATGCAGGAAATATTCTATGCTACTGCTTAAATTAAATGGTTCTAGCTGTATTGTTGCTAGGAACTTTAATAGAAAGGATACAACATTCCCGAAGACACTTGGCTTGGTAGATCTAATGACTTTTTCGACCAGACAAGATACCCAGTTGGACACTGTGTACACAAATAAACGGCAGTTATTTTCCATACAAAAACGAGACCCTTTGAGCAACAGACTAATGTGTTTTAAAATTGTGTCCAATCATATACAGCATAACTAATCTCTTCACGCTGACTAGACGCCCTTTTAAGAGTATCAAACGGCGAAATTGCACTTTCGAAAAGACCAAAAGGCCCCAGATGATGTGTTCTTTAACTGGTTTTTCGGTCTTCAACAATGAGGACCTGTCGCTTCAATGTGACCATCTTACATACTACATCAAATAGTTGTTTGACATGTGTAGTCCTGTTTAAACCATCTAATTAAGGGCAGACAGATTTTCATCACCACTGCTAAAGCGAGTTCGAAGGATGATAGAATGGGTTTACAATTGCACGATGGCTGCTCGTGTCAAGAGCTTAACCTTAGCAATTAAATCTGGGACAAAAAGACCAAACAACATACACGTCGGAGTGGTTCTAGGCAACCACAACTGTCGTGATCTATGGCGGCTTTTGAAGCAGCTATGTGGTTAGAGTCCCTGCAGCCAGAGCGGTGAAGTGGATGTGGACAAACGGAATTCTGTGTTTGGTTCCGCCTCATCAAGCTCACCCCGTTGGTCTCCTTCATTAGCTCAAGTGCAGCGGAACTCTTCGATCAAAGCAATGTTCACGAGGAAGTCAAAAGATTAAAGCCCACTAAAGCTAGTGGTCCGAATGCTCTCTCACCATTAGCTTTGAAAGTTTGCTGATTCTCTCACCTTACTCTTAATAGATCTCTTTAACAAATATTTAATGATGGGTGTGATCCGCGGACATTTGGAGATCGGCCAGTATAACCCAGTAACCAAAAATAAATGTCAAAAATATCGTCAGATTGCATGTACATCTTTGCTTCTAAAAGTTTTCGAAAGACTGTTAATTCCGCGGATTTGTTCAGTCGCTCCTAAGGATGATATTTATCAGTTTGCGTATTGACCTCCACATTTTACATTGGATGCAGTGGCATATCTTGTTCATTCTATAGCCTCTGCATTCGACCAAAAATGTAAATCCGTACGGCTTCTCTTCCTGGATTATTCGAATACTTTTGGTAGCCTAGATAGGTCAATGTTACTAAACCTGCCATGCGAAAATGGAGTTCATCCAGGTGTATGTAATCTGTTACGTGACTATATTACAGATCGTATTCACTTCACCAAATTGAATGGTAAGAAATCCTGTCCTCCGTGCCGACTGTGGCGTTTGGCAGGGAGCGATCCTATCACCATTTCTACTTCCCTTGTATGTTGCACGTCTCCCTAAACAAACCACGTGTATAGGGTGCAAATATGCTGATGAGGTGCTGGGATGTACGGCCCAGGACTCCTCATCACTTCAACATAAGTTAGAAGACCTGGTGGAATGGTCTTCATCCAGATCTTTTACGCTGAATGTTTCTAAATGCAGTGATGTAGTATTTTATTTGCTCAGTGGCGTTAAGTTGCAGTCCCTCATAGATTTCTTCCGCACGTTTACTGCGAATGAACATCCCATCCCCAGCTCTATCACCGTTAAATATCACGGCGTCTTTTGTTCCACAACCATTCTTGGTCAAAGCATGTTTGCAAAAATTTTCAACACATCAGAGAAGATTCATTTTATGCCCTCAGACTTAAGATGTTTTCAGTACCTCGTACTTTAATATTCAGGTTTGTGACCCCTTACATTATTCCCCATTGATTATACTGTTCTTCTGTCATTTTCCTGGACTGTTTCAGAAAGACTACATCTTATTGGTGCGATCTATAAAGCACATTTCTAGATGCAACGGCTTGTCTAGAGATGCCTTAGTTACGTTGATCACTTCTAGACATCTTGATGCCTGCAAGAATTTTACTAAGGTACTAACTGATCAATTTCATCCACTCCACAAGGATGTTTCTAAAACGCGCCTTTTCTCTTCTCGTCCGAAATTCAGTAGTTTAGTCTCCCGCACGTCATCGGCTTGCCACTGCTTGTTGGCTAAGTAAAAGTCATAAACATACTGCGTGAGCGGCTGTTGCAGTGACATTTTGGCATATTTTCCATTTTTCTCTTCAAGTATGTTTATTGATATCATCCAGATTACCGTAGTTGTGGTGTAAATGCTGAAAATGAACCCATTAGGGTTCATAAAACCTATTTTGATTTGAATAGACAAGCGGCAAGCCTGTTTACATTAAACAATGCGGCTACGTAAGTGCGAGGTAATTTGGCTGCACGCACATCTTCGCGCCTTAAAAAGAACACTGGGCCAATCCGTGAACGAATGTGAAATTTACATAACAATTTGCTCGTCCACCGAGGATCGAGCTTTTGTGCATGAGTTTAGGATGTTCCAAATTTAATAAACAGTTGGTACATAATGCGAAACCTCATTAAGCACAGTGTAACTTAGAGATTACTCTCAATAGCAGCCGTAATGCCTTAGGCACCGTACTCAACATAAGCAAGTAGCCGGAGACCGGTGTGCCAGTGCACATCGGAAAAAGCAACAATCCTATCCCATGTTGGCTAAGCACAAAAATAAGGATAAGTTATTGTTTCCTAGGACAAGTAAATATTTTGCACCCAACGGTACTGCAGACACAGGTGTGGGTAGGTTGTACAAATGGTTGCTTCGTAAGGAAACCAGCACACGGAGAGTAAGAAATAAGTGCAGTGAAACGAGAGTCGGTTCCTAAGCTTATAACCGCATCCCATCAGCAACGGAAAGGGTGAAACTCGGGAAAGGTTTGTGATGTGATTTATTCATCACGGATAGGAAGATTGGCCGGCCGTGCAGTTAATTGTAATCGCGTTGAGGATGAAATGTCGGCCGATGACCGAGTGGTCTGCGCGCCCGGTTTGCAACCATAAGGTCACCGGTTCGAATCCGCGTAGGGGTGGGCATCCTCGCGGTACACAGCCGGCGCGCGACTGCTGGTGGTCGCGTGCCAGAAAAGCGGCGTTACGGCGTACAGCTGACATTATTGTTTATTTGAGGATGAAATGAATGCGAAAAAATAGCAAAAGCAACGCCATATCTTCAGATGTGCGTAGCCAGTTGGGTAGGTGAGACAAACAAGCCACAAATCGTGTAGATGCATCATGTGGATGATATCAGTGAAAACAATGACTCGATCTACTGAGGAAACCGGTAAGCCGTAGTAAATATTGATGATGGTTTTGAATCTTGTGCTTGCTACTCGTCCGAGTTCAGTAGCTTGATGTGTAAAGAAATTAGCAAACAAAAACCGGTCGGAAACATCCTTGATGGGATAGACATCTGTCCGACTGACAAATAGCATAACGGATTTCGGTGAAGATAAAGCATGAAAACTGTTCAGTGCTTTCATTAGCTCATATCTTGCTGGAAACAGTTCAAAGGTAAGTGTAAAATGTCCGAATAACGATGCACCTAGCTAATGAAAACCGAACGCTTAGTTGCGGATGGGGAGAGAATCGCAGGTAATGGTGGACTAGAAGCGATCTTGTGGGATTCGGCAATTGACACAGTAACCCAGCCGTTCCGGGTCGTTTCAATGCAAGATCTGTGATCGCTTACCGGCAATCCTGTCCGTCGATTTCCGCTGAGCATAAGGAACTAGAGTTCTGAAGGTAGTTTAGTTGATGCTAGATCGATTCGGTAATGTATGTACCGCACTTTACCAACCGCTTGGTTGTACCCAAAGTACAACAGTGATGTGCGACAAATACACGGTATTGCATGCAGCGATAGCAGTTCGAGCAGATGTAGGCTCTGATGAAATGAGCGATACATGGTACCCGCTTCATAACAGCCTAGTTAGTGTAAAAGAGTCCCGGTTGGAGTCTGGGTAACGAATTTCATCCCGTGAATGGTTCCCAAGGACACCATCTTGTAAGGCTGTCAAATTCGACAATATATACGCAGCTAATGAACAGTTATAGTAGTTTTGCTTCGTTTCAACGATCGGAGATAAATATTTCATCGGTGGATTCAGGTTTTTAGCGTGGGTCGCACATTGTGGCGCGCAGCGTATGAGAACGAGCTGTAGACTCACATTGCGGTACAATCGTTGATATGTGTTTCTCACCCTCAGCTAACGTGTAATGATGCAGACTCATACTCTCACTTTCCGTGCTGTTACCGGATAAACACGACGTGGGCGGGTGCCCAGGTAGCATAGTGTATGTAGTCCGTGAGCACTCCGGCTCATTGTACGGGAGCATTTTTGTTTGGTTCAATGTGGACAGAGGGCTATGGACCCGAACATAATCAACGAACACCAGATGTTTTTACCTGATTCTAAAATGAGATCTACCCAGAAGAGCAATATGGAATGCCAATTGAGGTCTTCATTCCGGAACTGTTGTGTGCCAACGCATGGTAAAACGCAAACCGTGTAAATATTAAATTATGGAACTCGGTAGGGAATTATGAGCGGTGATTGGATAGGAAATTGCAATCCTCACAATGCAGCAGTCGCACGAAATGATAAGTACTAAAAATCAGAAATGATATTGAAACACTATGCCTCTCGACGAAATGAAACGACCACAAACGTTCACTCGCATACAGAAGTAGGTCAGCGGTGAATAAATGGGACATGGTTCAAACAAAGTGATGACAACTCGCAGTCAGCACTTCATTTGATGTGCCCCGAGGCGCGTGCCCAAGTGTCCAGAGGCAAAAGCAATTGACTACTCACTCAGGAGGCGTAGGTCGCATGACCAGACGGATTCACGACGATGGTCGATAGTAACCGTGGCAACAACAGATGGAGTTAGGAAATGACCGCGCCATATTACGCAATATCTACACCATTTCCGACCCATGTTAGGCCATACAGGTAACAAGTTGAGCTAACCAGTTATCAACCACATCTGTTATGCTAACAGGTTGCTCCTTCCGATGAACCAATTTGAGCCAGGCGACTGTGACATGCGCGCACCGTCGTGCGCCTGTTTCTTTAGCCAAACGCGGTCGGCCAATAGCATATCGGATGCATAGTAGACATAGCAACGTGTACGCATGTGTAGGGGAATCACTACAGCCCGGAGTTGCTTGTGTGCGACCTGTCACATAGGCAGGGACGGATAACATGACGGGGGATGGGGGTAGTAACTCGTTAATATTTGAGGTCACCAACGGCAGGCTAAGATGAAACGGGGTCAGTGTATGATAAGGAATTTGGGCGCGATTCACAGCACCATTATAACAGAGCCTGTTGTCGAATAGGACCACTGGCTACTCACATTCTGACACGACTGACAGTCCATGTTCCTAAGCTAAACCCCAGGCATTTGTCCGTACGATCTATCGCGTGCACGGGGCAACAGGCACAATACGAGTGGCGCATTGAAGCGCGGGGGTCACAGGTTACTTTGGTCAAACCGCTAAATCGCATGTGCACAGGTGGACATAGACACTTTCACTGGTGCACTGATCGCAGCACAGAAAGCTTCCTGCGATGGGCGACATATCAACGTGAACACTAAGATTGTAATGCAGCTGATATATGAGTTGTCTTAGTGCTTGTACCACGGCTAGCCCGCAATGCGCTCCAAAGCAACGTGTAATAGTTACACTGAGTACTGTTTAGTAGGAGCAATGAAGTGAATGCGTAACGAGTCCCGTAGGTTGGTAGGGTGTAGACCACAAAATACAATGATGATAGCGATAGCATAGTTAGGCGTATACCAACGCTACGGTGATACCATGATGTGCTGTAGGTAGAGGAGTAATGGTGCAAGACGAGGTTGAGAATGGGATGTCTACACAGGGAGCGGCTCACGGGTTTGTTGTACGCCGTCACGTGCTCCCGCAGGTTGCAAATCGATGAATGCCTTCGTACTGAGGGCAAGCGTGAATGAGTCTCGCTTGTTCCGCAGGTGTGTTTAATGGGCAGCTGCGGATAATCAGCGCAGCATCTCAGAGCGTGGAGAGTTCGAGTCTGGCCATCTAGTTATGCATTAAATACCACAAAGCCAACGTTTCTGGCTATAGGGGTACTGACCACCCACTTTTAACCGGAATGAAGTACCTAACGGAGGGTGAATAAACAACCTCGATTAGTACTCGCTTCTGTGTGGACTACCATCGAACACTAAGTAGGTGTTTGAGCCACCTGGCTGTCGACTGTGTTCACAGTCAGCAACGAGACGGATGTTTCGGGAAAAGTCTCATCGTCCCTTTACTGCTATACTCGTACTGTTCCGGCGCCATAGGTAGTTTGTCGCCACTCGAAAGTCTTGTTATCGGCTCTCGACATACGTTAATAGCCTCACCGTTTTGTGGGTAAGGGATTTAAGAACTAAGGCGCTGGCTCTGGTTATATAAGTTAACCCCCTTCCCCTACCTGGGTAACTGGAGAGCTCTATGTGCGCACAACACACCCGGACATGAATGTACCTAATCCTCGGATCGTTTGCAGGATGCATGCACGCCGAACTTATGGGGAGACATAAGTGAAGAAGCCGCGGACCAACCTGATGTACGAATTGTGTTTACTACGCGCGCAGAAGCAGCGCTACTTGTTTGGATTCCAAGTAATAACTAATCCTGTGCAATTCGGCTAGAAGTCTCCATACGATTGCGCAGCTGCGAGGCAACCAAACACTGTTTGTTTTGCGCAACAGTGCATGCTACGATGGGTTGCAGATCGGACTCAGATAAAGATGAGTTCTACCGTCAACTCTCCGACCTACTCCATAAGAATCATCGCAAGGATATCGTGCAGCCCTGGTGACATCGGGGACCTGAGTGCACCGGTTGGTAGGCTCGAAGCTTAGGTACAAGATGTAGGTAGTCTGGATTGCTATGGTATTCGCATGACGGATAAAGAAAGAAAAAGAAAGGCATCATCAGTACGCCAGTACACAGTACCGACGCTTCGGTGCCGCACAACCACCGCCGGTCGCACGTGGGCTAAGGATACTGCGAGGGTCGCCGGGTCCCTACAAAGGCTCGAACCCGAATCGTCAGATAACGAAACAAGCTCGTTATCTTTAGGCTACGGGATTTAGGAGATCGACCGCCACAAATCTGTGCTGATCACCGTCGTGGACACACTGACCACATCGTCATTGATTACCGTTGACGAGGCTGTTTAAGGGACAGCAGATCAAGTTAAAGTACTTAGCTCACTTCTGATCACGCGCTTGTGTGTGCTAGAATCGTTCTGCATTTTTGTCGGCACCTAGCAGCATCGTCGGACACAGCTAGAAGTAGGCAAACTCGCTGTTGCAAATAAGTTGCGTGCCTTTCGGAATTCGTCACCTATTCTGAACAGCTCTCTACTCACAGATGTTGAGGCACATTGGGCACATATTCGGAATGCTGGGCACAAATGTGCTAATGTCATTTGTGTGTTTACTAGGCATACCATCAACCGACAGATTTCCGCTCGGTGTTCAACTTGTGGAAGATCACCGTACAATTACTGTAACTCAACGCTAAGCTCTGAACACCGAGCTCAAACATCTCACCATGGAAGATGGCGGAGCCTGGTGGCAGTGAACGTGCATTTTGTAACGCACCCCCTGTGTTCCGTGAGGCATTCAGAGATACTGATTTCCTTCTGGCATTCGCGCGGAAGTATCCGAGGTACCGGTTACCCGAGTATTGTTTCTACCGTACTGCATTTATCTCCCAGCCCGTGTCATCGTGACCGATTTACAGGGTCCTGCCCCTCGCCTCACCCAGAAGGGAGTGGAATCAGGTTAGTTGCAGGTGATTTGTCCGCTAGGAGGAGTGCAATGTGCGGTCACATTTTAATCCGAATACAGAATCCACGCTCGCTGATGAAATTATTAATGTAAGATGCTTCATTTGCTCAAGTAGAAATGAGTTGATGACCAACAGCAACTTCCTATTGTGCTTTCGGCTATTGGCAGAATGATGGTAAGATCGGCCTGCCAGTTAGCAAATGTACGGACGCAATTGAGGAGTAAAACGCGTCGCCTAAGCGCATACATCATACCTGCCACATTGAATTCACATACTATAATCCTATGGGGTGTTAAGATGCAGGTGGCAATATTAACCGAAACTTGGACTCCCCGCAGTGTTCTCTCAAACACTAGATTTGTGTGGTGGGGTTGCTACCAACCGCATTCGATCTGGAGGTTGCGTTACATCGTCCGCTTCCATCTACCTTACAGGTTTGGTTAACATCACTGATGAAACCGAGAATACGAATTCAACAAGAGTGTTGCAGTAGGTAAGGAAATACCATTAGTTGAATTCCTGCGTTCCTTGCCCACGGCTCCAGAGCCTATGCGGTTCGTAGACTAAACAGTCCATTGCCCTTATGTATCACAAGTCACCGCAGGGGGACAGCTATGTTCCGTGGTCACAAGGAAAGAACACTGCACAGGGGTGTTGCTGCGATGACGAATAGACAACGCGGACAGGCGTATGATTGACCGCAAACAGTTGACCAGATTTGGGTTAAGCAGGTAGCCAGTTTCACGGGGTAGGACAGAGGCAAACGGTCGAGTGCAATACACAGGTAATTTGGGGAGGTAGGGAAATAAATTTTCAGTAACACTGTGAGGCTGGACCCATCGCAATGAGGCTGCACCTTACCGTGGTGCGATGGTTTGTGTGTCTCAGTGATCCATTGAGCTTTGCTGGGTGGTGCTTTTTTGCACCTTCAGAGCCACTCACACCAGATTGGTCAATGGTTAGAGGCCAGACAAACTTAGCCTCCTGGTCCTCCAAATTGGGTGTTGGAATGAGGGTGGCTCCTTATTCCTTAAAACGGACTCTCTGTAGCCAAATGCCAAACGCGCTGCCTTGCGGTCACGTTTTCGAACCAAGGACTTTGGTTGAGAACCCTAATCGTTCTCCTGTCTAGGCCTAGGTAACCTGACAGTATCCTGCCCACGCATTACTATGAATCATTCCTCAAACAAATTCCTGATATCATGGACACCGCAAAGGACAATCAACTGTGCCCTACCTGCTGCATCGAGCAGGGTGGATAGGGGTTTGGATGCTACTGCTCAAGTCTTCCCATCTTCTTATTCCCCTTCTTACGCTTTTTCACCCTTATCGTCCCATTCCAGTTTCACTTCTATCTCCCTGTTTTCAACCCCCAATTCTCGGCTCTCCCCCACCTCGCTTCAATAGTCGCTTGTCTTCTAGTTGCAACTCACATGTGAACGCGGAGCGTCATTCTTGCTCTTTCAAACAGGCCCATGTCTAACCAAGCGGTCCATTCCAGTTCATCGACTTCCGTTTGGAGCCCTCGATCCTCCTTCAGATTGGCATGCCTCAATGTACGCACATTGCTTCAGATCGGTCAACAGGCAGCACTTGTCCGAACATCGGAGACCCGCCTGCAAGACTCGAGCTCTGTTCTCACTCTGCGATCCCCTTCAGGTGACACTAGCTACACTTTCTCATTGCGCCTATCCGGTGACAAGTCAGCTTCGAGTACCGGCCAAGCCGGTGTTAGTATTGCCCTGAGTCCCCGGGCTGAAGCTACTCTGGTTGATTGGATCCCAATCAGTAGCCGGATGTGTGCGGTCCGATTAGCTGGATCGTACAAAGCTTCGAAGACGCACGGAACTAACAGGTGTCTATTCGTTATCGCTGCCTAGGCACCCACAAACTCTAGCGATGATTCGGTAAAAGACGACTTTTATCGTCAACTGAACGAGCTCCTTAGCCACAGAAGAAGCTCGGACACTGTTGTGCTGGCTGGGGATCTGAACGCTCAAGTTGGAAAATTATCCACTCATGAACTGCATCTGGGCGGCCAACATGGTGTAGGCTCCCGTAATGATAACGGTGAGCGGTTACTTCATTTGTGTGAAGATGCTCGCTTATTTCTTGCGAGCACTAATTTCCGACACAGCACCCGCCGGAGGGTGAGTTGGCGCCCACCAGCCTCGAACCAGCTATGGACGCAAATCGATCACATAGCGATAAGTTACCGATGGAGAGGCTGCGTCCAGAAGTGTCGCTCGATTTGGAGCACAGGTGTAGACATCGACCATGCACTTGTATCTGTTGACATGCGGATGTGCTTTGGCGCAAGCCCACGACGACGTTGTGACCGCATTGACACCAGCCAACTGTTCTGAATGCCTATCAAAGTACACTGTCATGCGAGTTGAGTAAGCGCTCACTGGTCTCATATTCACCAGACCTTACTAGCAGCAGGCAAATCCTCATGTGGTAAGTCTAATCGTCAACATGGACATTGGGTCTCTTCGCAGTCTCCGGAACTTATCGATGCTCGCCGGCATATTCCGACTGGAAGCGAACACAATGAAACTCGCAGAGCTCCGGGCAAAACTCCGTGCTAGCCTGAAGAGAGACCGCGAATCTTGGTGGTCTCATCGTGCATCAGAGATGGAAATGGCCGCTGGCCCTGGTAACCATCGAAAGTTATTCCGGCTGATACGAGAAACGGGCAGCAGGAGACCTGATGTTAGTGAAACTATACGTGACGAGAGCGGATAGCCTATCCACGACTTGTCAAAACGCTTGGAGCATTGGACTGAGCATTTTGAAAAGCAATTTAAAAGGTCATTGTAGGCAGATATCTCGGCGGTCACTGATCGCCCCGCTCCGTGGGCTGTCCCTTTGGATTCACCCTCTCGCTCAGAAGTCGAACGTGAGATCTCACTGTTGAAGTGAAATAAAGCCGCAGGACCACATTATCTTCCTCCAGCCCTCTACGAATTACTAGTGAAACTGTGGGAGCAGGAAACTGTCCCAACCGATCGGAGCCGCTCCGTCATAGTCCCAATTTTCAAGGGAGGCTCACGATCGGAATGCGGCAACCATAAAGGAATCAGTCTGATCTCCATCGCCTCTACATTGCTTGTCTCTATAATCCTTCACAGACTGAGTGGCAATCGTGAAACCCATATTCGTCAAGAGCAAGCCGGGTTTGGTCGAGGTCGTGGCTGCATTGACCACATCTCCACTTTGCGTCAGTTGTTGGAGCACCGTCACACATACTGGCGGCCCACCGTTGTCGCGTTTCTCGATATCAAAGGTGCCTTCGATTCGGTGGATAGGCGTGCACGTTGCGACTGTCTACTCAGGAAAGGTGTAACTGAGAAATATGTAAATATTATCCGAGCATTACATGCGCGTAGCTCGGGCAGAGTGAGTACTTATGGCAAGTTGCCGTCGCCCTTTAATATCTCCAGTGGTGTGAGACAAGGATGCCCGCTGTCACCTTTCCTCTTCAACTTCGCTGTTGAAGTCATGGAAATTGCGTTCACAGGACAAGACTTAGGTGCGGATCTGCCCGCAGGAGAACGAATTCTTGACTTAGAATATGCTGATGATATTGCCCTAATCTGTGACAGCTCACAAACGTGCCAAGCGGCACTGGACAGATTAGCACTGGCTGTCAGTCGCTTCGGGCTTTGCTTTGCACCATCGAAGTGCAAAGCGTTCCTCCAAGATTGGTTTGGACCGCCTCCTACGCTGAACCTTGGAAGGGATCAGCTAGAAGTCGTTCGGAAATTCAACTACCTGGGAAGTTGTATCAGCGCCCTTGGGATTGAAGATGAGATCATGAACCGTATAGCAAAAGCTCGAAGCGATTTTGCTAAACGTCGCCACTTATGGCGCCGGCGCGACATCTTTCTCGCCCTGAAGGGTAGAGTGTACAATGCAGCGGTACGTTCGACCCTACTGTACGGCTGTGAAACCTGGCCCCTTAGATCAACGGACATAAAGAGGCTAGTTACGTTCGACAACCGTCGCAACGAGACTGGACCTCAACGTAGTGCGACGGTTTGCGTACCGCATTGACCCATTGAGCTATACTGGGTGATACCTCCGGGCACCTTGAGAGCTACTCCTACCAGGTTGGCCAATGGTGAGAGGTCAGACAAACTCAGTCTCCTGGTCCTCCAGGTTGGGGGTTTGAAATGAGATGGCGTCCATTTCTGTAAAACTAAATCATTACCACCTCCCCGCTGCCTTGCGGACAGGCTTTTGAGCCAAAGGCTTTGGATGAGGACCCTAATCGTCCTCCTGTCTAGGTCTGGGCGCCCTGGCAGTATCCCAGCCCACATACAACCATGACATTTTCTTCAAACATAAACTTCATCCTGCATCGGCCGTCGCACAGATTATCAAGGGTCGCCTTATCTGCTGCATACAGCAGGGCGGATAAGCGAAAACATGCTACCGCTGGTGCCTCCCTTCTTTCTTTTCTACCTTTTTCTCTTACTCCCATCCCGACCCCCATTACTAACCTTCCTTCTATAATTCCCAGCTTAATTGACAGCAACCGAAGTGCCACTGGAGTAGAACCATCTGCAGCCACCATCCCACCGCACCAATCGGACGCCTATCGGCGAAAGTCCCTTATAAGGCCACGCTATCCCGTTTCCATGGCGACATTCAACGTTCGCAAGACAAACAGATAAACAGCCTGCACTCGCACGCACCTTGGACACACTGGGTATTGATGTGTGTTGTGTGTCCGAAACTAGGATCAATGACCCTAACGGGGTTGTTGAATTAACTGCACCCGGCTTATCCTCTCGTTATTGGTTGCATGCACCCGGAGACGCCGATGCAGCACTCACGGGTCAAGCTGGTGTAGGTATCATTCTAAACTCCAAAGCTGAGCCATTGTTGGTTGATTGGATTCCGGTGAACAGCCGTTTATGTGCAGCCCGTTTGACGACATCAGCTAAGGTGGATTCACGAAGTAGTACAAAACGCTGTTTGTTTGTGGTTTCCGCTTATGCTCCCACCGACTGCAGTTCTAATGCTGTCAAAGACACATTCTATCACGAACTGAACGCGCTACTACGCAGTGCTACTAGTTCAGATATTATAGTACTTGCAGGGGATATGAACGCACAAGTAGGACGTCTGAGCTCTTCAGAAGCTTAGCTGGGTGGTAATTGTGGACTTAACTCCGAACGGACTGACAACGGTGAGCGTCTGCTTCAACTGTGTGCGGAGCACCAGTTGTTTCTTAGTAGCAATGCTTTTAGACACAGTGGGCGCCGAAGTGTCACTTGGCGTCCTCCAGTAGCTGGCCAGCGATGGACCCAAATTGACCACATAGCCATAAGTTACAGATGGCGTGGTTCCATCCTGGATTGCCGCTCATACTGGAGTACCTGTGTCGACTCTGATCATGCCTTGGTACGCTGTCACTTCTCCATGAACTTTACCGGGAGGCGCACCAAGCGTCCCTTACGATTGGCAACGGAGAAATTGTCTCAGTCCTCGGTCAGACAAGCCTATCAAGAAGCACTGCATACCGAACTTTCGCTGTCTTGTCCTAATGACACTGAGCTTCAGTGGAATAGGATCTCGGCCGCCATGCACGACGCAGGAGCATCTGCTTGTGGCACTATCCATCGTCACCGCACCAGTCACTGGATATCCGAGAGGTCAGTGAACCTGTTGGAATCTAGAAGACACCTCTCGGCTGGCTCTGAACACAGTGTGACCAGACGGGCTATTAGGCGTGAACTAAAGCAGAGCCTACGTGCTGACAAGGAAGCCTGGTGGACTAGTAGGGCTCAAGATATGGAGGAGGCAGGAGCAATTGGCAATTACCGCAAGCTCTTCCAGCTAATCCTCACCACTGGTCCCAGAAAACCAAGCGTCAGTGAGACAATCAGAGACAGCGCGGATACACAATAAGAAGCGCCGTATGGCTCGTTGGGCGGAACACTTTCAAGATCAGTTCAGCTGGCCCCTGCTCCCGGACCTCTTCCTACTCAGGTGATGCAGGACGAGCCATGGACGGTTAGTTTAGAGCCTCCGTCGGAGGCCGAGTTCCGAAACGCGATCACAGCCCTTAATCGTTTTCGTGCCGCTGGCCCGGATTCCCTCCCACCTGCACTATTTAAGGATGTAAGTGAGGTCCTCTGCAAAGCACTGACCTCCATATTCGAACGTATCTGGAAGGAAAACAGTGTCCCGGCTAATTGGAGCGAATCGATTATAGTGGCAATATACAAGAAGGGCAGTCGCACAGACTGTTCTAACCACAGAGGTATTAGCCTAACGCCAGTTGTGACAAAATTACTGGCCTCGATTCTCGTTCGTCGCCTCACTGCGGAACGGGAATCTCGGATTAGGGAAGAGCAGGCCGGTTTTCGCCCAGGACGTGGCTGTATAGACCATATATTCCCTTTGCGGCAGGTGCTAGAGCAGCACCACGCATACCGCAGACCGACAATAGCTGTGTTCCTCGATTTCAAGAGTGCGTTCGATTCAGTCGATCGATCGATTCTGTTCGAAATACTTGCGCGGAAAGGTGTCCCCACGAAATATGTGAACATCCTTCGTGCTCTATACTCGAACACTACAGGCCGCGTCAGGGTCTACGGTGTCCTATCAGATAGCTTTCCGACCACAAGTGGCGTTCGTCAAGGTTGTCCGATTTCCCCATTTTCGTTCAATTTCGTCGTGGATTCTATCATGGAGTGTTCCCTTGCGGAATCTCACGATGTAGGCGTTGAAGTGCTGCCTGGTGAAAGGTTAGTTGATCTAGCTTATGCGGACGATATCGTCTTGCTTTTCGACAATGTTGGGGCGGCCCAATCAACCCTGAATAGCCTGTCAAGAGTGGTCCCATTATTTGGTATGCACTTCGCACCTTCAAAGTGCAAAGTGTTGCTGCAGGACCACCAGCCACTTGATGACCCCTTGACGCTTGCTAACGAGGAACTCGAGGTGGTTGATCAATTCACTTATCTTGGCAGCTGCATCAGCAATGATGGGCGCATAGAAACTGACGTCAGCTCACGCACTGCAAAAGCCAGAGCTGCCTTCTTGAACCTGCAGCATCTTTGGCGACAGAAGGGAGTTTCCCTACGTCTGAAAGGCCGCGTATACAAGGCCACAGTGAGGGCCGTTCTGCTCTATGGTAGTGAGACTTGGCCCCTTCGGTCTGAAGATCTGAGGCGCCTTCAAATCTTTGATCATCGTTGTCTGCGAAGCATTGCTGGAGTCGGATGGCACCAGCGTGTCCGCAACGATGATGTGCGTAGGCGAGTACTAGGTAGTGATAAGCATGCTAGCTCCCTAGAACAACAGATAGCACTGAATAAGTTGCGTTGGCTCGGGCACGTGCTACGTATGCCTGGTCACCGCTTACCTAGGAGGGCCTTGTTTAGTCTGCCAGGTGTAGGGTGGCGTAAGGCTCGAGGTGGACAGAAGTTGACTTGGCAGCGGGAAATGAAGTCACTGACGACCAAACTGGGTGCCGTTGGTCCGTCTCGCCTTCCGGGCTGGAGTCCACGTGACTCACCTTGTGCTTGGCTCGAGACTTTACAGGACATGGCTCGCAACCGACACCAGTGGCGCGTCTGCTGCCGTCTCCTAATCGGATTGCCTGTTTAAAGTGTGTTTGGTGCTGAGTTATCTGCGGGGTAATGAGCTGATTATGACGCGTGGCAGTGAAAGCCGCAAGGAAGCTGTCTCGCTGATGCCGCCTTATCTTTGCACGACAGCCAGCTGTTTGTGACGGTATGTTGTCTACACAAGGCGTAGGCCCTTGACCCTGAGTGTTTGCTTAGGGCATTAAGGTTTTCAGGTAAGTCCCCCTTCTCTCCCACTTCTTATTCTTTATTTCATAGGTCCTCATGGTTGTATGGCGGTGAAGCATCAGTTCAAATGGCTAATGTATTGCTATTGATGATGATACGTTCGACAACCGATGCCTTCGCAGTTTGGCTCACATCTGGTGGGAACAGTGAGTGCGCAACGAGCGCGCTCGACGCCTTGTCTACGGCACAGAAAAAGTAACTGAACCGCTCAGCACCGTCATTTCACGCACCAGGCTCCGATGGCTCGGCCACGTGTTATGCATGCCAGCCCACCGACTCCCGCGACGTGCATTGTTTGCGCGCCGGGGGTGTGGATAGAAGAAGAGGAGGGGTGGCCAAGCGATGACTTGGTCGAGAGGAATGAAGGCCCTCACTTCGAAGCAGGCTTCGGTTGGGGCGTCTCGGCTCCCTGGTTGGGGTCCGAAAGACGATGAACACGTTTGGCTGGATACACTTGTTGATATGGCTAGGAGCCGACCTCAGTGGCGTTCGTGCTGCGAGTTCCTTTGTCCCACCCCATCCCTCTTAGCCTCCCCTCCAACTACGATCTCACTATTTAGCCTTATACAATTTTGCGTAGTAATTTTTATTTTGCTGCATAGTAGCCGGAACGAAGCCCATCCGTTACCGATAGCTCAGCTGGCTTGCACCTGTTGCATTCTATTCCCTTTTTTCTTTTATGTTTCGCGGCACAGTAGCTGAGGTGTTTCCCACCTCTAGCTAACGTGTATAATGATGATGAACACTGTGAACGTGCAGTTCACTGAAAAGCGACGGCACGAGGAGGACCGTATGCTCACCATTCCGTGAAAATGAAGAGCAGAATAATGAAAACGTATGAGGAGGGAGAGGATTGGAAGCAGGTTGCTAGTATGCTTAACGTAAACGTGAAAACCAGTTTTACGACATCGCAAACACATTTATTAACTTAATCGTCAACCCACATAGGGACTGAAGTACAGCCATCGACTGACTCTGAACGTCAAGCTACGGAGCCCAAAGTGTTATCACTACACATTCCTGTGGAAGTTAGATCAAGAAAGTGGACCGACGTATATAATATGAAAAAGACAGTCGTTTCAGGTGGCCGCCCAATGTAGTAGGGCTGTGATGAAGCAAGCAGTTATGTACAAAGGATAGGAAAAAATGAAACGGATAAAGATGTCAGACTTTGAATATAAAGGTGACCGAGTAACAAAATGATTGTAAGATCGATTTCGAATGGCGCATTCGCCAAAGGAATTCGTCTAAACGGGCTTCAAACTCGTCTGCTCGAGTTCCATTGAGGCTTTCAAAACTTCGTTTCCAATGCGACCATTGGCCGGTAATCTTTTGTATATGTACAGCACTTTGATCAGGACACACGATGCCTTTGGTTCGATCAGTTACGTAGTGTTGGTAGCCTTCGGGGAGTCGTCCAAGGGAAGCATAACCCTCCCATTCATCTGTGATGATTGCTGTCTCAGGCTGAAAAAATCAGTATAGACGAAGAGCATTAGAAAAATGTAACGTACCTTTACAAAGTCCCTGATAATCGGAATAAGGCTGGAGGCGTCCCGAGCATTTTTTGGACATCTAGTCAGGAAGACACGTTCAGTACCTCGTTCCACTCCACCGAGAAGCCAAATCTTTCGCAAAATGGGACCCGATTTTGGGTCACGCAACCAACAGCTGAACATAGATTCATCAACTTCCACTACTCGGCAGTAACCCGGCTCGTTGCCGTTACCCTCGACTTCAATGCCACCGATTCGCTCCCTTATGGATGTGTTGGTCTAGGAATGGTTCAGAGAAGAAGAGCGCATGAAATGTTAGAGAAAAGTCATACCTCACGACATACTTCTCTGATACAATGCAACCAATCATCTGCATCTTGTGTTGATGTACCTGCGTCAAACGCAATGAGTTCTTCAGGATGTCCTACACTCCAAAGGAATAGAATCTGCGTAGCTATCTTGATCGGAAGATTAGAGTGGGCAAATATACTCTGGTGGCGGATAGACCGTCTTCTACGACAGTGACCACAGTGCCAACTCCATCCGTCCATATTGGCGCGGTCAGGTGTGAGAAACAGTGGAGAATCACAACCAGATTTGTTGCAACGCATCTGATTCGAAATGAGGCGGCGCCGAGCCAGCCAACACAAAAGGCGAGCGTCGTCATTGATGAGATGATAAAAATCGAGTAGGCGAAGAGTAGGCTCATTCAACCAATCACCTTGACAAGAGTACACATGATCGCAAATGGCACGAGCTTTAGTGCGATTCCCGTGCTCCACCGTGGTAGCACTAAGGCATAGTACATGAAGATCGAGATGTAACATACCTGTGATTCGGAGGAGCCAAGTTTTCAACTAGGCCACATAAGAGTCTTTGCTCCATCCGTAAGACAAGTCCTTGGCGACGAGGGGCTCTGTGAGGAAGGAGGTCACAGACGGTAGTGAAAGTGTACTACCTGACTGATGACCGTTTAGGCGGCACCGGGAGGGCATGGTCATCTACAGTGCTGAGAATGATGGAGATGTATACTACAACATGTGAGAAACATACTCTGAAGGAGCGTTCATAGTAGCTGTACATGAATCCACGATAGAAAAGTCCCCTGAGTCATCGTTAACACCCGAGGAAATAGGAGACCCGCCGACTAAATCTGACTCAAAAGACTCCAGAAATGTGGAACATCGAGAAGTGCCTCTACGAAAATAAAAGGGAGAAGATTGCATATAGATTGGTTTAATTCTGTATACTATCCCATGGCTAAAGTGTCAGTAGTATCTTATTTTCAATCGGCCGCGGCCATCAACAAACGCATCTAGACAGTTGACCTAAGAGGTGAAGTAAACAGGAGCCACGGGAAAGATGCCCCGGTACAGAGAGTAGTGTGCTTACCTGAAACAGTAACATAAGTACCTTAGTTGGAGCAGATCGTAGAGCCTGGATAAAATGTTCTGCTGACCACCACCACATTCTAAAAGGGCGGACATGTGTAGGGAGATCTCAAAGCACAAGTAATTGTTCAACTACCAGTCAACCGGTGCATCAGGGTCTGGTGAAAGTACCGAAAAACGCTTCTTTTGGACGCATTATGTGATTGAAATCAACCAGTTTCATCACAGTAGCGACCTGCTGAGACAAGCAAAGGTCATTGCTGCTTACAAACCGAAATGGTCGCTCCATAATTCGGAACAAAACTTATCTGTCGGGAAATTCATTTATTTATCCATAAGTAGACTGTGGTTTGGACACTAAACTGCGGCGCATTTGGTCGGCATGATTAAAGTTCCCACAAAGACATTAAGTACAACATCAATAAAACGCACGCAAGAAGAAGAGTAGACCAATATATAGGAAGTCATATGGAGTATTAAAGCAAACGGATCAACTGAGAGAGTATCGCTGAGTACGGTAGTTCCGGTATGGCTTCGACCATTGGTGCAAACGAGTCCGAGGTCCCCAACAGATGGATCCAATCTCTCGGCAGATCATTTCAAGCCATCAATCGGCCACCCAGGGATTCACTCAATCACCAACTGCAGCAATAGGGATCAGCGCACACCGAAGCATGCACGCGAAGGATATGACTTATCCGACGTAGGCGATTAGAGCTCCACTGCAACCCACCGGAGGATCACTATCCGAATACTAAACAGCGGACTTGGGTATTGCTCTCTATCGGTACGCACGCCAGACGAGCAATATACAGAAAGCGTAGGCGATCAAGGACGACCAAGTTCCTAATGTGATCCGCGCGCAGCGGCCATGTTTCCGAGTCATGCATCAACACTGAACATACCGGAGAGTTGCACATTCACCTGTGACCAGTAGGCCGAAACATTGATATATGCGTAGACTTTGGGGACCTTGAAAAGCCACGAGAATCTCGCTGATATGTGATGTATACACGGCGAATTGACCATCGAGGGCAATACATCAATTATTGAGCGGTGGTAGTGATAAATGGTTGTGCGTCAGCCCAGTACTACAAAAGCGCATTGCATTCCGAGGGGGTGCATGAGATGCAGAAGCGTACAGGACCCTAGAGCAACCTATTTAAAAGTACATGTACTGCTGAAAGGTTCGAACCAAGGACAGCTCCGTGGGCTGCATACTTTAAGCTTGTCGGATGGCTACACAGTAGAACTTTTTTAATAAACGGACCGAATGAGCTTGATGCGATGGAATGTAGCTTATGAATGTTCGAGTCAAATGCGCAAATTTATTGCATCCGAATGGAACTCAATCTAAGAGGAAGTTCAGCTCCATAGGCGAAAAGCATTTGACACTTTGATTCCTATAAAACAAGAATCCTGTTGAGACAGATACACTTCTGTTCCGGCTAGCCTCGTTGTTCTCACCATCGGAGTAATCGGAAGCAGTACGGTACATAAGTAGCGATAGGGCGATGCAATCTAACTGGCGATGGGGATGCCGAAGAATCACCTCTTCAGCAGAAGCAAGTGCAGTTTGACAAATCGAAGCAGCAATTGAATGAGGTGCGGGCGAAAAAGCAGAATTGTAACAGGACCCGCTGCTGACATTGCAGTTGAATGCCTCGGGGATGTTCAACTTGAAGCATGAAATAAAAATGGTTGAAAACTCGGATTCCAGAAGAAGGTACATTCCAGTCGCCCAGCTAATCGCTGTCAAAATGTTAACATAAATGTATCCAAATAGAAGCTCCGACAGCGTTTTGGAACTGTAGAGAGTGGCATTTTGAGAGAGATCGTGAGAACAAAACTAATCAATGTCAAAAATGTAAGTAATTTGCTCAAAAACCTGCCGCCGAGCAGTGCACAACTTCAGATGCCTTCTTACTCCAAGGTTTCCAGCAAGTTTCAAGTTCAAAAGGAACATATTTCAGGGTGCGAGGAAGAAGGCTATTCGTGCCGCACTTCTCACACATGATACCCAAGCAAAGGAAAATAACTAATCATGAAATCCAACGATGTTCCGGTATTGTTGCAGCCAGATATGAAGGCTGATATCACAATTATTTCTTGATCCACATGGATCAAACCTGACAGAACGTTAGTCGAGCATAAAAGCGAACGGTCTAAGGGGCCCGGATTCCCTCCAACATGCAGCGGCTTTCATCTCAGCAGCTCATTTTGACCACCAGGATATAGGGTAAGGGCGAAGGCTTGAGTTCAGCTGTTGAGAGATTGACAGAGTTCATTGTACTCCGCACTCGTGGGCACAGCCCGTCGACGATCTAGCAGTTCCGAGGATGTTACCGATGTCAAGCTTTTGGCTGTGTAACGGGTGAGGCCGTAGCTGGACAAGCTGGCGGATATCATGACTTGTTGCAAACTTGAGCAGTGTTAATCGACATCCAAGGAAGAGAGAGTGGGGAATTTCACGAAGCATCTGTTGATACTGCGTATTCGCTGTTGGATCATCCAACTCGTGAGTGTTCAGTCAGGTTTGTTTGGCCTTGGGTGAGCCACCGAAAGGCATGCAAACTGTCGCATACGCCAATGCATGATCGGCTTCAACGCACGTTGACCAAAATGATCTGCAATCGCGTACACTGCCGTGCCACCTGCAACTAGTAGTTATGTGATCAATTGGTAACCAGCGCTGGGTTGATGATGGAGGACGCCAAGAGGCATGGTGACGTCCTGGGTGACGAAAGCTCGTACTAAAGAGGAAACGTTGGTGGTCAGCACATAGAATGAGCAGTATCTCTCTGTTTTCAGAGCGAATATCATCATACCTCTGCGGTCCACCGAGGTGGCGTTCACATGGTAGCAGCCGACCGATCGTGCGTTTAAGTTTCCTCCCATTATGATGATGTCTATTTTAGGCGCCCTTAAAAGTACTCACGTAGGTGTTGATAGAACTGGCCCTTGAATGTATCCGAGCTGCAGTCAGTGGGCGTGTAGGTGGAGATCACAAAAAAGCACACTTGTTTAATCGATGTCTGCTAACCTTGCAGGAGCAACGGAGCCTCATAGCGCAAAGGCGACTGTTGTTTGGAATCCAATCAAGGAGGGTGGAAACAGCTCTGGCACTGAGGGCGATTCCAACACCAGCTTGCCCAGATGCGGTGGACTCAACGTCACCGAAAAGGCGAAAATAGAAGCGGCTGTGTGGTTGGAATGGTGACGACAGTTGGTAAACTGTGTTGGAATCCGGAAATTGTGTTTCACTCAGGCAGCAGACATTGACTGTAAGGATCGCCAGTGTGCGTGCAAGTCCAGCTTGCTGCCTGATCTGCAATAGTGTGCGCACGTTAAAGGTTGCCAGTTTGAAATGCATTCCAGGGTGCAGTAGCGAAGATGGCAGACTTCGGGGCTGGCAGCTGCTTGTCGAGGACTGTGTGGTTGCGGTGACGGATGGTAAGAGAAAAACTTCATCGGCGAAGATAGGGTTGTTCACCATTGAAGAATCAAGTACTGAAGGGGATGAGTGATACAAGGGAAGGGTAGGTGAATTGGTGGCGTGTTTGTAAAGTTAGCGTAGTAGCATGGCAATGGATCGTCACGAGAGCAGAAGAGAGTAAACGTAGTTGTGGGGTTCCATGGTTCGTCAGCAAGAGAGATACTACCCGGTTGTCTAGGCCGAAGTAGGTGGGTTATCTTAGGGGACCACCGCCCCGAGCCTTTGGTCAAAGGGCCAAAAGTACAAGGCAGCAAAGCGAGATAAGGTTTCGCACCCGTAGGCAGCTGGTGACTGAACGTTCAGTACATACCCCTATCGGATGGCGAAAAGCCATTCCAGGGGCCCAACTCATGAAGTCAAAGGCAGAATCCGACGCTCTGATTATTTGTGTACAATATCTCCGAGAAAGACAAGGGGCAGTGAGTTTATTTAGTAGCGAGTCATATCCGTCACGTCGTAGTGTTGTTAAACAGACACTTGTAGCTTTTAATAGGGAAAACGCTTGCCAGGCGTAAACCTACCACGTACCGCAACACTGCCGTCGAACCATTCGCCGGAAGGGGAAATACTCGAACCGCCTACCCGGCACCACATGATTGTTCGGAAAGTCAGGACTGGGGAGAATCGACGGCTGCATACCTCTACCGCTAAAGGTGTCTGCTGTACCAGTGGCCTTGCCTGATTAAAAGGGAACAATGGCGCTGCGCGTAAGATTTGCCCAAGAATTGGAGCGCATAGATGCACTCGGCGTTATAACCAAGGTTGACGAATCCGCAGACTGGGTCACCCAGGTGGCGCCTGTTACTAAAAAGTCCGGAGTTTTAAGGGTATGTATCGATCCAAAACCGATAAACGCCGCCCTTAGAAGAGAGCACTACAGCCTACCGAGATTAGATGAGATATAGAGAGTTCAATCAACGTCAACGTTCTTCACAAAGGTTGGTCTGGCTTCCGGGTTTTGATATGTCGTGTTGGATGACGAATCGAGCTATCTGGCGGCGCTTGGCACACCATTCGGGCGATTCCGGTAGCTACGTTTATCATCCGGTTTGAAAGTCAACAGTGAAATATTCCAAAAACGTCTATTACAAGTGCTAGAAGATTTGCCAGGAACCATTTGTGTGGCTGACGACGTGCTGACGTTCGGCTCCACTATAGAAGAGCACGACAGCAACCTTAAGCGGTTTCTCAAGAGATGCGCTGACACAAACTATTAAACTGAAACTTGACAAAGTTGAACTTTGAAAACCAGAGGTAGTATTTCACGGACACGTTATGAGCTCCGATGGATTGAGCCCTGATCCAGAAAAGATCAAGGCAATAAAAGAAATGCCAACTCCTAATGACGTGAAAGGAATCATTCGGTTGAACAGAATGGTCCACTTTCTGGGTCGCTTTTTATCAAGACTGGCAGAAATAATGACGCCTATACGCAAACTGATGCACGAAGGAGATGATTGGAACTGGGACAACGAACAAGAGAAAGTCTCCAATCGACACATTTCTGATCGCGGCTGCACCAATACTCTCATACTTTGATTTATCTCTGACTCTCGAAATACAGCCAACAGCAGTCAGCATGGAAGTGGAGCGGTGTTAATGAAACATGGAAAACCTCTGGATTTTCAAAATCGGAGTGTGACACTAGCCGAACGCCGTTATGCACAAATCGAGAAGGAGATGCACGCAATCACATATGCAGTCGGACGATTCGACGACTATACTTTCAGGCAAAAAACCACTGTATTTACAGATCACAATTCATTGGTGTCAATCGTCAAAAAGCCGTCCCATGTGTAATGTAGTCTCCAGAGGATGCTCATCTGGTTTCTTGAATATGATTTGGAGATCGTCTACCAGCCTGGAACACAAATGTACATCGCAAACGCGCTGTCGAGAACCCATCTTTCGGGTGCAGGTGCAATGCAAGAGGACTTCGACACAGTTCCTGCGACACAGCAACTCACCGTCACCGGATAGCGTTTACAACAACTGGGATGTTGCACGGGCGAGGATACAAATTGCAAATGTTTAGACCGAACAATAGCTGATGAATGGTCAGAGGATAAGAGGAGTTGCCGGCAGAATTGACAGCGTTTTGCGTGATGAACTCTTTGTAGAAGACGGTTTGATCTTCTAAAGAAATCGAGTGCTACTTCCAAAAGCAATGCAACGAAACATGGAGTTGATTCATGGTGCACACTTGGGAGTGAATAATTGAGCCGCACGAGCCATGGAACTGATGTTTTGGTCTGGGATGGCTAGTCAGATTCGGGGCTACGCGTCGAACTGCCCAACGTGCCGAGTACATGACGCTGGACAAACAAAAGAACCAATGGCACTTCGACAGCTTCTAGAAAAGCCATGGCAGAAGGTGACAGCTGACCTGCTCACGCACGACGGAAAGGATTACCCAATCACGGTAGATTACTTCAGTGACTATTTTGAGATTGATGCATTGCCCTCGACCAATGCTCATGCAGCGGTAAACAAGCTGCGCGGTCATTTTGTTCGACATGGAATCCCTGAGGAAGTAGTATTAGACAACGGACCGCAGTTTACTGCTGAAAAGTTCGGAGTTAGAGTAAGAGGTGGGAATTTGACCATCGGCTCACCAGCCCTTACCACAGCGAGTCGAACGGAAAGGCTGAGGCAGCAGTGAAGGGTGCAAAAAGAATACTAGACAAAGCTAAAGAGCTGAAGGAGGACCCTCATATCATGCTATTGAAACGAAGAAACACTCCGTCCCCGGAAATGGGAGTGAGCTCTGTTCAAAATTCATTTAGCCGCAGAATGAGAACCTTGTTACCCGCGGCTAAAATCCTACTCCAATCGGAAACACAATGCCTGGGGATGAAGCATGAGCGTTTGGAAAAGCGAATGCTTAGGCGGAAAAGAAATTATGATCGCGGATATCAAGTTAGCAGCAATTCAGATCAGCGAAAAAGTATGGATGCAACTGGCGCCAGGAAGAGAGGAGTGGTGGAAACGCGGTAGGAGCAAGGATTTATGTAGTTAAGGTGGGAAACGGTTTGTATCGATGAAACAGCATTCATCTGAGACAAAAGCAGCAAGAGTGACGTCAAGCGAGCGACAAATCAAAAAAGCAGAGGTGACGGAGAAGATAGAAGGAAGGTACGCAGCAGAAGAGCCCATGGAATTACAACACGAAGGAGCCCAAACTAAAAAAGCAGGGGTGTGGTATGAGCATTGTGATGGTAGCTGTTGGTCTTCGCCTACGCATTCGGAATGAAAAGGCAAAAGGCCGCTCATGATTCAATGTCCGCCGCCAAACGGGCAGCAACACCTATGCGCGTGAGCGAGAATCGCCTTGTAAGCATGCAAGACTAATTGGCACGATGGATGAATATGCTGAGTCTCCGCCAGAAGCAGTCAATCAAGAAAGACCAAATCGGGATCGATCAATGGAGCGTAAGTTGCCCTATCAATAATTCGTTGTCTTGTGATTGAAATAGATTTCGAGCGCATCCCCGTGTTCAATTTTGAATATCGGAGGGCTCTACATGATATATGTAGGTTTCTGATGAACATTTGACAGCAGATAGTTCTGTTCAGTTTATGCGTATCATACAACAGAAATACAGTCAGCACTGCCATAGTTCACCGGCAGATTTCGGCTACGGATACCAGCGTCAAGAGGTACATTCATCCAGGTTTCTGACGATGTAGAAACCAAGTTTGATATCGTGGAAAATCCAGGAAATGCCAAACAAATGCGGTGAAGACTACTTGACTTCACTGATGGCGCTCGGATGCAGAGAATGCTCAGGGGTGACGAAGAGCATGCGTTGTGTTGATGCGCTACTAGACATCTACGTTCATTGCAAGTGATTCTGATGCTCAAGATAACTAGGGAGGTTAGTATCTCAAGCGCAGCAATGTGGAGAGCAAGAACGGATGAGAGAAGCACACACTTGAAATGAAAAAAGTTTCGGTGGGTCAGAATGACGTTTTGTCAGACTGTTCAGTAGGGAAGCAATGGGACTATCACCCTCAATATGGCCACCACCGCTGTCAGCATTAGCACCAGCACCGACAAAAACAGTAACCCTTAACTGCTAGGCGTGTTGCGATATGCAACGTAGAGGTTAAAGATTCCGATTGCCGAACTAATGGAAGAATAATGCGGGAAATAAATCTTCATAAGTGTGGGTGAAAAATGTGCGCTTGCGTTAAGAGTAGTACCACAGGGCACAAGGTAAGGGAAATCTCACCACTGCTAGAAATCCTTCGAATCCCTTTGCAATATCGTATCTTCGAAGAGTCGGAATTTATGATTTTCAAGGGAGGTTCATCGCAGTCAGTTTCCAAATCAGATAGTCGTTCACATGCCCGGAAAAGCACTAGACAGCAGTTTCAGCCTATTGGGCATCGTCAGTCATCATCAAACCTCATCATACACGTCAGCTAGAGGCGGGGAACAGCTCAACTACTGTGCCGCAATACACAGAAAAAAATTGCAACTGGTGCAAGCCGGCTGAGATACCGGCAACGGATGGGCATCGTTCCGGTAAGCTACCAGCCGGCTACTGTGCATCCAAAAAATACTATGCAAAATTATATAAGGCTAAGTAATGAGATTATGGTTGGAGGGGGAGGCTAAGAGGGATGGGGAGAGGACAAAGAAACTCACAGCACGAACGCCACTGAGGTCGGCTCCTAGCCATAGCAGCAAGTGTATCCAACCAAACGTGTTCATCGTCTTTCGGACCCCAACCAGGGAGTCGAGACGCTCCAACCGAGGCCAGCTCAGAAGTGAGGGCCTTCATTCCTCTGGACCAAGTCATCGCTTGGCCACCCCTCCTCTTCTTCCATCCACACCCCCGGCGCGCAAACAACGTACGACGCGGGAGTCGGTGGGCTGGCATGCGTAACACGTGGCAGAGCCATCGGAGCCTGGCGCGTGAAACGACGGTGCTGAGCGGTTCATTTCCTTTTCCTGTGCCGTAAACAAGGCGTCAAACACACTCGTTGCTCACGCGGTGTTCCCACCAGATGTGAGGTGGTCGAACGCCATCGCAATGAGGCTGGACCTTACCGTGGTGCGATGGTTTGTGTGCCTCAGAGATCCATTGAGCTATGCTGGGTGGTGCTTTTTTGCACTTTCAGAGCCACTCATACCAGATTGGTCAATGGTTAGAGGCCAGACAAACTCAGCCTCCTGGTCCTCCAGGTTGGGGGTTGGAATGGGGGTGGCTCCTCATTTCATAAAACGGACTCCTCAGTCCAGTGCCAAAACCCGCTGCCTTGCGGTAAGGTTTTTGAACCAAAGGCTTTGGTTGAGAACCCTAATCGTTCTCCTGTCTAGGCCTGGGCAACCTGACAGTATTCTGCCCACGCAATACAATGAAACTTTCCTACAACAATTTCTTGATGCTCTGGCCGTCGCAGAGGATAATCAACGGCGCCCTATCTGCTGCATCAAGCAGGGTGGATAGGGGTATGGATGCTACTGCTCAGGCCTTCCCGTCTTCTTATACCCCTTTTTGCGCTTCTTCATCCTTATCGTCCGGCTCCAACTTTACTTATATCCCCCCCATTTTCAATCCCTTAATTCTTGGCCCTCCCCCAGCTTACTACAATAGTCGTTTGTCTTCTAATTCCAAATCACACACAATCGCAAGGCCTCGCTCCAATCCAGTCGGCAAGTCCATGTTCAACCAAGCGGACGTCAGCTCATCCGTTTCCCTTTGGAGTCTTCCTGTCTCGCTAAGAGTGGCATGCCTCAACGTGCGCACTTTGCTGCAGATAGGCCAACAGGCAGCACTTGCCCACACACCAGAGACCCTATCGATCGATATTTGCTGTTTATCAGAAACCCGCCTACAAGATTCGAGCTCCCTGCATACCCTGAGATCCCCCACATGCGACAATGGCAGCACATTCTCGTTGCGCCTGTCTGGCGATGATGCAGCTTCAAATGCCGGTCAAGCTGGCGTCGGCATTGTTTTGAGTCCCCGGGCTGAAGCTGCCCTGACTGATTGGATCCCAGTAAACAGTAGGATGTGCGCCGTTAGATTAGCTGGTTCGTTCCGTGCTACGAAGTCGCGCGGGGACAAACGGTGCCTGTTTGTCATTGCGGCCTACGCCCCTACAAACTGTAGCACTGATTCGGTAAAAGATGATTTCTATCAGCAACTTCACGAGCTCCTTCGTTACAGAAGAAGCACGGATACGGTGGTGTTGGCTGGCGATCTAAACGCCCAAGTCGGAAAATTGTCCTCTGATGAGCTTCATCTGGGCGGCCAACATGGTGTAGGCTCCCGTAATGATAATGGTGAGCGATTGCTACAGGTGTGTGAAGATGCTCGCCTCTTTCTCGCGAGCACTAACTTTCGATACAGCACCCGCAGAAGCGTGACTTGGCGGCCACCAGCCTCGGGTCAGCCATGGACGCAAATCGATCATATCGCGATCAGTTACCGTTGGAGGCTGAGTCCAAAACTGTCGCTCGATTTGGAGCACGAGCGTGGACTCTGACCACGCACTTGTCTGTGCCGACCTCCTGGTGCGTTTCGGTGGACGTCTGCAACGTCGATGTGAACGGATTGACACCAGCCAGCTGGCGAAACCAGATGTCCTGAATGTGTATCAAAGTGCGCTGACATCTGGGCTGAGTAAGCGCCCACTAAACACCGTTGAAGATCACTGGTCGCATATTCGTCAAGCGTTGCTGTTAGCAGGCATGTCTTCATGTGGCAAAGCAAATTGCCAAACCGGACATTGGGTCTCTACACAGTCTCTGGAACTTATGGATGCTCGCCGACGTATTCCGGCTGGAAGCGAATACAATGGAGACTCGCAAAAGTCTCAGGGCAAAACTACGTGCTAGCCTGAAGAAGGACCGCGAAACCTGGTGGTCTCATCGTGCCTCTGAGATGGAAACAGCCGCTGCCGTTGGTAATCATCGTAAGTTATTCCGTCTGATACGGGAAACAGGCAGCAGGAAACCTGGTGTTAGCGAGACCATATGCGACGAGAGTGGGCAGCTGATCCACAGCCTGTCAAAACGCTTGGAGCGTTGGGCTGAACACTTTGCAAGGCAATTTAACCAATCTGAGTTATCGCTTTCTTCTTCGGGCATTGAGCGCCCTTCTCCCTGGGCCGTCTCCTTGGACCGCCCTCACGCGCAGAAGTCGAACGTGAGATCAGGCTGTTGAAATTGCATAAGGCCGCAGGGGCAGATAGAATTCCCCCAGCCCTCTTCAAATTCGGGGGACCTGCTCTAGTAGATGATTTACACGAGTTGCTAGTAAAACTTTGGGAGCAGGAGACAGTCCCGACAGACTGGAAACGCTCCGTCATTGTCCCAATTTTCAAGGGAAACTCCCGTTTGGAATGCGGCAATCATAGAGGGATCAGTCTGATTTCGATTGCCTCTAAATTGCTTGCCTCTGTCATTCTCCACAGACTGACTGGCACTCGTGAAAGCCAGATTCGTGAAGAGCAAGCCGAATTTCGTCGAGGTCGGGGCTGCATCGACCACATCTTCACCTTGCGTCAAGTGTTGGAGCACCGCCATGTTTATTGGCGACCCACCGTTGTCGTGTTTCTTGACATAAAAGGTGCCTTCGACTCAGTCGATCGATGTGCCCTTTGGGACTGTCTGCTGAGGAAAGGTGTGCCTGATAAATATGTAAACATTACCAAAGCGCTGTACGCGCATAGTTCGGGGCAGAGTTACGGTTTATGGCAGACTGTCGCCACCCTTCAGTATCACCAGCGGTGTGAGACAAGGATGCCCGCTGTCACCTTTCCTCTTCAACTTCGCTATTGATGAAGTCATGGAAACAGCGTTCGCTGGACACGACCTAGAAGGTGTGGAGCTACTTCCTGGTGAGCGACTTCTTGACTTGGAGTATGCGGACGATATTGCCATAATCTGTGACAGCTCCCAAATAGCACTGGACCGATTAGCACTGGCTGTCAATCGTTTTGGGCTATGCTTTGCTCCATCGAAATGCAAAGTACTTCTCCAAGATTGGCAGGGACCCAACCCTGCGCTAACGCTTGGTGGTGATCTGCTAGAAGTCGTTCAGGAATTCAAGTACCTAGGCAGCTATATTAGCACCCGTGGGATTGAAGATGAGGTTACGAACCGTATAGCAAAAGCTCGAGGTGCTTTTGCCAATCTCCGCCACCTGTGGCGCAGACGCGACATTACTCTCGCCCTGAAAGGCAGAGTTTATAACGCAGCCGTCCGTTCAACTCTCCTATATGGCTGTGAAACCTGGCCCATCAGGTCGACAGACATAAAGAGGCTCGTCATATTCGATCATCGCTGCCTTCGCAGCTTAGCTCATGTCTGGTGGGAGCACCGGGTGAGCAATGAGCGTGTTCGACGTCGCGTATTTGGTGCAGGAAGAGCGAGTGAACCGCTCAGCACCATTATATCACGCACCAGGCTCCGATGGCTGGGCCACGTGTTGCGCATGCCAGCACACCGACTCCCGCGACGTGCATTGTTTGCGCGTTGTGGGTGCGGTTGGAAGAGGAGGAGGGGAGGCCAAGTGATGACTTGGTCGAGAGAAATGAAAACCCTCACTTCGAAACTGGCGTCGGTTGGTGCATCCTGACTGCCTGGCTGGGGTCCTAAGGACGGTGAACACGTTTGGTTGGACACACTCGCTGATATGGCTTGGAGCCGGCCCCAATGACGTTTGTGTTGTGAGTTCCTTTGTCCATCCCCCTCCAATCACGATCTCACTTGTTAGGCATACCATGACTTTCTTTTAAGGCAGCCAGCTGTTATCTCTCCGGAACGATGTCTATCCGTTACTTGGGACTCAGCGGGCGTGCCATCGTTTGTTTTCCTTTTCTTGTCTTTTGTATTGCGGCACAATAGCTGAGGCGTTTTCCAACTCCAGCTAACGTATAATGATGATGATGATGATGGTGGTCGAACGTAACTAGCCTCTTCAGGTCCGCTGCTTTAAGCGGCCAGGTTTCATAGCCGTACAGTAGGGTAGAACATACCGCTGCATTGTACACGCTGCCCTTCAGGGCAAGAGTGATGTCGCGTGGCGAAGGTTAGCAAAAGCGCCCCGAGCTTTTGCTATACGGTTCGTGAACTCATCCTTAATCCCGCGGGCGCTGATACAACTTCCCAGGTAGTTGAATTTTTGAACGACTTCTAGTTGATCCCAACCAACGGTCAGCGCAGGAGGCGGTCCAGACCAATCGTCAGTAGTGCGCATCCATCGGATCCATCAGGATTCGAACCCATGACCACCACCGGCTTGAACCGCCAGTCAGCAACTTATGCCACTGGGCCAAGAGGGACAGCTTCGGACCGTCATGATTTACAAGCTAACTGCGATATAGCGCGTCTTATCTTCCACTGCCATGCAAGTAACGTACGATGCAGAGGACAGGGTTGGTCCCGATGGATGCGCACTACTGACGATGCCCAATAGGCTGAAACTGCAGTCTAGTGCTCTTCTGGGCATGTGGACGACTATCTGATTTGGAACCTGGCTGCGATGAACCTCCCTTAATTACACCAAAATCCCCTACTCATGGGTACTTATGATCTTGTTAAGAAAAGCGACCTTTATTAAGGGAAAAAACTAGGGATCATCAATCACTTATGATCGAAACCTTTTGTAACGGGAAACGGTCATTCGGATGATAACAGGAAGGATAAGGCAAAGTCCCTCAAACAAATCGCGGAACACCACAAATTACGATTTGCAAAATCGCCTCCCAAATGGTGCGTGCACGGGTCGGTAAGGATAAAAGAAAAGAATTTTCCCGTCAGTAGACGTTGAGTACAAGAACGGACAAACGACTATCGCTTCACAAAGCGCGACTCAGCTCACAAATAAGGCATAACGAGCATGAACTTCAGAGCAAAGTCAGACACTATGTTTCATCATGGAAGCCAGACAAACTAAGGTATTCGTCAAAGTTTTCGACTTGGATGTGGGAAGTTGAGATGTTGCACTCGAACATGTACGTCACGTAATTCCGTGAAACGACGAAAAAAGGAGATACAATTTCGCATTCTAGGTGAACCTCTGAGATGAATGCGGAAGGCAAAGATAGTGAAATACGAAGCTAAGTTACAAGCGTCGCGAGATGGACAGAGAATGTGAAGTAGAAGAAATGCACTAACTCTTCGTCAAGGTGTTCCGAGGCAGCGAGATCGAGAAGTGGACGTTTTCGAGTTCTTTGTAGCCTAGAGTCCCGTGACGCCCTGTAGCAGTGTGGGTAAAACGGTAAACAAAAGTTGTGGTGAGGCAGTAAGTTCCAACAGAAGTAGGAAATGACAGTAAAAAGGGTGTGCTGATCCGCTCACATTTAAGTACCTGAGAAATGTAGAACACGCAAAGCAAGCGCATGAACGGACATGGAAGCGCAGACAGTGGCTATCGTGGATGTGAACGTTAAGTAAGCGTCGAAAACCGGAATCGTCGAAGAAAATTCTGGTTATGTTGAGTTGCCAAGTCGATATTTTGAGAAAGCTGGAGCTAGATGCATATTTGGTAGAAGGACAAAGTATAGTGCTGAACGCTGCGTGCGTTAACACAAGAGGCACATATACAACTGAAATAAGTCAACGAAACGTTTCGTATCAAGAGACAAATGACAACAATTTTATTCAATCCGAAAGAAGCTGCTCCAAGACGCAGCAAAGCGCCGCAAGAATAAACATAAGACGACCAACACCCTTTAAAAAATTTTAAAATAGTTTCTTCAGTGATCAAAACGAAGTCTCAATTTAACTTGAAGTGAGGCGCTGGGAGAGAAAAGCAACGAAAACCTTCCACATAGTGGATTCTGCTTAGTACAGTAGCCGTTGATAAGAGGAAGAGAGAAGTTTACGCGCATTAAAGCAGTTACCTAATAAAAGTTAATAGCTCAACCAAGCGACAAGTGAAGACTACGTCAATTAGAAAAAGAACATAAATAGAATCCTGCAAATGCCGAACAACTTTGCGTAATGTCTATACGAATGTTGAAACAGCTGTGGATTAACTAGCAGATGTCAAAAATAGTAATAGAACAGAACTGCGTGCAGAGAAACTCGGAATGTGTCTGGAACTGATAATAAATTCACCATTTCAAAGTGCCGGTAAGTTTTTAAATGGCGCCTCTTTAAGGTGTGAGGCTTCCACATGCCTCCTGAGTGTGTTGCATAGGGAGGTGTGGCAAGCTGCTTAGACTGACAAAACAATAACTTAACATTTGCTGCAAAACCTCGGCATTCTCGGAGAATCAAAGGAAGGATTTTGTTATGGGGACCCAACGTTCCCATAAGACCGCAAGCGTGAAGTGAAGTCGCTAAGACACGCAGTAGACGAGCGCACATGTTCGATCAGCTATTGCGCCTGTTTCCGGCCAACGTCCACAACATGAACCATTGCCTTTGTACCTAAGAAAACATTTCTGTTTCCAGACAACTTTCCGCGACATGAACATTTCAGTTTCTATCAGTAACATTTATTTCCCCCTTCAGCCACCGTATGTATCAACATGTACTTTTATACATGTTTCGTTGGCAATTTACATGGTGCCAATTCACTTGTTTTGCTCCCAGGGTTTGCTTACCCAGATGCTTCTACAATCGCGGTATATAAGTAAAGCTGGACTGTGCTGTAATCGCTTTGGCTTGGCTAGTAAAAGCGCTTGGGGCGAAAGGTCTGTCTTTCTTCTTACTCTTTTCTAAGTTGGGCAGTCGCAGTCTGCGTTAGAGTAGGAGCCCGTTCAACGTGCGTGTAGAACCGTGTTGTGTCAAAGCCTCCGAGTGTGAGAGTTCGAAGTCTGTCGACTATCTTATCCGTGCAGTGTCTCATTCTGTCCCGCGTCCGTTCATTCAACTAGGAGTAGTGTCAGTCCGTTACGCATGTGGTGTGTCTAAGAAGCAGTCATAAGAAATGTGCATTCTGCACATCTTACGCAAGTGAGGCCTGATACCTCACAATTATGAAGACGTGATTTTGGGGAGGTGCGACAGGAAAATGGCCCACTGCGAAAACTTTTCCGGTTGAATCAGTTCCGTATCAAACATGCGAATGGACTAATCATAGATATGTACATATGTTGGCAGCCTACATAAAGTAGGCCAAGGCAAAACCTAAACACAAAAAGGATGAACGGCGTTTGTAAACAAAAAGTAAACACCATGCAAGAATCCTCCTATCTTTCGGTAGCTGAAGCGCCGAAATAGTCATTAAGCCACAATGCCAAAGCGAAAAATAAAGTAAACAACAGAAAGGCAGGCAAATTACCGGAGTCTAGAGACTTATTTGGTAACTGGCAAATTGAGAGAGAAACAATACACGGAAAACTAGGATGGTGGGGTAGGATTGACGGTACTTAAAACAAGAGCATATAACAATGTAGAGGACAACTTCAAGTAAGCAAAACCGAACTTCAAGTGGACAATGGATGATTAGCAGTTGGGTGGTTGGCAAAGATCACCCCGGGTTGATGTACACCGAGGTTGGACACATATAGAGGATCATGGCTGATGGATCAGGTGCAGTGAGGTGGCAATGGCTACCGCTAATGGAAGCGGAGTTGTAAAACCAACTATATAAGAGGAGAGTGAGAGAGCGTGAGAACTGGAAGTAGTTATGGTGGGAGTACCGATAATAGAAGCAAAAATCCGAAACGGAAAGAAAAGGTAACCACCCACAGCTCCATCCACACACCCAGATCCAGTGTAAACCCAAAGGAATAAGACCGAGAGACATGCGGATGGGAGCCACGTTTCATCATCAATGGAGCCGGCCCACACTCCTTCACAGGCAAATACAAGCACACTGTATTTGGGAATCAATCGCACACAAGGCGGTGGCTGGACCGTAGTCCGCTACACACTGAGTGCATGGAACCACTCTTTGATTCTAACACGGCCACAAGGACTGTGCACCCCGTCCCCTCCAGTAACGGCCAACTGTCTCCTGGAGCCAGTATGGACGAGGTAGTGGGTAACAGACAGGTAGGCACCTTGTCAACATGCACATCAAGCGCAGTTACACCGGGGATATCACGCAACAGCCAATCACTTGCAACAACAAGAGGAATTAAAGTAAATCGGATGATGCATACAGATACGGAGATGTAACTCTTCACTAAATGAGCGTATCCAAAAAGAGGATTACGAACGAATCCGCGATCAGTTCAAGACGTCAGAAAAAATATTGTAAGGAAATGCCACAAATGCGAAAATGTAATCGAAAGTAACTACGATTAGCTTCAGCAAGGTGGGCAAGTTTATAGATGGTACACGTAGACAACAATATGAAAATCACTCGGACAAAATTGTAAACCCACCACTTGACATAAAGGGACTTAACATGCAAGCACATGATTAGTAAATCGAATGCAGCGTAGCTAAAAACGTTGCGACGGCTCTGTCTACGTTCTCTGCAGGACCCGTCGTCGCTTCGGTAGTGGTCCCGAGTGGCCTCGCTCATGGTTCACTAAGCCTACCTGACTCAGGCACCCGCGATCGCATGTGCTACAGCACCATGCGCTTGATGTCGATGGACAGCAACCCATCGGTGCTTGCCGCTTTTTCTATGCATGTATGAGGTTTTGCTCCCGCACTTCGGCAACTGCCGCCGTGAACACATCGCGCCATGCACGCCGATCAACCGCCTTCGATTTCCATGACCTGCAATCAAGATCAGAACGTGAGAGGCTCACTTTGATCATGTCTTGGTAATGTACCTTTGGCTTCCCCACATACCGCTTCCCAGTACTCAGCTGACCATATAATAGTTGTTTCGGTATCCGCGTCGAACCCATACGCCACACATGACCGAGCCACCTCAGGTGTCTCAGCAAGAGTATGCAGTCCACTGCACACATTCCACTTCGAGGCAACACTTCCGTGTACGCAACTCTGTCGCCCCATCCGATGCCCACAGTAAGACGCAAACATGTGATGGAACCGCTCGAGATATCGTACATCCCGCCAATACATCGTAAACGTTTCGTTACCGTATAGAAGAACGGACAGCACCACGGATTTGTACACCATCAGCTTCGTACCAATGGTTAGCTGATGGTTGTTACACACTCGGTACTCTAGCTTCCCGAATGCCGCCGCTGCCTTTGAGACGCGGATACGCAACTCACTGTGCACCTGCTAGTCAGTCGACATCACACTCCCAAGGTAGCAGAAGCGGGAGGTGGTTTCCAATACGTCCTCACCGATGCTGAATTGCGACAATATTCTAGATTGCCTCGCCGGTGAAGGCTGAGAGACATAGACAGCTTTGCGCGTGTTCATGATGAGCCCGAATTTGGCCGCTGTCGAAGCTAGAGTACTAGTCATGTGCTACCACTCATCCGTGCTGTGTGCAAACAACGCACAGTCGTCAACAAACAGCAACATACGGATAGTTGTCTCACAGACTACGGTTCTCACACCGACACGACGGATGTTCAGCAACCCACCATCAATACAGTGCCTCACACGAACACCGTAAGCACAAGACATCATGGCACGAAGATAGATGCTAAACAGGACAGAAACTAAGACACAGCCTTGCTTCACACCAGAGACAACTGCAAAGTTATCCGAGGTCTCTCCACTCAGCTGCACCCTCGCTCGCATAACACTGTGCAGACATTCAATTAAACTTACAAACTTACTCGGGCAACCAAACTTACCCAACACAAGCCACAACGCATCGCGGTCCAACGTAACAAATGCCTTGGTGAAATCAACAAACAGCAATTACCACGGCTGGTGCCGTTCTCTGCACTTCTGCAACTGACGAGCTGCAAACACCATATCGAGGTTACGCAACCCGAAGGGAATCCACATCGCTCTTCCGCCACGTTCGCTTCTTCCGCCTGACTGACAAGGCGGTTGAGCAGGATTCGGGCAATCACGTTGCCCACACAACTCAGCAAGTTGATGCCACGATAATTCGTGCAACATTGCTTGCTACCTTTGCCCTTGTAAAGTGGGAGCACAAGTAGATCCTTCAGCTCAGGAGGCACCTCCTCCTCAATTCGTACACGATGCACCAAGTCGTGCAGCGCAGTCAGCAACGCGGGTCCGCCGTATTTCAATACTACAGGGCGGATTCCGTCGGCACCGGTACACTTACCGTCTCGCAGCTGAGCAAGTGCTCTCTGCGTCTTATCCAGTGTCGGCGTGTCCGCCAGACTCATCTTCATATCGCGCTGATGGAGGCCGTTCAAAGTACACTAGCCGATCTCTGAACGTTTGTTCAAGAGACAGTCAAAATGATTTCACCAGACCTGCATGATGTCTGCAGTCTGTGTGCAGGTAGCGCCTGAATTACCTTACATTAGCGTCCTCAGCGGCTTTAACCTCGGTCCATACACCGCCTTCAAGGAGTCAAAGAATTCCTTGTGTTGGCGGCGTCCGGCATAGCATTCCATCTGCTTCGCCTTCTTCGTCCACCATGAATTTGTAATGTGAAACTGACTATACTCCCCCAAGTCACTGGGGTCTACCACAAGTGCAGCAAATGTTGCATTATTCACCGACACCAATGCGCCAATCGTCGCATTGTTCTCATCAAATCAGTCATGCCGCTTACTGTTTGCGCGCCCGATGATCTCCCCGGCAGCAGCTGTCACCTGGTAGCGAATGTAGTGTGACAGGTCACCCACTGTGGCTATGCATTCTACAACACACAGGCGTGCAACCATGGCCTTCTCCACCTCAATACGTTTCTCTAAAGTAAAGAGGAAGAGAATGTTAAATTTACGCCGCTTCACGGTGAGAGTGCAATACAGATTTACGAAAATATATGTACAGTTTGGTTCGTACCAATTTGTGGTCAATGCCACACTCAGATCCACGCAGTACACGTGTAACGCAAACGACGCGCATAACACGCTGACGTACGATGACATAGTCGAGCAGTTGAGTGGGACCATTCCGTGAGTGCGTCCAAGTTGTTATATCACTCGAGTGCAAATCGAGTGTTCGTGATCGGCAGGCTGTGAGTGGCACATGGCATCTGTCCACACCGATGTATCACGCCCAACGCGCGCCTTGAAATCACCCAGCAGAAATAGTCGGTCGCTCCTCGGCACAGTCGTAACACGGAGGATATCTAAGTGTAGAATTGATCACGCATGTCATCCAGATAAAAACTGCAAACTTACCTCTTCCGAGTCGCAGGCGAACAGTCATCAGTCGCGCGCTGATGTCTGTTGGTTCACCCACGAGCTGGCAATGGGGGAGACCGGATATTGCAAATCCGACCCCATGATCACGTGGTGCTGAGGCGGCGTTGCCCACCCAGTATAACGTGTAGCCAGCACCAAATTCAAGCAACTTACCTCGCTCAGCCAGCCGGGTCTCACCGAGCGCCGCAATATAGATGTTGTAGCGCGCCAGTTCCATCGCGACCAGGTCAGTGCACTGCTCGGGACGCTCACTCGAGTTCCGGTCCAGTAGTGTGCGCACGTTCCAACACCCGATGCTGGATGTTTCGCGCGCAGGCATACGATTGCATTGGTGAGCAATCGCACGCGAGGTGGCGGTTGTGCTTCGGATGTTTGGTTGAGGGACTCCACCTGGAGCCTTTGGCTCAATAGCCTGACACACAAGGCAGTGGGTGATTTGGATGTTTGCTTGAGGGACTCCACCCGGAGCATTCTGGCTCGTTAGCCTGACCCATAAGGCAGTGGGGAACAGATCCAGTTCGGGAATGTGATTGTAGAAACATATTGGGATCTGCTAGAGGTCCGTAACACGTAGACTTTGGAGAGCTGGATCGATTCATATATATTTTGCGACCGTAGTAGGATACGCACCTGAGACCACAGCCAGACGCAGGTAGGGTTTTGGCGGGTTTGCACCAATTTGACAAGGGGCTACCTGATTTGAGACGGGCAGTAGCAAACCAATGAGCAACCGGAGGTGCTTTCCCACCGTCAGAAACAATGCGTGGCGCTCATGATCTACATCAGTCCAGCTGTGAGCTTATAACCCGTAGACCTGTTGTCTCCCATGGCTAGGTTTTACGGGAAGAGGGCCCTCGACCACTTCCTAACCTCTGAAGAGGATGGACTAGGATACTGGCAGAGCGCTCACACCTGACAGGAGAACGACTCGGGTCCTCAGTCAAAGCCTTCGAGTAAATGTACACCCGAAAGGAAGCGGGTCTAGCACATGGTCAGTTCACTGACTCATGCGGATTGCTGTCCTGGATCTTAGCAGGGAGAAGGGCGTAACCCAACTCCCACGCAGCGGTCGCCACGAGGCGTCCAGAACATGAGCCTATGGCACAGCAGTAGCAGCAGTGGGTAGACCATCTGCCAGGATGTAGCCACCACCAGCCTTAGCGCACCATAGGCTCTGCCGCAATATATATATATATATATATATATATATATATATATATATATATAGCGGCCAATAGTATAATTGGCATAGTGCCACAACAACCTGTGGATCCATGTCAAGTGTTGTATTGGATAGGATCGTATTTGTTGCTCGAGGGGAGAACAACTAGTGATCCAGCGACTTTCCGCTTGAGACCAGTCGAAGTGACATCAGTCGGAGTCAGGTTTTATTATTATTGAATAAAAATACGAAATATTGAACTAACGTTAGAGGGCAAGCTGTCCTATACTGAAAAGCAGCACATGAAACGGGAGAAACAGTGTAGAGTATCGAGAATAGGAGATAGGAGCTGATTGGAAATGTTTTGTATCCGACTCAGTTTTATTGTCTGCCACTCAAGTAATGAATCACCGTCGCATGGAACATAGTATATGATGAAGTCCGTGTAGAAAGGAAATGCCACAGATAAGCGAAGTTAACTGCCTTTTGGTGTGTGGTGGCTAGTATTGGGAGTCCAGCACCCTCGTATATTGAGCCCATAATCGGCTCATTGCGTAGTTCATAGCACATACCAATAATGACAACTTCTAATGCGATGTACAAAATAGTTCTGAAAGAGAAAACTGGTTCTACCAGATAAATAGGAGAATATCACACATTTGAATGGCTGGTGCGTTCTAGGACATATAATAGTGTCCTAGAACAACTGTAACGGAACCATGTCTGATCCACTACCGATTAGCCACTGGATAAAAACTACGTGATAAATGCGCAACAGCCTCAGTGCAGCACGGAGTATCAAATCGAACCCACTGGATGTAAAGTATCCTGAAAAACGTGCCGATACACAATACCTACCCGGCGAGAGAATAAGAAAAGCAGTCACTGCTCTGACACTTTGAGCTCCCGGAGATGACATATACAAGTGGTGACACTAGAGGAAATTCAATTTCCGATGGTTATAAATGTCCACGCACAGAAATAGCAACAAGTTGTAAAAGGTATTGGTTACTTGTCAGCCATGATCTGTCCCGGCAGCTAAGCATCGAATAACCACTTAAATAAGAGAACGATGCACCACCTATGGAGTATATCTGGCCCAGTTTTACCTCCTACATTCCGAAGTAACCCAAACAGATTGACCGAGTACTTGGCGTTACTGATTAAACTGAAGAATACTTATTGTTTGGAAGCTTCACGGTGCATCCAGGTCGCTTGTGAAGAGCAAGCCTGAGCACTCCACCCGTGAACCTGACAAGATTAAGCGATATAAAACCAAAGCGGAATTACGAGGATTGTACAAAATAATAATCGAGCCAGTGCGTGAATGACTGTCAAAAAGATATCCAATGGTTGTCAAACCTGCAGTTGGATTCGCCACATTGCTATCGGTATGGTGAGTCCCGGTCATATTAAGAAGCGGTTTCGAGATGTTAAGGTAAGGAGAACCAGAAAAAATTGAGCAAAGTTGGTTTTATATACTAAGTAGACTAACAAAAGATGAAATGAAGACATACGTCTTAGATCTTAGTTTTTCCCCGGAACAAGCAAGTCCCGTCCTCCTAGTTGAACAAATGGAGATGGGTTCGGAAGTAGGGAGATTCATGCTGTAAGAGAAGAACAGCGTATCGATGACAACGATAATAAATGAAATCTACAACGTGATTTATGTTTCGAAAAACAGCAAATGACACCATGAGGAGTGTGTGTAAGGAGACATAGATGATTAGTGCGCGATGACAAGTAACAAAAATAAGGTGTCCGGCTGAGGTACGGTTGGGAGAAACTCATCAGTGCAACGCAGATTTCATGACGGCTACTATCTATAACTGTCTCACTAAGGGAAGGCTTTACTCAGTACGCGAGCCAAATGAGTTAAAACAATACTCTGACGCTTCTGATGATGTTAGCCATCTCCAGCTAATGGACCCTTGCTATCTACAACCGCTCCAGTCGATTCACAGATTCCAAGTCAGAGGGAGCTTAAGTGTTACAAGCGACTTGTAACTGATGCCTTAATGGAAGTATCTTTCGTGCTTCAATCAGGACAATAGAAGCTCCAGCAATTCACCCATTATTCATAAATCTCAGGTCGGGTGGACAAGCGACCTCGAGTGCTTTTAGTGCAACCCATCGGGAGCGATTAGGATCTATATTCGGTTTGCCCGCCTCATTCGACAGCGGGGACTGACGTTACAATTCAGACTTATATACCCGCCTCGTGGATGAGCAAGCAAAATCATAAATGGAGATGAAACGAAGCAGGAAGGGTGAGCAATAGGTGAGAACGCACAAGGATATCGTCGGAGCAGAAAGAGGTACACAAGATCGAATGACAATTTTGCACTGATGTGCAACATCTATCTCTGATGACGGTGGTTGACTTAAGCCCAAGATAGACTGTCGTTCGGTGGTCGCCGTGTAACTCGACGCGAGTGCTTGTATCAAAAAGTCGTACCATTTACACAGAGGTGATCGGCGCACAGTAAATATAACAAGCACGGAGAGCGAAACGGCCTCCAAGACAGTGGTTTTGACTAATCAGCGACCGATCTGAGCATAAAGGCCACCCGCAACAGTCAGGATGTCGGTGATCTCAACATCCAGATAAGGGTGGAAAGCGGTGCATATAGTTCGTATAAACATATCAGACCGTTTAAATTGCATGAAGCGGCAGGGCAGATAGAATTCTCTCAGCCCTCTTCAAATTCGGGGGACTTGCGCTTGTAGATGATGTACACAACCTACTAGTACAATTTCTGGAGCAGGAAACGGTCCCGACAGACTGGAGCTACTCCGTCATAGTCCTAAGTTTCAAGGGAGGCTCCCGTTCTAAATGTGGCAGTCATAGAGGGAGCAGCCTGATCTTAATCGCCTCCAAATTGTTTGCCACTGTCGTTCTCCACAGATTGACTGGCGCTCATGGAGGCCAGATCCGCGAACAGCAAGCTGGGTTTCGTCGAAATCGAGGCCGCATCGACCACTTTGCGTCAACTTTTGAAGCACCACTATGTTTATTGGCGACCCATTGTTGTCGTGTTTCGCGACATCAAAAGTGCGTTGGATTCGGTAGATCGGTGTGCTCTTTTGGACTGCCTGCTGAGAAAAAGTGTGCCCGATAAGTATGTAAACATCATCAAAACGTTGTAGGCGCATAGATCGGGCAAACTGTCGCCACCCTTCAATATCTCCAACGGTATGAGACAAGATTGCTGGCTGTCACCTTTCCTCTTCAACTTCGCTATTGATGAAGTCATGGAAAGAGAGTTCGCTGGACACGATCTAGGTGTGGAGCTACTTCCTGGTGAGCGACTTCTTGACCTGGAGTATGAGGATGAGATCTGTGACAGTTCCCAAACATGCCAAGCAGCACTGGACCGATTAGCATTGGTTGTCAAACGAAATGCAATGTTCTCGAAGATTAGCAGGATCCACCCCTACGCCGACCCTTGGTGGTGATCAGCTAGAAGTCGTTCAGAAATTTAAGTAACTGGGCAGCCATATTAGCGTCCGTGGGATCAAAAACGAATGTAAGAACTGTATTGCAAAAGCTCGAGGTGACTTTGGCAATCGCCACTTATGCCGCGGACGCGGCATCACTGTAGCCATGAAAGGCTGAGTTTATAGTGGAGCAATCCGTCCAACCCTCTTATACAGTTGTGGAACTTGGCCCAGCAGGTCTACATACATAAAGAGGCTAGTCACGTTCGCTCGTCCCTGCCTTCGCAGCTTAGCTCATGTCTGGTGGGAGCACCGCGTGGGCAATGAATGAGTTCGGCGTCGCGTATTTGGTGCAGAAAGAGCGAGTGAACCGCTCAGTACCATTATATCACGTACCAGGCTCCGATGGCTGGGCCACGTATTGCAATGCCAGCACACCGACTCTCGCGAGGTGCATTGTTTGCGCACCTGGGGTGCGGTTGGAAAATAAGGGGAGGGCAAGCGATGACTTGGTCGATAAATTAAAATCTTCACTTCGAAGTTGGCGTTGGTTGTTGCATCCCCTTTGCTGGGCGGCGTCCGAAGGATGATGAACACGTCTAGTTGGACATACTTGCTGATATGGCAAAGAGCCTACTCCAATGGCGTTTGCGTTGTGAATCTCTTTGTCTACCGCTCCCGTCTACATTATCCTTCCAATTGCGATCTCATATGAAATGCATTTCCGGGCTGACAGTTGTGTTATCTGAATTGTCGGCTGATTGCGACGAACTCAAAAACTTTTCCAAAGGTAAATGGCAAACACTCGCGTTCTTTTCCTTACGTCTTCAGACAGCTGAAACGAAGTACAACACATTTGGCCGCGAGTTGCGCGCCGCATACGCCATTCTCATCACGTGCTGAAAGGTATTCGTTTTACGATCCTCACCACTCATCTATACCTACTGGAACCTGTCAACTCGACTCTCCGCGTGAAGCCTGTCATCTGAATTTCGTTTCCCAGTTTTCGATGGATGTTCAACACGTGTCTGGCAAGGACAACGAGGTGGCAGACACACTTTCGAGAGTAAACTCCCTGGCTCCGACGGATCAACCGCTCGATCTGGCAGCTATAGCTGCCGCTCAGTAAGCCGAAAAGGAATTACTGGCATCCTGCGAAAAGTCCACGCTGAAGTTGGCACCGAAACCACCCGTCATCTTCTGGTATAATAATCTGCGACGTCTCAACTGGACATTCACGTCACCTGTACCTACCACTTTTCGGCAGAGGGTCTTCGACACGCTGCACAACATCGCGCATCGTGGTATCCAAGACTCAGTCAGGGGGATAGTCGATAGATACACCTGGCCTAACATGCAGGGTGTCGTCAACTCTGCGCACGCGGCCGTTTGATTTGCCAACGAGCAAAAATTCATCGATAAGTTGCCGCTCCAAATGGACGTTTCCAGTTAGAGTCAGTCCGATTCGTCTACCTCCACTTCGAGATGGTTATAGCACTACTGCTGCCAAAAGACATGGTATAAATATTGACCATGCTGGATAAAGCCACTCGTTGGCTTGAAGCTGTTCCAATTACCAAGGTATGTGTGAAGACCACGAGGTGCTTCCCAGCCACTATGACTACCGACCGTGGTCTGCAATACGAAGCTTCGATTTTTTTTTAACAACCTGCTCAAGGTCCACAGCTGTAAAAGCATTCGGAGAACTGCCTACCATCCGCAGAAAGATGGAATGGTGGAACGCTTTCGTCGACAGCTTAAAGCATCTTAGAGTGACGCCAATGCACCCAACAGAACAGAACTGTAAGTGGTACTACTCGGCATTGTCGGCCGGTGGCCGAGTGGTCGGCACGTTTGCTTTCCAACCATAAGGTCACCGGTTCGACTCCGCGTAGGGGTGGGCGTCCTCGCGGTATACTCAGCCCGCGCGCGACTAGTGGTGGTCGCGCGGCAGCGAAGCGTCGTTACGGCGTATAAGCTGACACATTTCATTTTTTTCACTACTCGGCATTCGATCAGTAATGAAAGCCGATCTCGAAAGGTCCAGCGTTGAACTGATTTATACACAACCATTTCGACTACCAGGCGACTTCTTTTCCGAGAGTCCAAACACTAATCGGTACGACGCGCACTACGCTCGGCAGCTGGCCACGAGCACGCACCGCAACAAGTCGACCGAAGTACGGGAGCAGCATCGCAAGTTAATCGTTCTCACGAATCTTCGTTGTTGCTCGTTAGTCTTCATATGTGACGGTGTACGCCATCCACTCGACCTAACGAGGTCCATTCAAGGTCCCACAACGTAAGAATCGCTTCTTCGTCATTGAGCGCAACGGAAAGCGAGAAACAATCTCTATCGACGGTCTCCAAGTTGCCCAAATCGAAACAGAACCGAATGACGACTCCAGTCGTCCGAAGAACCGACGGTGGAGGCAGCTCCTTCTGCAGATAGCAACACTTCAACCAGAAACCGCCAACCGAGCCCATGATTCCATCCAGCCGGATAAGACTACTAGATCTGGCCGTCCCGTTTCTTAGACCATCTTTCTCTCCCTAACTAGAACCATTTGCGATGCCTTTTAGTTAGCGGGATTGCATGTTTCGACAATAAACGTATATCTCGCCGATTTACTAGCCTTATCGTGGATTTCCCCTTAGGCGCGCATACAGCGACCGATCGACTGCGCTATAGTAGTTTAACTGGAAAAGTTTGCTCGAATTTAGCTCAGTCATTTAGTTCCGCAAGATTGTCAGGTCTCCGCAGGCGTTCCATAAAGCTGGACAAACCACGGTCCAACCGGGATAGAGCAGAAACTCGGCTATGGCACCGAGTCATCGAGCGCTGGAAATCGCTTTCGGGAAGTTTTGTCAGGAAATCTACGATTTAATGGTTTGAGTGTCCCCTGATAGCCCGATGGGACGATCAACTGTCCATTTCCGTCTGCTTCCGGACTGAAATCGGTGGGTGGGAAATAAAAGCCATCTCATGCCAGTAAGAGCATGCCAAATGCGGTCTGAACGGTCAGAATTATGCAGCGGCGCAAAACAAAAAGGTTAGCGAATAGATGGTTACGAAGTCCTGGGGGCACTGGTTCGCTTGTCGATACAAGAAGCCGGACGCTCGTTCGGAGGAAGCTTATCATCTTTGGATCGTAAACTTGTAGCGCCCTAAAAAAATGATTTTTATCTTTTACGTACAATTTCACTGCTGATCCGCTGTACAGTATTCCTACTTGTTTAATCCCCCTTGCAATATGGCCATGTTGGCCTGCATTCGTCTCACCACTCGTCGGCTCAGGTAAATGTGGGATCGGAACAGTAGGAGAACCCCGTGATTTTTCCGCCTTGTAAAGCGTCGTTGATCCCAGAGTGAAATCTGTGGGGCGATCTGCGAGGAGCCAAATCAATGCACACGGCGCACTCTACGGTCAACCAAACAATGCCCACGTGCCCTGCACTATCAGTTCCGGCTGTGCCGGCCACGTGGAATGAAGTAAAAGTGGAAGTGCAATGAACGCTTTCAGGGAGGTGTATCCGGAGGCGTGCAAGGTATTGTGCCGTGTCCACATGTTACGAGACATAAACCGACGGTACAGTCAGCTCTCAGTTGCGGACGTAGCGGAAAAGGCTTTTCTGATCCGTTTGCTGAGGAACTTGATATTCACGCCTGAGGAGACGCGTTATCACGGAATTCTGAAAACCATTCGGCAGAGAAATACGGAATGCTTCCAGTATTACAGTAGAATGTGGATACCATGGAAGAGATGTTGGTCAGCGCATCAATTACCGCATGCCATGATATTCGGATGCAATTCTACTAATCGAATGGAGAATGAAAATATGCATCTTAAACGGACTTTGAGCGAGCGTTCCTCCTTACGGGCGCTTTTCGATGTGATCGTTCAGTTCCAATCAGTAGTCACTCGAGTAGAGAGAGCGACATCTGAGCGGACTTTGAGCCTCCTCGGTTTAAAAAGCTTCCAGCTGTGACCTCGAGTCGAGCTGCCAAGTCTTAGCTGAAAGAACTGCCTTAGCTCGTTTCCCAGTTCTCCTCGTAGGATGCGCCTGGTATAGATGAGGTCTCCGCGACGTCGGCGATAGTCTAAGGGAAAAAGGTTCATCCTCTGTAGGCGGGTGGGGTACGGGAGGTTGCGTAGCCCAAGGACAAATTTCGAGGCTCGTCGCTGTATTTTTTCGATCTTGTCACTTTCATGTTTAGATAAGGGGGCTATGGCCGGATGTCCGAATTCAAGAATGGGACGGATATGGGAGGTGAAGAGAAGTCTAAATATCTGCGGCGTCATTTTAGAGAATGATCTCCTTATGGCGCCCCACATCCTGTTCGCCGCAGCAGTTTTCTTTAACGTGTCAAGGGTCGTTTTGAGATCAGAGGAGATTATTGTCCCCAGGTCCTTTTCCTGTGTGGCAATCTTGAGTAGGTGCCCGCCAATGTGATAGATGCCCAGTGGTTCAGCAGCACCTATAGAAAGGACTGAGCATTTATCGAGGAGCGTCGCGCCGTTCGAAGGCGGATGCTATGTTGACTCAAACAAACGCGAGCAACGTTCAAACAGGCGAGCGGCTATTTTGCTATGTACATCGAGAAAATATAATTATGTGATTTTGTAATATTTTACTCAGCATGCGGCAGCCAAACAGGGGAATCTCCAGGTCACTACAGGCTTGCGAAGGCCTACAATGCAGACAGCGAGGGCAAAATCGGATAATACCGCAAGTAAAACGTACGCACTGATTTGAACTCAATATGATAAGATGATGCACTTTTTCCAGCGGCACAGTGACCACACGCGGTTTCGTGCAGGGAGTAGGAAGCTGTAAGTCGACCGGAGACTCCACGGAGACTGCGTCGTGACAAAGGTAGGCACACAATGGATTCCGAGTATATTGGCACTTTCAAGTACTTTCAGAGTACAAGAGAATGTTATCAAACAAGGACTTCAGTAAAGAAAATCCCGAGCGATGAAACACGACAAGCACGCCGTGACCTTGAAGCAGTACAGTTCCAGAGATCTCTCGCCCCTAGGGAAGCAGAGACCCATTTAAGGGCGGCTTGTAGCGCCCAAAAAGATAACTCTTATCTTTCGTGTACAATTTACTTGTTGACCGATTGTACATTACTCCTTCTTGTTTTAATCTTACAACCGGCTCGACACACAACACCCTTGTAAGTCCCCGCGCTCACGTGTACGCTCTTGCCTCGCTTCATCCGTCCGCTTATTGTTGTAGCCCATCGAATACAGTCCGCTGTGTCCGACTCCAATTGCCTTCTGATATCCGCGCTTAATTCCGCGCATCGTCTCGGACTAGTATTGACTAGTCCTACAAATTGGTGACCCCGATTCGCACGCGCGAATTCAACATTTTTCTCGTTTGTATTTTTTGGTTAAATGCATTTCGTTTGACATTTGTTTGAAAAAATAATTAAATACATTACTAGTTGATGATGCATATACTTTGCTATTATTTGTGACCATAGACCCAGCGGTTTTAAATGCTCTGCAGGTCTTTTCTACTTGGCCGTTTTCGTTCTCGTACCCTTGGTCGCTGATACTGCTTCGTTCTGCGCTATTATTTAGTCTCCTCTGAAAACATGCGTTTACCGCAGGTGTAGCCTATCAGGTATTTCGGTTAAAGCATTGTTTGAATACGTACGAGAGTTTTCTTTTCGCATGGTCGACGTTGACTGAACTTATAATTAACTGGCACAGTTATCCGTCTCGTAAGACACCAATTTACTCGGGGCAGCGGCGAGACGATGACATCAGGATTCAGCTATTCCCGAAGAGTGCTTCTTTGTGCAGTAAGCTAAACGAGCAGAGGTTAAGATGCACTGTACATATCTATAATGATCTGCTTTACCACGACAAGTTCAAGCCACCATAGCACCTTATCAACACGCAGTGGAAGATGACAGGGACCACACCGTATGATTGGTACATAACTTGAGAAAATTGATCCGAAAATCTCAAGTGAATCTGCCGTCTTTGTTCGTCGCCTGTTGTGCTGTGCAGCCGTGGGATCCAATTTTCTTGCCAGGGGATTAACCTGGACAGCCGCACTTCAATGCAGTCGGCATCACCCCAACGGACCTCCCGCATTCTGCGTTGTTTCACCGGAACTTACCGGTCAAGGAGGTCTGTCTGGGAGGTTTGCAGCGTGCATCGCTCTGCTTCTTATCGCGTCGCGCCAGCGATAGACAACTGTTTGACTATGCAGTTTAGGCTTATCGACGGTTTATAACTTTTAGATGACGGCCAATGATGCAGGTATCGGCGCATACGCTTGTGCCGTGTGGCATACAAGCCATTGATCAACGAAGCCGGATTCATTGTTTGGTGTTTATGGTGGGTCCATCGCAGCACGAATGGACGTGGTACGATTAACTTGGTACTACATCAGAATGAGATACAATGCATGAGATGGTACTTCAGCGCCGCAAGGAGTATTCAAGCTTAGAAGCCGTATCTCGTGATCACTTCCATGCACGTCGCAGCGTATGTGAAAAGAAAAAAGAACATTCGTTTATATCCAGCTGTTACCATCACCCACACGTGGTGAGTATACTGGCCCGCAGGTACGATACCCACCTTACGATAGCAACTACGGACTGATCGCCAATCCGTTCGAAGAATGATAGCCAAAGACGTCGGCCTTTGCATGGCTTGTGTAATGTTCGATTTGGTTGAGACTTTTCGCCAATTGACTATATGGCATTTCAGTTTGTTTCGGTGTTATGCGGCATATAAATGATAAAATAAGCTGGCTGACACTGTCGCCCGTGGATGCAGTGGATTTGTCGACTGGCGGCATGAGAGGGCGATTGATTTTAGAGGCAAACAGAATCGGTTCCATGACGTTCCGGCCTTCCTGAGTCCATACTGGACTTGTGCTCTAGGCGTTAAGCTTCGATCACGATAAGAGAAAGATAATCCGATCAAAAATAGGGAAGTCCACTGCGTTGCGTCAGTTTTTTGCTCTACGCGTCGACTCAGCTTGTTTTAATTGGGGTATTTGCTCTGTCGCTTGTCTATCAAAAACTTTCTAGATCTCAATTTCATATTGGCTTAATTCTATATCATGTGCCACGGCCTCAACCATGTCGGCAGCGGGGGGGGGGGGTGCTTATTTGCTTTCCTCTTGTTCCCTTTATTGATTCATGTATTGTTTACACTGATATTAGGCTTTGATCTCTCTACGTTGGTCAGTGAGATGGACGTGGACATGCGTAAACGCACTCACTGGTTCATCGTCCGTCCTAGTACTCCCCCCCCCTCTGATGTAGGGCGAAAGACTGGGACGAATGTCTGGGCCAGCTTCTCCGGCATTTCCCGCTTCGAGGTCTCACTTGTCTTCGTCATCCCAGGGCGCATGATTGCGACAATTCCCTCGCGTCCGTGTTGCTGCATATCATGCAGGCGTTCGCGTGCGGAAAGTAGGAACAGCTTCCTCCTCAGCTTCGCAGCAAGCGCAAGCAGAACCGGTGGGAATGTTAGGGAAAAAACAGCTGTGCCAACATATCAGGGTCAGAAGGCGTGTCTTGTTTGGGGTCAGCGGCATTTTGTTTTCGCTACTGTGAAGTCCGACTAACGTGGTCATGCTCGGGGATGCCCGAGCACCCAGGGAGTTATCTGACAGGATGTGGTCTGTGAATGTAGTCTGCGAATGCTAGTCGTTGGGGGGGGGGGAGGCTTAATCGCACCGGATTTATATGATCCTGCCGTATGTCTGTTCACAGCGCAATAGCTGCATTGGATTCCCTCAAGCGGCGTACAATCGCTCCGTGCATCTGCAGTGTCAAGCTGGGTATGGTGAACCTTCCTCTGTCTGTCATGAGTTCTGCTTTAAGTGTCATTGCTCTATACCGGCTTGTCAATCGATTTCTTGTAATTTACTCTGTCCGTATGCCACAGCAGTTATACACTTTCATACTTACCTAACTGTCTTTCTCTTTCGCAAATGATTGGCTTTTTCCACGATAGCAGCGTTGTCATACCTCTTAGCACTGCCGAGGATTTATAACTTCGCGTCAGTAACAACTTGGCTTAGGGACATGCCGGTTCGATCGCACGCTTCAAATATCCTGCAGTGGCGGGTACACAGCGTCACCTCGGTAACCAACTAATGGCACGCCGGTGAAAATCACACTGCGGTCCGGATGTCGATGGTGGTCAGCAACTGGCCGGCGTCCATCACAATCGTTATGGCAGCGACGTAGGATATTTCTCTTATATTAACCCTGACCTCGTTAGCTTAGCTATCCTGGCGAGCAGGACCGTAGTTTGAATGTGAACGGCAATCTTGAGGCGCGGGATGCTGGCCATCGACAGGGACCGATACAATTCCGCAATGGGCCTTCGCAGCATCAGCGTGCCTGTCAGTATGGTGTTTTGCTTATGTCGCCTTTATGAGCTCCCCCCGTCCGGCTCGCGTTCCGTTCGAGCTGCGATGACGAGCGATGCCCGCGTCGTTCGCCTGGCAAACTCCTATAAAGGCCTTCTGCAGCATACTCTGAGCGCTACAGTGCGTCCCTCCTCTGCTGTTGCAGTGGTCTATTATAGTCCGTCACGTCCAGGTGCATCAACAAGCAACCGTAAGTATCGATTTCATACTGCCCCTATTAAAACAGTAATCGCTCGCCACAGGTTATTGCTGACGTCGCACCATGCCAATCTGGATGTGCTGCAGGAACTGCAGGCCATAAAATGTAAGGACGCCACAGATGTATTGCATTGCACTCTAGCCTTATTTTTAGATGAGTTGTGTCTCATTCGATCAGAATTGTCGGCCATCGCCGCATGTCCGAAGCGATGTTGCAAATGCTACAACGACAATCCCAAAGTGTTGCGCCGGGACTATCTCTGCCATTTCATCTCTCTCAGTGAGCTAAAGAGATATGATGAACGGCTGAAGGACCCGATTTCAAAATCAGAGTCGTATGTTCGTCTTATTATTCACTACTTTAGGTCAACCATTTTATGTGCTGTGCACGGTGATAACGTGCAACTCATCGTTCCGTGGTACCATGGAGCGGCTAATGACAAGATCAGTTGCCGCGGAGATAAATTACTCCGGCGCTAGAGGGTTCGTTTGCATTCAGGCGAACAAATATGAACGGCCTTGTACAAGGTAGGTTGAAATGCAGTTATCTATAAAAACTACCAAGGCATCATTCGGCAACGCATGGGTGGTGCAGCTTCGGATGCTGACATTACACGGTACATCAAAACGTTGTTGCATTCTGCACGGCACAAAAGACCGCCGGTTGAGCAAACTAAAGTATGCAGTGCGAATGAGGTGAGTCCCCTGCTTCCTTAGGCACATCTTTAGCCTCCTACGTTGACACTCGCGGAAGCGGATTAACAATATTGAGTATGCCGCTTTCTGCTACTAACGTTCTTTGTACTGCACCCCCTCATGTATATATAGCATTCCTATACCTCGGTTTTAATTTTTCTTTCGCCTTGTGATGTCAGGTTCGCGGTATGGGCCGGTTCCTTTTCTGACCAACAGCTTTGAGTCGCCGCCTAGGTGGGTTCCCAAGTCCAGCAACTACCGCAACTGGTACCGGGTGAACGCTAGGTCCGAGCCGTCCATATATTCGTTAGGCGCATAGTGCGTTCTAGTGTGGTGTCCGTATTCGGATACCCATGGGAGGCAATGACGGGATCTGGACCAACCGGATTGTCACGCATAGTGGTGAATTTCTAGTGGTCGACGCTAGCATCATCTTCATTGGTCCAACGTAAACTGGACAGGAACCCTTTTCAGCCGTCTCACGGTAATACTTCCTGTCCAGTTTAGCCTAATGCTCTCATAGGAACGTTTAGGATGCTAAACTGAATACGCAGAT
>OX104063.1:245799756-245876666 GCA_944474145.2 Dicrocoelium dendriticum | reverse complement strand
CTTTAGAACAGATTGCAGACGGTTCATGAAAGCCTTTAATGCATTATAGAAGAATGTCGACGGCGACTGGCGCATGTAACCCAAGTCTTCGGGTAGTCATTCGCACAGCCAGCTTGGCAGCTAACTTACCAACCTCGGTGACCATATGATAATCTGAGCAGTCAAACCGAGGTACTATTATGTCCAGTCGCCGCACATCATATAATTGATCCATCAACTCACGGTCAGTTTGTGATGGGAAAGCTGCTTGTAATCTGATCTGATGATTGGTGTGTCAACGATAAGAGTGTTTGAAATGATTGAATCATCACTTCCTCTTCAATCGTTAGTAGATGATTATATAGGGACGTGAGCAGCTCGTTTGACGACGTGCTGATAGGTCTGTGGTCTGCCAATGCTCTAGCTTCCAGCAGACAGAGTAAATGTTGTTGTGGGTCATTCTAATTAAAAAGCTTAACACTTGACTAGTTACCATGAGGAAAGGTGAATGAAATAACAGGTTCGGTCACAGGAATATCGTAAGTCAAGGGTAAGGAACTACACCATTAGTAGGGAAGAGCGTTATGGGAGCACTCAGTTTATAGGTTTTGCATGTCCTACAGAGAGGCGCGTTTGGAAACCGTGAATAACTCACTCCGTCGGCCACTTGCACTCACTAGGGTGAAACATTGCGAAATCGCTACAGGAAAAGAGGGCCAGTTTTCACTACTCGGACAGTTACGAGGTATCCTAAGTTATAAATTCCTACCTTTTCTTCAGCCCATGGCACCTCGCGGTTGCAGTCCAACCTACATTCAGTCCGCAGAAAATTGCCACAGTCTACTTGACTTAATCGCATAAAATCCTAATTAGAATTAGTGTCCCGTTGAACGATTGGCGTAATTTTCTAGCTTGTATCGAGATGGTTTATCCGGACTGAGAACAGATTTATGCGACAACCCGCTTAGATCAATCCCACAACCGCGCTACGTACTACGCAGTTGTCTATCCCTTAAGAAATAATCTGTTCCATGTTTGTCGGGTCAAAAGACGATGCACAGATTCGTCGTGTAATTTGTCACCTCGATACACGAACCATATTTTGTGAGCAGCACTCCTAATAGGGGACATGGTACAGGACAAAACATCTTAAGCATTGAGTATTGCGTAATGTCCTCCTTTACCTTTTTACTACACACACCTTCGCGGTCAGGCTGTTCTACCATCCACTAGCCCTTATCGAGACTAGTTCTTTCAAACACCTCATACACTTCAACATCGACCAACATTCCTTTTGAATCGCCGACTGACTCTAGACCACTTCGCGTACAACAGCTGGGAGCCCCAAAATACAATCATGTGAATACACGTTTTCAATCCCTTTTGCATCCAAGAACGACGGGTTATTAATCCAGGAACTCCGCAACCTAAAAGCATTACCACAATACGCGTTTGACCAAAAATACTATAAGGGGAGACGATAAGTGGATACGATAAGTTACTCGAACCACTCCAGTACATTATAGGTAGTTTGTTTCACATACACACGTAAACTGTATTCAGTATTTTTCTTACTCTAGTCCAAATGAAAATTCACACAGCCTGACTGACAACTCTGACTTATTACTTATGGATAGGGGGATTTTATTTGCAATTTTATTATATTTGTTCCAACGGCTCACAAGCTACATACCGCCATCGACAACCCGAAAAACAAGAGACACATTTCGTCCTACTGGGGCTCGTCAGTGGTGCGTAGCCACCGCTCTCCTACTGGGGATCAAGCCCATGACCGCTAGAGGCTGACGCCAACTATCCAGCAGCTTAAGCCACTGAGCCATAGACGACGGTGGTTGGGCTACATTATTTGTCAAGCTAAATGGGATGTGGCACGACCTATCTTTCACTGCCACGCAAGTTACAACCATTGCAGATGACAGTGACTAGCCTCCGAGATCATGACATCCTCTCACCAGACGCTATGTCCATAGTATTTGAAACTGGGAGAGCCTGAAGCAAACGTTGAGTTGACAGAGTATTTCACTCATGGAGCGCATACTGTTGTCATATGACACCTACACGCGATATAGCGATTGATTTGACGTCTGTGCTGTTGATCGCCATTAAGATGAAGGCTTTTAGTAAGGAGCGTGCATGAGTACTGATTACCATGTCTGGTTCATACTTCTCAACCTATCGATGTGTTGGAGCTCAGTTCCAAAATCGGGAACGCTTTCCCATTCTAATCAGGGGTGCGCGATTTCCCTTTTTATAATGCAACAAGACCTGTAAACTAACTGTGCCAAGTACGAAGACAGTTAGCCGATTCAATTTCTTCCTCTTCTGATACGCTGTAGTGTGGAATAGCCTAGTGGTCACAATCAGCTCTTGCAAAGATGCAAGAACATTTCTCATTCAGCTTAGAAATTTGCTGGACCAGAACTCGCTAATGACCGTTTCCATCGAGTAATTCACTAAACGCGTATTGACCGCCCCATAATATTAACTGCATGACGCGGTTCGATGTTATTACATCTCATTAGATAGAGATAACAAGCGTCGAACCCGGGACCATTGGGATCTTAGTCGTGACCGATACCCCTAAGCTACCGCGCCACGACGAGCAACGCTTAGCACAACGGTTAAGAAACAAATAAATAAATTTGTATATTTACCGACAAGCGGTACACGGCCCCATAAGCGGGAACAATCATTTGTACAGTGAATAGGTATTATGGTTTATACGACATAAATTCATAATAGTAAAGTGAATTTAACTAGTAGAATTTCGGATCATTAATTTTCCCTCGGGGCCCAAACCCGTTCACCTAACATGTAAAATGTGCCGTTATTTGTATGACCATTTTCTAGTTTGTGAGGCTCAGGAGCGGGTAATAAAAGGGAGGGTCAACTTGAGATACACGTTGTGTGGATGGATTACGACGCGCAACCACTAAGGGGACCGCGGTTCCCACTGAATTGAACCACGGCCGTTCGATCACTAAGCATGTATCTTTTGAAGAAGGAAATTGGGTCTTGACCGCCCGAAAACCCTGCACTACACGAGTTCTTCCAGGATGGACCAAGAAATATATAACAAGTGAGAAAAGTTGGTACACAAAACTCAATAAGGACAAAAGTCATGTGATTTTAAAATATTCTGATGTCACACACCTCATGCATGAGCATGATCACTATTGTACTCACGAGCTGCCCCAAGTCCAGGGACAAATCCTCTCACAAGTGAAAAATATAGGTATTATTACTATTATTATTATTAGTAGTAGTAATCGCTTTCATATTTCTATATCTCCTATGAACTAGTGCGACAGCATGTGTGTATACGACGGCAGTTTGGGGTCAGAAAAACTGTGCAATCTTGACAACGGCCTAATCCTGTTCCGCCTCTAGGCTCAAATCATGGTAGAACATTATGAGTGACTGTAGTCGTCCATATTTCTTATCACGGAGCATTGCTACTACAAAATAACTTGGCTGAGCTTTAGATCTTTTGTTTTTTAGTCGGTAGACAAAGTGAGTGGACGCGAAACACTCGGGTATAAGGACGAAGGGAGGGGTCGCACACTTTCTAATGATGAAATGATTCAGTCGTCATCTGTGACTGAACCAAAACTTCTGAACTTTGTTGATTCAGTACAGGTTACAGTGGTGTTAAAAAGTTGCAACTTCCTCATCGGATGTGTCTAAAACCCGCCACAATGCAGCAGCATCAGTATTTGACTACCTCTCGGAGCGCGCAAACAACCATAAATTAGTTGGAAGCGACTTCAATATGCCGGTAATTAACTAGCACACTTGCACATAACCACGCAGGCTGCTTTAATTAACCTCTAGAATTTGCTCAGAAGGTTGTGCCTAACAAGTTATATCACCGGCAAAGAATGCCAACATTTCCGACCTAGTTTGCATAGTTTTCCGGGTAATGATCACAACGCTGTGACATTTAACAAAAGGTTACCCGTAAAAATGTGTAAGTCCAGATTTTGCGGCACTGTGTCGCTTTATCAACTGGGAAATAGTCTCATCACTGATAAGGTGGTGTCGAGGGGATACATCCTTCCTTACACGCAACCCTGAAATAGTAACGGAAGCATTCTATCGTAATCTCGATAACTGCTGTAAGAAGACGAAAGCTGGTGGACGTATGCATTTCGTATCGGTTGCTCAATGCCATTAACAATAATCGATAAATAACTATATAAATAACTATGGATGTGACCAAACAAGCTTGAAATATAAAATGAATGACGCCGGCTTCCCCCATATATAGACACTTATTGTTCGCGTGCCACCGGATACAGCTCGGATCAGCGTTCAACATCGTGTTATATCACTCTAATCTCCGATCCTTCTGCTTGGCCCAGGACATAGCAATAAGGTTGATGAAGCCAGTTCTGGGTGTTCTGAAACAATTATTTGTGAGCTTAAGACTGCCATGGACATATAGGTGAAACTTCCGTCATTTATCTTGTAGCTCAGGGTAGTTTGGTCACATTCATATTTACTTATATAGTTTCATATCGGTTATTGTTAATGGTAATGAGCAGATACATCGAAATGCATACATCTGCCAGCTTACCTCTTCCTACAGCATTGTTCAGGTTGCTGAAGGGAACTAACTGTTTTAGATATCGATATATGGCCAGACATCCATGCTCCTGTACAACGAAATAGCCACTGGAGAAATGCAACAGCATCGCTACTCCCGCCACCATCACAGCGGTAAACGTAGATTAGTCAGGGTCCAAAAGAAAACACATGATTTTACCACACTTCATCAACTTCCTAAGCTATTTAGTAGATTGGAAGCATGCCTAGTTGAACGCGCACTATCTATAAACGAAGAGCTCTCTCAGGTTTCAAAAAGACAAATGAACCTTTTCGAGCTACTTAAATGTATGAGAGGGTTCCATAATGTGCACATTACCTCAACTGCTCTAACTACCTCAGTCTCGTGATTAGTTACAATATTTATAAGCAGCACTTTTCTCTTGATTTAATGACCCTTTGCACACAACATCAATTATTCCGCCAAATTTACCTTTGATGCATCTATCGACAAGAGCAGAGTTTACTCACACAAAATAGGGAAGTTCCTTAGTTTCCTAGAGCAGTCTATCCACTGCCTCCTTGATGGTATTCGTTCTACTCCCTTATAAGTTGTTGGCACCGATATCACTATCCTGCTGCAGTACATATACGTACGATTTATCAATGGGAGCAAGATCCGTTTCGGCTTATTGGAAGCACGCCAAAATAGCTTCACGTTACAAAAGGGGAAAAACGATATAGTAAATTAATGCCCGATTAACCATACCGCTATTCTGCTTAAAGACATGAAAATCGTTGTAAAGGAAAAGAGGTACAAATTTCTACTCTCTAAAAACCTTTTCTCGGCACAGCATAATTTCATAAAGCATCTTACTTGCCATTCATGTCAATTAGAGCTATTAACTCACATCACACCAATTGTTGACATGCGTAAACCCAATGTTATTTCTTGATATACAGTAGTCCCTTGACCAGATACTGCAAGCCAGATGTTTGGTAACGTTGGCATCAGTTGGCATAATTAGTCCATTACGCTCTTACATCTCGTCTTATCCTAACGGCAGAGTCCAGTCAGGATGAAGACCACATGCTCTGCGCAGCCTTGTAACAAGGGCCGTTATCCAAGGCAGCGTTCTTCGTACTTTACTATTCCATACGTACATCAGCGATATTGCAATGGAGCAATAGTTTAAGACCTGTATCAAGGCAAGTGTTTGTCATGTCCCGTAAGATAGTTAGGATGGACATTACACCATAAAAACAGTGTCAGTAAAAGAACGGGTTAGATACATGACTCACCAAGGAGTTTGCATTAACACATGTGTATGGTTGCCGGGAGTTTAAGCGGATTATGACGTCATCCAGTGTTTGTTCTGCACTGATGCATATTCCCAACTCCATTGTTTACACATGTTATTTTTAACCCATCAGTTGTGTTAAGTTACTCACACTGCGCGATCATAGCTATCCAGGAACCAGGATGCGGCCACCAGCTTAGCTAAACCACTGTCACAGTTCTTCCATGAACACCAAGTCCCCACTATGTGGAAGCGTGGCGTTTTCACCCCTATTTTCAAAGGCGTTAGCTGTTCAGATCCTGCAAGTTATCGTCATGTGACTCTCCTCCCTGTGCTCGCGAAGACGATGAAAGCGGCCGTAGCTGAGGCCCTAATGAACTACCTGGTAAATACAACATCTTGGCACCGGAGCAGCATGGCTTCCGTCAACACCGGTCATACGCCACCTATTTGCTGATTGCACGAGGTAGTTGGACGGAAGTGGCTGATGCTGGGGTCCGAATTAACGTCATCTATCTAAACTGCTCTAAAGCTGTCGACCGTCTGGATCACAGCATCCTACTTCACAGACTACAGAGCTAAGGAATCTAAGATGCTGTTCCTGGTTGGATTGGCAGCTTTCTTCACCAACACAAGATTCAAGTACGTGTTAGGGGATCACCCTCTAGCCCGCTTGAGGTGGAAGGTGGTGTCCAACAGGGCTCAGTGCTGGGACCACACTTACTCTTGTTGTTTATCAACGACCTGACAAGAGTTATCTCCTTAGATTTCCTGCTTTTCGCCTATGATATCAGGCTATGGCGGTCTATTAGTAACAGTGAAGACCACCATCTACCCCAAGAAGACCTACGTTGCATTTATAAAACGTCGAGGAGGAACCTGCTCAGTTGAACATAGCTAAATGCAAGATGATCCATCTGCGTCACCAGCCGGTGAGCGTTTACAAGCTTGGAGACCACACCTTGCAGAATGCCTCTCAGGAGCGGGACCTGGTACAGCAAGAGCTCGGATGTTCAAAACAAGCAGAGAAGGCGACGAGAACCGGCAATCAACGCTTTCGCCTGCTTCGCGGAGCGTTGGGTCGGTATGAATCCACAATACTCTACAAATGCTTGACGTCTACGTGCGACCGCACATGAAATTTGCTGTCCAGGTGTGGCAGCTGTGGCAGAAACAGGATCTCGTTGCTCTCGAGACTTTCAACGAAGAGCAACCAAGAGCGTCAGGGGCCTCTTTAATCTTCCCAATCATCTTAGACCGTTTCCATGAATGTACAGCATTCAATCTGGGCTTTCGCGGGGGGTCTGATATTGGTTAACCAGATTTGGAAGAGCTCGAACCACATTTGCCGCCCGCAGCTGGAACTGTACCACAACACTAACTTAAGAGATCTTCCTCTGAAGCGGAACATACAATGTAACTGGCTTCAATGCCGTAAAAATTGCTTTTCCCTTCGCGTGTGCCAGCCTTGGAACGACCTCCTTAATTATCTCGTCTCTGCTGTCAATCTGGCGATATTTCAAAAATGAGTTGACGATGCGTTGTTTCGTTTGCATTTCATTTCATGAATTGTTAGCCAGGCGCTGCAAAACGCAATCAAACGGTGTCTGACCAAACTCCCGACCAAAGGATTTATGGATTTATTCTTTTAATACTAGAATATCTCCACTATTCTAGTTAAGCATATGCTGAGTCCACCAAAAGGCTTTTCACTTTATCATGCAATTTAATTTTCGCAGTAATTTCCATCCCACAGGATTTGTTACGCATTGCATTTTTACCCTTAATACACCATTCTTCCATTGTTCCATCTGATGATCATGGAGTATATAATATAGTGTAAATGTGTCAGGGTATCGTCAAGGAGATTTTGAATAGTGATAAGGTGAGGATACTAATTATGCACACCGGGAGGGTGTTCCAAGCCTGTGAAACTAGGTGGAAGAAGACGTTTCGTCGACCTTCCAGTCGGCTGTCTTGCGTGATCAACTTAAGCCGATGGCTCCTTTAGCTGATTTTCAAAAGATGGTGGCATTGGTAGTCGGGGTTTCGTAGGATTTGTTACCTCATTATTGGATCTCTTTTTAGACGCCGATAAGGTTCGCCATAAATTCTGCGAGTTTGCAATCTGCGTGGGTATGAGCCTTGACACTGAATGTTTGCTTAGGGTACTAAGGTTTTCAGGTAAGTCCCCTTTCTCTCCCTCTTACTGTTCTTTATTCCATAGGTTATCATGGTTGTATGGCAGCGAATCTTCAGCTCAACTGGCTGATGTACTGCCGCTGTTGCCGGGTAGGGAAGGCAGGACAAAGCTCTGAGGTTCTTCGTCGCCCTGTGTTTTGCAGTATCGAGCGCGGTGTGGTGGTGGTTGTACCAAGGTTGCCACGCTTGGACAACCTATTTTGTATGCAGCCTCATTTAAGCGCCATTTAGTTTCGGAAAGCCTGAGGCGTGGAACTTCCGGAACGCTCTACCAAAAAGCCGAAGTGCCGGTTTTCTATCATTGAATTTGTTCAGTCAGCTGGAAACAACTGAAGTCATCGTGCACGAGCACGCCGAGATCAAACTCATAAGAGGTCCGCAATGAAATTGGTGGCTCATCCCTAAGTAAAAATACGAAGGCAGCCCTCCTAACCGCTCCACAGTATCTGCGCCACTTTGACGAATCCTAAGCTCTTAACTGGGCAAGTCACTTTCGACGTGACCGATATTATTCGTTCATGAAAGCAACCCTATAGGCTCAGTCATGACACCTGCAGTTCAGAACCGGAGGCAATCTTTTGAAGAGAAAAATCGAGCAACGTAGGCATCGGTCACCTCGATAAACACACCCGGGGCGACACATGTAGATCCATCTTCTGTACCGAGCATACGCTGTGCGACGCAGCTTTCACCGTCAACCCTAGTGGCACCTTCTAACTAGCCCAATGAACCGGCAACAACTCTCAAACCGGCATGCACACAAGCGTTTCCAGGTCCAATTCTGGCACAAGAAAGGGCAAGTTGCTAGATGATCGCAACCAGTGAAGTTCCATCTCGGACACTACTTGTATTCAGGTTGAGCCCATCATGCTGGGACGTGTACCGCATCACCCGAATTAAGTGCAATATGGTGAAACTCGAATTCTTCAAGCGGCTGTGAACTCATCAGATGAAACAAAGGTTGTCCTGCTTTCAGCGGTCCATATTTGCAACTCTTCGAGAGGAGTGCGCATATTACTCGACCTTCCTTGGGAAGATCACACAAAGGAAGCAGGTAACCAAGGCGGTCATTCTAATAGTGTTAGCGAGAAATCCATATTTTTGATAAAGCTTTCATCCCAGTAGTTCGTAAGCTACATAGAAGGGCCTAGTGTGGAAAAGTACCCGACGCTTTTTGCCCTATTGGGGCTCGCCATTGGTGCGCATTCTCTCGGTCCCCTACTGGGGATCGAACCCTGCTAGCACAGCCAGCTAGACAGCAGCTTAAGCTACTAAGCCATGTGGAGCGTTGCCTGAGCTGCGTAATTTGCAAGCTAACTGGGATATAGCATCACCTATCTTCCACTGTCACTGATAGTGGCTAGCCTGCAAGGAGATGACGTCCATATTTTTCATGTTGTTCCTGAGCGTTCGGCTTCTCCTTACACGAGGTGTAAACATGTGTTTGAGAGCAGTGGTGCTACATCTGCGAAGCACTCCCTGTAGACAATACTATAGCTAAATGATTGATAAAAGTGTCTTCATCACCAAATTACAAGGGATGTAGTCCAAGATTGATAAAAGTGGTGCTACTCTCCGAGGGAATGACACAAATTCGGTTGGAAAAATGAAGCTTTGTGCAAGGTTGCTAGCCGAGCTACGGCTAAATGCAGCAGGCGAACGGCTACGGTGGTCAACACTTCGATGAAACTTGCAACCACAGTAACTTCGTTGCCTCCACAGTCCCGCAGAGAGACCCACACAGCAGCACCTGCGGCACGCAACAGGACAAAGCAAAGCACAAGTGCATATCCCGATTTAGAACCATCTGTGAAGTCATGCAATCCAGCTGCAATCCATAAACAAACGACCAACAAAATTACCATTAGAGGCTGACCACCTGACGGTCTACCTAAAACCAAATGCGAATTCGACATCCAAAAACGCACTCCTAAGATCAATACCACCATCCCATCTGTACACTAACTTCCAATGCTTCCTTAGTAAATTGGTCGAACATAGAGAACGCCACTCCTCACAACCGCCGTGCCCCATCATGATTACAGAGACCTTATAAATCTTGAGATAATCGATTCTGAGATCAATTTAGCCGGTATATTTCCGCTTTGGAACGATAAAACAGAAAGGGGTGGTGGTGGTGATGTACTTATTTTACGATGTAATCTCTGATGTGAAGCCATTGATCACCCAGCAATCCACGCTTTGGATTCGTTTTGGTGACCGTTATGCTTGCGGAACAAGCACAAATATCTACAAACTGTAAGTTACCGCCCTCCGAACTCTACGTCCGAAATGGACTCTAAATTAAACCACGTTTTTAAGTTACTTGGGACAAGTCATACAGCCACATTCTTATCGCTTGGGACATTATTGTGCACGGCATGAAAACACCAGCAACAGATGGTGAGTATTTTAAATCCTGGTTGTTGGATCTAATTTTCAACTACCCTCTATACAACCAGGTCACTTTTTCCACAAGATTTCGAACTGCCCACAGGCCGTCGATACTTAATCACCTGCATGCCAACGAAGAATTCACAGTCGACGAAATAGCTACAAGGACACTATCGAGTCGCAGTGATCACGTTAGTTTACTGTTTGACTATTTGCGGAATATGCTGAAGAGAGTGATGATGATGAAGTAACTCTGTGTTGTCATCAATTGGACCTTCTTAACCGAATACTTCAGGAACGTGCCTAAGAAACGTGCACAAAGACCTTTAGTACACTGGTAGAGCATGCGTCGGAACAGAAATCCTTATATCACCAAATCAACGTCATTTCTAAGAAGAACAAGTAAATGTATGTCTCTGAGAGTCTTGATATGGCGAACTCGCAAGAATTGTGTGGATTTCATACTTGGTGCAACATAAATTCTAAAAATTCGTTCTGCGAGGACAAGGTGACGCATCAGCAGGAGTTAAGGAAGCGATTCTGCCCGAACAGCAAACTCCTATACAGTCACTTTAATAGCCTTCGTAAGGTCAAGCGTGGAATCGCAGCATTGGTCACGGCTGCTGGATGCAAGTGGTCAGCAGCCGATCTCTAACGGTTCTATTTCTCCTGTACGTTCAAGCTGGTAACGATGCCAAATATGCTCCCCGTTTCTATTACTCCACCGTCGGGTTTATACAACATCACTTTTAATGCGGAAGCTGTGCTGAAGTAGTTGTTATCACTGAGTCTACATAGTTCTCCTGGAATCGACAACATTCGACCAAAGGCTCTTCAAGCTGTAGCCCGTGATCTGGCAGAACCACCGGCCGTTTTCTGTCAGCGTTGTCTAGAGAAGAACCAAATTCCATCAGTATAGAAGTGAGGGGTCATCACTCCTGTTCATTAGGGCATTCCATGTTTAGCAAACGCGTAAGGACAATCAATTCCGACGGCATTCCAAACGATTGTATTGATCTGCCAGCTTGTGATTGTGGCCTCCCAAATTACTATCGTGACTAGATGCCAGTAAATGGTGGTACGCGTGATTGGAATCTCACAAAATCTGATAAGCCAAATAAGGTCCCCAATGAAGACGCCGAGCACTTTCATCCTTTGTTCATAAAACAAATGGTACAAGTCGTTGATATTTTTGGTTGCCTGGCCTTGGGGTATCTCCAAGGCAGTGAGATCTCCCTTCAGTCATGGCTGTCAGAATTGTATTGCGTACTCCACGTATGGATCTGTGTATGAGCCGAAAATCTGTTAAAAAATCAAGGGTCTAACTGCCCGAAAGCATGCCTCTGGAGGCTCACGTGTTAGATACCATTCCTGGACTTTGTTTCAGCTTGATTCGGACATCTAAGGTTGACCTGGACCAAAAGGTCTAGATTCTGTTTGCCAGAAGACCTTGAAGCTCTTGGTTGCCGAGTTTGTTGGAGCAAAGGAAGTGGTTCCATCAATGCAACACTCCACATTTGTCCACAGTGAATCGAACTAGATTGTGTATCAACCACGCGTAAACCTTCTCTTGGTCGGAGAATAGCTATCTGACATTCACATTTTGTGAACGAGGTTAATAGCCGTTCTTTATTCTTCCTATTTTTTACGTCTTGACCATTGTTTAAACGTTCTACTGTGGTAGCCCGATTGGTTCACACACGTCATTGTTAATGGACGCTCAGCATGTCAGCAGCAGTGCCATTTGCAAGAACACATTTCATTGGGTTTTCTCTGCATCACTTTTCTACTCGGTTATGTTAAAGGAATATTAATTGGCACCCAATTAATCTAGTAATTTTTACTTTTTGGGTCTGCGCTTCTTATTATCGGTTGTTATGTGATATTTGTTTAAACACTACATTTCCTTATTCTGATTTGCCAGTGCTCGTCACGGATGTTCGGTTTAAACTTGGGGTATCATGATGCTATTTTTAAGGACATAAGCGATTCGCACTTCATTACACAATTGATTATTAACCCTTGGCATTTAATGTTTTCCTTCCGTTAGTTGGCCCAAGTGTAACTTAGTGGCCTTCCTTCATTTTGCATGTAGCGCCTTGACGAATGCTACGCAAGAAATCCGTAGCACGGTAAGACAGAAGACGGCGGGATATAAATAATGTCTTGAGAAAATAGCACTGTATAATAGCTATGTAAATAAATCCTGAGGGCAGCGGGAGAAAGTGGTGAAGCAATGAGTTACACCACGACGGAGCGCAACAGCCGGGAACACGCGGGCAAGACGGCAGAACAAGTTCAAAAATGCAGTCCGGTATATATAGGCTTTGGATGAGTGCAAAGTAAAACAAAATGTGTACAAGTCTGGATGGTAATGTATGATGGAGTAAAATGTCATTGTCACTACATGCCTCCAAAACTATATAAACACATGTGACTTCCTGTACACAAGCCTCTGCCCAGCTTGTCTTTGGACTTCTTTTTGCATTCGTGGAGTGAAGGCATCAGTGCCAACATAACAATCGGCTTGAAGTATTGTTGTATCATCTGGTGTACTGATCACACTCCACACCTTAACATTATCGGCATCGAGCAGGCAGTTCGAGCTTATGAGGTGTGTGATATTATTGATGTACATAAAAAATAACCGTGATCCCGGCACAGATCATTTGGTACTCCACATTCAAGTTGTATGGAATCTGACAGGGATTCACGCACTCCTACCTCCAAGCTCCCGCATAGCAGGAAGCCTCAGATCCATACTAGGATAGGATCATCAATTCCAAAGTTTTGGAGTTTGTAAAGCAGAACGTCATGGTGTAACCGGTGGAAAGACTGAGGTCATGAAAAGCTACCTCAACCTTTCTGCCAGTGTCTACTGCTTCGGTGCAGCTGCATATCGTTTGTAATACACAATCGATTCGGTTCGAAGCCATGTTGTTCCGGTGCAATATAGTAAAATTCTTACAAATAGCCTGTTGGCGCATCAGCAATAATGACATCCATAAACGTTGAAAGCACTAGTAGTAAGGTCAAGAGACAGTAGTTGACTTGATCGAACGACTACCCCTTTGTGCATAGGAGTGACCAGCCCGTGTTTTTGCATATCGGACAAGTGCACTCGGTCAGAACAGTTTTGGAATAATCGCAACCAAGACTCAGCTAATTTTTCTCTTACCGCCACTAACGACTTTGGTTGTAAATTCTCAAGTCCAGGAGAGCTGTGCTTGCGCTTACGCAAGAGCAATTTTAGTACAGCTATTTCCGTGAAGGATAAATGTGTGAGCTTTGGAGTGAGACCACCATTGTCTTAGGGTTACTTGGTCATGGAATTCACTGCAGCTTGGGACATATTTCAGGCGCAGAGTATTCGCCGGATTCTATGGTGTCCGTGTGTATTCGTCCGCTGTTTGAAAAGAAGGGAATTCCCGTTTCACCTTATAAGGTCTGTTTACGTGCTGATACAGAAGCTTGTGGTTTGGGGCCATACGCATTGTCAACTTCTGCTGGTATACTATTCTATCCTTGCTAACAAGCTGAGTACAGTGGTTATGTTCGGTTGCATAGGCCATCTAGGTCTCGGTGCCTGAACAGATCCTATATGTTTGCCAGGCCGTGTTTCTTATTGCTATAAACTTGCGTGTTCTGCTTCGCAGAAACAAGAGCACGTTTCTCGAGTGGACAGTCTTAGGCGCTGACACTTGAGCAACCGGAGTGTTAAATGGGCTGACGAAATGTTCCCATGAACTACCCGGTGCCTCGTCTACCAAAAAGGTCCGGTTGCTTATCCCACCTAGCCGAGCTAATATGTTGTAAAGTATAATCATTCTAGTTGTGTCAACAAGTTCTACGGGGTACTCTGCATAACCAGTATATTCGGAGGCTAGAACTACAGAATCGCTGCGGTCAAACGGGCAGTCAACGATGACCCTCTCGATTATCAGGTATTCATTGATGCACGTCCGATCCAGTATCGACGGGTCATCTGTCTCTCTAGATAGTCTGGGCTTGTTGATGTGGCTATACGTTGGGAAACGGGAGACAACTATAGTAAATCCGCCTTAAACTGTTCTCTAGGAGCGGCTTGGGATTCCAGCAAATGGACATTGAAGTTGTCAGTAATAAGATCGTGACGGTAATGCTTGTTTATCGCCCGCCTTGGTACGGAGGTCAGATAGAAGCCCATCTAGAGCGTGAAGAAGAGAAGGCGGTACACGACCGTCACAGAGCAGACCTCCTCGCCTTTTAACCGTAGACGGCACCATAAAAATTCCAAAACCAAATCGTCAGAATCCTACGTGGACTCACATTGGAGGTAACTATGAAAGTAAAGGGCCACCGCTGCACCTTTGCCGGACCGATCGTGACGAACGATGAACATGCCTGGCAGTGCGCTCTCCATCTCACTCATATCGGGGTACAACCAAGTCTCCATTAGGCCTATGAGGCCACAAGCCTTCAATCTTTGCTGCAACCGCAGCTGGGATAGTTTATTAAGTTTTGACCAATAGTGTATGTCAACTGCTCCTGACGAGGAGCATGAGATGAATGTGGATTTGTGCCGATCGATGAAAGCCCGGTACCTAATCATTCTTTTGGGGGACTTACCAAATCACGACATGAATACATTCTGCTTTTGGTCTCAACTGCAGTTGCAGTATGCAGTCTATCTTTCGTTTTCTTGATAGTTACGGGTCTTAGCGCACACTTTGCTGAATAGCTGTTGTAAATAAATAAATACTTTGTTTTCGAGTTTATCGAGACAAACCAACTCAGGCATGATCAAAACTTCCCATCTGTTTTATTTCGCAACAGCCACGTTGCTATTTATGTAATCGGAGGTGGCCTAAACTTTTACATTCTGCGGGCGTTGGAGAAGTACTCACGAGGAACATAGTCGTCAGTGAATGACGATAATATGGGTTCAGGTGTGCGTAGTGTAAACAGTCAAGGCACTATAAATGTAGTGAAAACGGTAGAGGTAGACAGAACGTATCATCGTCTTGTACTTGTCAAGGAAATATTATTCGACTGCGACTCTTTTACATCATTGACTGGCTTCAACGACTATTGCCGGTTCAGTACTAAGCCATTTGGCAAACCAAGGAAGAATTTTGGCTGTCAACCGACTGCGAATAATAGAGTGCAAAATCGGTCTATACGATGCATAGCCGACTAACATTACTGTTCAACGGAAGCTACGGCAGTGTTCCAGGACGCGATGGGTTTTCGCCTGGCAAGCGTTCTCCCTATAAAAAGCCACAAATGTTCGCTTAACAACACTGCAACGTGGAGGATGTGACTCGCCACAAAATAAAGTCACAGCTAATCATTTCACACTGACGCAGTCCTCAGCCTCCTACATCCAACCTGTGCAATTAATTCCGCTATGAAGCATGCTATAGTGGAGTACCGATCATCCCGACTTCGTAATGGTCATTGATTGCACTAAACCTTGTTTGGGCTCCTGTGCTCATGAACCACTACATGGCAAATTTACCCCCCACTTGTATCTTGACGCAACAGCTTTTGCGCGCCACAGCGCCATCATGGTCCTTGATCTGACTATTACCTGACAATATGCTCGCTTATATGAACTACATCTTTTCGTTTATTCCTTTCATTGTAAAGAAATGTTTTAATATTCCAAAGAAACTATGTTTGTATGCATATTTGATCATGCCTTTTAGAGGTGTGTCTCGTTTTACAGAGAATATACCATTTATTTATTTATTTATATTGTGACTCGAGTCGACGTTTCAGTATGTACTTGTGGGCAGTGACTTCATTCAGTGGTGAGTCACAACCGCCACGTCGCAGTGGTGTTAAAAAGAACTTTGTGAAGAGAACCCTTGCCTGGCAAGAACCCACCACGTCCTGGAACACCGCCTTAACTTATATTTTGTTATATTGAGTCGCGGGTGTTGTGGGTTCCGCGAGAACAGCAAGTCACTGCGGTTCGCTAACTGCCGTCTTTTGTTGTAGTCCCTAAGGAAGTGTGTTGTGTAGTATCTGCCAGCTGCGGCTTAAGTTTGTCATCTCTGTTTTGACTGTACCATCAGTTTCAGTCCTCGGGCCAATGATTTTGTAGTGGGGCTGTAAGAGTAACCGTGTGTCCGACTGAAGTATAAACTCGCCAGCACAGAGAGCTTCTCAGATGTTCCGCCATTCATCCAGATCATGAGCATGAGCTTTTCCTTCGATAGACGCCGGTAGCACAGACAAGCCAGCAACGCAATGATTCTTTTGATAGGTTCCGTGTAGTAGTAGTTTGAATTTTTTGCTCCCGCTAGTGTTCGCTCCATGGAACATCCGGGAACATACTTATCCCACTGTTTTCAGTCCACACACGGAGTACCGACAAAACACCTTCTCGTCGTCATCGGTGGATTCCAGTGCCACTTGCATTAACCAGGACTCCCCTTAGTGCATCGAGTTTGGAAGTCTGGTGACGCGCATTGAATTAGTCCACCTGGCCTGAACTCCGATTTCATCACAAAAAATTCTACTATTGTAAACCACCCTGACTTTTACCCCTTTAGGAGTTTGCCTTGGAATCAGGAAGGTTGGTGCATATAAGTGTCAAGGAGCAGCAGTTCCGCCTGACCTTGAATGATGTGGAAAGCATGGCTATCAAGGGGTTTGGTTGTGTCTGCAGGTTACATATGTTGTGGCTGTACTAAATGAAACTACTGAAGTCACCCGTTGATTATATTGTTCAGCAACGCGTGCAGAAATGGACTGATATTTAGATTGGTTCGGCTTTTGTAGGTCAATCGGAAGGCTGGGTGTTACCGACGTTGCATTAGTCAATACATTGGATAAGAGGATGTGTGCGGTGGCGCCGGGCTTGCTTTGATTGTTTGCGACGGCCAGCTAATTACTGGTCCCCATATTCTCAATTGCAGCGTGGCCGCGGGAACGCCTTGCTCTATTTCATGGTCTCGAGGTAGCGAATGGGGAACGGTGAGGTGTAACTTGTGCTCTTGCCGCTTCTAGCGAGGCCATGTTCGCGTTTAAACTATGTTCAGCTTCGGCTACTAGACTGTCCTAATCTGTACCAATGGTAGTACGCAGTATACAAATGGGACCATCGCACAATTAGGACAGAAACAAAGTAAGTCACTTGTACTACCATTTTACTTTATTTCGGTAGGTCAACGGCTAAAGTCCTTCGGATGATAACGGTTAGTGCGTGGGGAACAGGTCAGTCCTACTTAGCTTTGTTACCCGTTCTTAACCGATTAAGCGAAAGGACGCAGCTGTAGAGTGACCCATTGCTTACAAGCCCTTGCCGCTCGGCTTTAAACCGTTCGAAGCTCCTGTAAGGGTGTTCTAAGCAATATACGTTGAACTCACCCACAATAACGATGTGAGTTTACCTTCTATTTAATGTGCTTCTTAAAGCGGTTGCAAGATGGCAGTACGTTTCGTGTACAGCGTTAGGGGCAGCTTAAAATGCTAGAAGACAAGCGGATCTGCATTTTAACTTCAGGCGGCAACCAAGAGAATCAGGGAACTGCGAGTCTGAGCACCTCAAGGCCTCACAATGTAGGTCGCCTTCGTAATACATAATTGCTCCTTTTCGCTTTGCAAGCCTGCCGTTGCGGATGAGTGGAATACCAGACAGCGAGGCTTCAACCTCCGTCGTTCCAGCGTGTGACCATATTTCCGTGATACCGATGAAGGCACACGGCTTAGAAACTTGGCGATGTTTCAGTTGGGCTAGCTCTTTGAAAAGGCTATGAGCATTGGTCTAAAGGCAGAATAATTTTTCGGTCTCTAGTAGCCCGCAATGAGGTAAAAAATACAGGTGTGGGAGAATGCCGACTAATGTAAGGTCAGCCGTTATCTTTTTTTGTTGTGGTAATGGTACGTCGTCCGCAGCCTGAGTAGGCAGTGGTACATCCCATTCGCTCTCTGAACCTGCCGCGAAATCACTTGAGCGATCGGTTAACGGATGCTGTTGCGTCATCGCCGAAAGGTATGCTATTCAGGTAAGCTCATGTCTGGATTTGCAAAACTCCTGCAGCTTTTATTTGAAGTCCCGATGGGAGACATTTCCGGTTTCTTCGCCAACATTCTGACATATCTGTTGCTGTTTACTCTGACTGCTCCCAGGGGCTTAGAATTTGTACGCCGCATCCTCTATAATTTGTTATGAGCGCTAGCATTTTGACTTGTAGAGCAACAGCTTCGTCCAAGAGAAGTGTTTCTCAAATGCTTTTCTTCTGTTTCAAATAGCCTTTCCAATATCTTAGCTGTTGTGGGAAGGAAACTCTGGCACACCATGAATGCGGGTTGTGCCTAGTCAATCCTTCTTGGTATGTTCTGCTGCGATGTTTCTCTTCGATTGATGTGTGCTCTATTGGTCGTCAGGATAGATGCGTGTCCTCTGGATTCTTGTTGTAGCGCACGTTTAGAGCGAAAAATCTTTTCTATATTAGTGGCGGATCCTAATGTCACCCTTAATCGCGGTCCGCCGAAGTATGCAGGGATCGATTGACGAGTAACTAGTACTAGTTTTGTGAATTGCTCTCTGACGTTCATCAAACTGCACGATCAGTTCCATTGCTCTTGGTCGCAAGACGACTGACACTGCGATGTGGTGGTGGTGGTAGTTTCGGGGACAATTGTGTACACCACAGTCAGGGCGCCATTGTTGGATACCTTATTTGTTGAGCTCTAAAGTCGGGTCATTTTTTGGTTTGATCTGCTGCCATGTGATGCTGGTCTATTGCTTTAATGTTTATGCACATTTGCGGTGTTTGCAGCGCACGAGACCCGGCGACCCCGGCGACCTTCGCAGCGATCTCTTCATCGTTGTACAGCGGTGCATTCGAAGTTAGCTCTTTCGGTTCCGCTTTGCATTGCTCACCCAGAAGGGCTGGGGTTTCTAGGCTATGTAGGTTGAAGTACCTTACCAGGAGTAGGTGGTAGTATGATTTTGCCAGTGGGTTATTTATAGCGAAGGATACAGTCTGATTCATTTCTAAAGCGGACGTTGGTGGGCGTTATAAATTTGTCAATAAGCATATATCGCTCTGCATTAGCTGTAGGCAGCACAATAAGTAGTCTGCTATTTGAACCCCTGGGTTGTTTACATGGTAAATCATTACATCACCTCCCTTTGTGAGTCGGTTATGCGCAAGAGTGACTTGACAGTTTGTGAAATCTATGCGTCAGTAATACCTTCTCGGTTACCGTGATGAGGTCCTGCCACATTGAGACTTGACGAAATCGAAGCTCAGCCAATTTACTGAGAAGGACTTCTGGGTTTGTGCACCAAGGATTACGGTCAATGCATGCAGGAAGTATATCTGAACATACAGCCGTTTTCTTTGGCGTTACGCCAACCCACGTGGGGCTGGCTGACAATCGTGTTTTGTATATATTTCTGACCTACTGCCCGGAGCCGTTTCGGGCTGTTCCAGTGAGCACCAACAATCTAACCCTTCAAATGCGATTTGACACACACTGCCTGTTTCAAACTCTTCGGACTATTGGGGAGTTGTACCGCGCTCCGGTCCGGTAATGCAGACAGCTGGGCTATTGACAGCATCTCGTTAGTTTTGTGTTCCATTAGCCACTGGCGGCCTGGCTTCGACTGCCTTCAAATTTATCTCAGATGACAGTTGGGTACATAACCTGTGCCAACTTCCGAGTAGCGTTCCAACTATTTCGTTGGAGTAGAGCAGGACTTTCGGTGCCACACCCTTTATAGCTGGGTGATCTGGTAATCTTGATGTTGCGTTTGTGATCGCGTCATGGTAACAGAGGGCTTCATGGATGTAGCGTCCCACTTCCAAGCAATGAACTTGGGTTTGCAACTCGTCGGTAAACTGAATTTTGGGAACGCTGTGGACTAAGCTCCGAGATTTCGTCGGTTTGCTTAGGATAGTCTCCTGACTTCTGCTTCCTTTGTTGACTCTCACTCCAACACATATCATGGAATATACGAAGGTCACATGACAAACCACGAAGACGCTGAGCTGACAAGAGGGCAGGCTCCGATTTGTCCCATTTAAAATGTCAATTGAAGTAGTCTTGGTTCGCTCTATTAAACTGAGTTTGGTTTCCGAATGTTGCGAAACAAGCTAGCCTTTTGGGCTTGAATACCCATTGCTTAGAAAATCCTTTCCCAGGATTCCAGGTCGTTCAGTAGGTGGTCTTTGCTAGAGTTAACATTTGATGTATTTACCCACCATCGCGCTTACATATTCGGCAAAGACGTTAGAGTTGGGTGCCCTTCCGATCCAGTACACCAGAAGACTGTCCATTTTAGCGTACAGACTGATCTATGAGTCCTTAAGTTGTGTTGCAAAACCTCAGGAATGAGGTTCACAGTTGAAAAGAACAATGTAAGTTCATACCCCGGTGACATCCGATCTAGCGCACTGAACTTCTTTGGTAAACTACTTACTGGTACTGATATTCTTGACCGAGGATTACAGTATCCAAGTGGTCTGAACTTCTCAAAACATGTAGTTGGACACACTGACGGCGTAGAACGTGTCTGGAACACTGGGTCAAACCTGAATTGAATGGGGGCATGGTTAAGTGCTTTGTGAGTGAAGTCAAAATGGTATCACAAAGAGTGTTAGATCAAGAAAACGAGATGTCCGTTTTAGGCAATGTCACAGGTGAGGCACGGAAGCTCAGCGTGAAAAAGGTTGATTTGGCATGCCAAAATGCGCTATGCAAGTGGCCGGATCAGGCTAGTTCGGCCGGACTCGCATCTAGAGGCGCAGTAAAAGCTACCGCTTAACCTCATAGTTAATTTGTAAATAATTAAATGAAAGATAAGACGTCCAGCGCAGCGGAATGGCCACAATGTGCTCAGACTAACTTTTTACTTCATTCTATTTAACAACACATCGGCGTCGGTTTCTCGGGTACGCGGGGTTGGAGATAATCAGATGTAGCAAATGTACTCAGCGCACGTATTCCTTGCGAGATGCGCCCACTGGTGTGAGATCGAAATGAGTCAAAATATGCACACTGCTTTTCACCCATCTGCTTTTAATTGTAGCAGCGCAAAAGCGTAGGTCTTTCTTCGCATCTTTTTCTCCACCGTTTTCATGGCTTGCAAAATTGTGTGTAATTTTTCCGGGTTATCAGCCGTCCCGAAATTAACCTCTCACGTTAGTACCAACCATACTGGAGGTCTGGTATAGCTATTGGTTCGCCTACCTCGCACTTGAACGCTGTTGTAACCAAGGGGCTTACACTTGTACTGAAGCACAGGACCACCATCGCGTGAGAAACGCGACAAGAAGCGCTTTCCTAAAAGTGCAACAATAAGTATACAATTTCACGGGCAAGTTGGTGAATGGTGCAATGAAGTCGGTTGGTTGATCATCCGAAATGATTTGTCAATCATTCAAGTTGCTATGCCATAAGTCCAAGGCAGCACCATCGTGTATCTACCTCTTTGGTCAGCCGCCGTGAGGCAATAGGCCAGGGGATGTGGCTGTTGAGCAAACTGTGGTCATGTATGTCACTTTCGGCCTTCATCGGAGGTGCAATCTACAATGGTACCGCGCGTCAGCATTGGTGCTGATGTATCGGAACCCATCTTCACCGCTTCTGCTACCTTGGGAATGTGGTGTCGACTGACCAGCAGAGCCACAGTGAGCTTCATATCCGCTTCTGGAAGATAGCGGCGGCATTCGGGATGCTAGAGTATCTAGCGTGGAACAACCATCAGCTCGCCGTTAGCGCCAAGCTGATGGTGTACAAATCCACGGCGCTGTCCGTTCTGCTACACGGCAACGGGACGTGGACGATGTACCAGCGGGATGTGCGATGGCTCTAGCGGTTCCATCGACAATGTCCGTGAAGGATTCTGCGTATTGGTTGGTGCGACAGCGTTGCGGACACGGAAGTGTTGTGTCGAAGTGGAATGCATGCAGCGGACTGCATACTTGTGCTGAGACACCTGAGGTGGTTCGTTCATGTGTAGCATATTTATTCTACGTGGATACAGAAACAGCTATTATGTGGTCAGCGGTGTGCCGCGAAGCGTCATGTGGGGAAACCGTAGGTTCGTTACAAAGACATGATCAATGAGCCACTCATGTTCTAATCTAGGTTGCAGGTCATGGGAAGGAAAACGGTTGATCGGCGCGCCTGGGATGATCTGCTCATTATGGCCGTTGCCGAGGTGCAATCGAAATCTATCGTGCATAGAGAAATGAAGCGACACTTGCGGAGGCGACAGACGTCGATGGATTATACTTTATAGACGTGGGGCGCATGGTGCTGTTGCACATGCGGTCGCGAGGGACTGAGTCAGGAAGGCTTAGTGAGCCAGGCACGAAGCCACTTGATGCCAACACCGCAACGACGACGATTCTTGCAGAGAACGTGGGCAGAACCAGTGCAGCCTTCGTAGGTGCGCTGAATTTGATTTACTAACGGCGTGCTTGCATGCTACTTCTCTTTATTTCAGGTGGTAGGTTTGCTAACTTGTCCTGATGCTTTGTTATCCCATAGGATTGTCTACCTGAACTATCTTCTACAAACTTGCACACGTTGCTGGAGCTAATGTTAATTAACTTCGATAACATTTTCGCGTTTGTGACATTTTCGTAAAGTATGTTTTCTGACCTCTTGAACTTATCGCGGATTCGTTCGTTATCATATTTTATGCGCTCATTTGTTGAAGAGTTATGCCTTCGGATCTGTATGCACTAGTTGATTTACTTTATTTCATCTTGTCGTTTCAAGTGATTGGCTGTTGCTTCACATCCCCGATGTGGCTGCGTTTAATGTGCGGGTTGACCAGGTGCCTACCTGTCTATTACCTACTACCTCCTCCATGCTGGCTCCAGTAGACGGTTGGTCGTAGCTGGATGGGACAGGGTGCACGGTCCTCGTGGTCGCTCTAGGTTCGTAGAGTGGTTTTATGCACACGGTTTGTGTGTGGAGCAGACCATGCTAAGGACACCGTTTGTGTGTGTTTGCTTCCCCAAATACAGAGTGCGTGTGTTGCCTGTGAAGAATTGTGAGCCGGCTCCGTTGATTAAACATTGCTCCTATCCACCTGCCTTCCGGTCTTATTCCTCCTGGTTTACACTGGATACGGGATGTGCGGATGGAGCTGATGATGCTGCAGCGCAAGCCACTCATGGTCCCTCTAGACCAGGGGTTCCCAAGCTTTTTGAGGCCGTTACTCCCAAAGCTGGTTCACTTTAAGCAGTTACCCCAAACTTTCTAAAGCCAACTAGCTAGCAACTACTGTATATTTTATTTAAATTACGACAAATGAATAGCATATGTACTTACTGTTGATCAAGCAAACAAACGAAACCCCCATTATAGTGCGAAGAAAATCCGTGAGTTTCTTTCATTAAGTACCGCGTTCAAAGTATGCCTGCTGATGTCCTGAAAGCGACTTTGCTGATGCTGTTAGAAAGCGATATCACACTTATCCTTAACGCATGGTGTACACTGGTGATTCTTAACATTTTTGAGGCCCTCGCAAATGGGTTTTGCTATACCAAACCCGCGCGCCAATGTCTGTTCCAAACGCTAAATCACGAATAGCTATCGCGCTGTTTGTTTCTAAGCACATGAACTGATAGCTATTTGGGATAACTCGCTAACAACAAAAGAAAGAAAACAGTTGTTTCGTACAACATTGTATGTAATCAAGGGGCGATATACATCAATGGAACGGTTGGTAGTGCTTTGTGCTTAATAGTTCTGGTATATTTGGTTCCGTTGCCGCTAATGCACATTGGAAGTCATGCTCCAGGTTCAATCTACTCCTTGCTTTTGTTTTCATTGAAACCATTGTCGAAAATCCATTTTCACATCTATAAGTTGTTGTAAACGGGGTCAATATTCTCAATGCTCTTTACGATAGTAATGGATACTCACCACCTCACTTTATCCAAAATGCTACCAGTGGTGTGCTTTGGAGCTCTATTTTTAATTCGTTATCTTCGCGCATTCCTAGGAATTGTGCTTTAGATTCGATGGCAATATCCGGAAGGATTTCCTCATCCACTGAAAAGGATTTCAGCACCCAGGCGTTTACTGGGCGATTTTCCAAATCAGGAACATACTTGCTGATGGAATACAAAAAAACTAAATATTTTATTCTCGACAAAGCAAGGCACGCCCTTTGGGTATGATCAGCATATTGCAGTATTGTACATGATAGCATGATTCGAAGCACCAAGTGCGGGAGTAGTACAGATGGAATCGGTAGTGTGGCCCGTATGGCCCAGAGGTTGTACGAATTCTATGTCCACAGAATGCGAGATGTAGAAATAAGAATCAGAGCACTAATTTGGAGTATGTTGATGAGGAACTAGTCCGATGAGGTTGTGTACAAAGTGTGGGTCAGTTGAGTGAAGCATGAGGAAATAGCTGAAAAAATATTTAAGAATAGTGATATGTCACTAATCAAATATAAATAAATAAATATATATAGTTTATTCTCGTCATTGCGAGGCATACCATCAAGGACGTGCTCATGGTATTACAGACAAGTATGATCGGCAATTGCACAAATTAATACATTTTGACCAATAGTATGGAAATTTTGTGTGTGTTGAGATGTAAAATTATGTTTAACTGTGTATTTGGAAGAGGACATGTCGTGTGAGTAGGTAAATGTGATTGTGTGTGCTTTTGTTCGTTGTGATCGCCATCAAAGGGTGGAATCAATGGAACGCTTCGAATCGGATGACGTTCGTGATTTGTGAATGACCCCCCGGAAAAGGGAAGAGGCAGTGACTTTATTTAGTGGCGAGTCACATCCGCCACGTCACAGTGTTGTTAAACGGATACTTGTGGCTTTTTATAGGGAGAACGTTTGCCAGGCGAAATCCCACCACATCCTGGAACACTGCCGCCGAACCATTTGCTGGAACGGGATTTACCCGAACCACCCAGCTGGCACCACGAGGAGATTGTTCGGCCAGCCAGTCGTAGACGTGTTCGTGCGAGAGCAGATATATGCACAGAATTTGTAACTATGGTATCGGTCAACTTGCCAATGTGTGTTAGGGGCAGTGACTTTATTGAATGGCGAGTCACATCCACCACGTCGCAGCGTTGTTAAACAAACATTTGTGGTTTTTTATAGGGAAAACGCTTTCCAGACGAAGACCCACCACGCCCTGGAACACTGCCGACTGGTGATATGACATTGAAAAGATTGCATCTGACCGATTACCCTCGCGGATATTCACAGTCACGTTTCACCAAGTTGTTTCCCATGGTTGTGTAGTCTCCTTCGGAGCCGACCGCAAGTGTTTGGAGCTGTTGAAGTCGGAAGACTCAGGTGACTTGTATTGAGTTGATTAGTGTTCTGGGTTCCTCTATTGTGTCAGGATTGCGAAGTGCAGGTGATTTCTTTGTTCTGTATTGCTTCCGTGTCCGTGGGAGCGTAGCAGGTATGTCCTCAGCGGTGTTCCGTGCAAGGAATGTTATCCTTTAGGGCACGGGTGAGAAGAAAAACGGACCGAGAAAACTGCCAAGGAAATTGAACAGGACTATGTTAAAGTATAAATATAAAATTTATGTTAACGTTGTGCTGCCTGAACGCAATGGAGTGACCGGATATGTTATACATCATATCCTTAGTTTTGCGTGCAAGCACGAGACCTGATATTTGTTGAATTTAAAAGAAATAGGCTGTCCGAAGTGGCCTAGCGTACGCAAAAGTTGTTCTGCCCGAGAGCCGTGAGTAAAAGGCGTTGTTAAGCGGTAAACGAGTTGAGGGAATCAGAAGGACATAGTGAGTGGTTTAATGTGCGCTTAAGATATAAATTGAGCGACAGGTTGACTCTGGTAAAGCTTATCGTTCGAACATGCATGAGAGCCAGTGGAGTTACTACGCTGGGTTTGCGACCCATAAAAATGATAACGTAATATGTTCAGTAATCGGATGCTAAACAGCTGGGTGAAGGGATGAGACAGAGTGTCAACGTTGTGAGAGAATGGCATTTATATACTACAGCTGTAGCGAGAATACGGTTGCAAAGCCAGTCCTAAAGGGACCTGGAATAGCGGAAAAGTTTGTACGAAGTTTGTACAATTATCACACCCCCACAGTGCGGCAAACAAGTCAAATAGACGACCGGAATTGGTGGTATTGGGAGTCGGGTTAATTATGAGGTAGAAACTGCCCGCTGATAGGCCTTCAACGATAATAACAGGAGCGAGAAGGGCTTGAATACTACGGCTATAGTTAGAAAATGGTTGCAGAGCTAGCGCTGATAGGTACCAGTAATATCAGTAGCGTGAGCAGCGGCCACAAACGACACTAGTTGTGCCAATCTGAAGTGGACATCCACGGTGGAACGTTGAAGTCATATAGACTGCTAGTTATAATTCACTAAGTAGAGAGTTGCTGGCAGTCTGATTAATTAATATACAGCAGCGGCACGTTTTATTAGGCACGGCATAGATTGATAGGTGCAATGTTGAATACAAGAGAGAGAACAGATAGCAATACTTATGAAAACTGTAGAGAGAAGACGACAGTGGTGCCGGCTACGGAAGTGACCAAGGGCAAGGAAATAATACAGACAGTACTGTCATTTGTTAAGTGTTTCACCCCAAGGTTTGCGAGTTTGACCATCAGAGGTGCCGAACAAGCATACAGTAGAATATGATTAAACATAGGAGTGGATGAGACCCGAAAAAGTTCAAGTGTTCAGAATCTGGTGCTGGTGAAATAAGCATGACATCAGTCCGATAGACCAGGAATGTGAACACTAAAAAGAGTATGGCAGCCGATGCGCTGACGCTTGTGGTTGCTTTACCACCATTAAACATTTGCGATGTGGACCAAAAAAGATGCCAAACCAGGGAGGGAGACGTTAATGTGAGCTGAGAAGCATGATAGTGGAGCCGAGAAGCAAAACTCAATCAGAGACCGGAAATTTAGATTTCGGTAGTGAGGACCAAGCATAAAAGTAATGAATCAGGCGGAGAGAAGTATCATGAGGTCGTTGCTTTTACCAATGAGAACCTTGGTCCATGGCAGCCGATGCGCAGAAGTAGAGAGGCATTAGTTGGAGAACTACGAGTATCTGGAGCCTCAGAGACCGGACTAGTCCAAAGGGTTAGGAACGAGAGGCACAGTAGGAAAAAGAATCTAGCGAGGAATGGGATTTTGCGCTGGCTCTATGAGTGCTTAGGCCACTATTGAAGAGTTGCGACATGGACCAAAAGAAAGGATGAATGAGTAAGGGAGACGTTAAGGTGATAGTGGAGCCGAGAGGCAAGCCTCGAACAGAGCGGATACAGTGCACTGATGACATGTGGTACGTTATATTGTAGTGGAAAGGCCAAACAGAAAGGGTTTAACTGCATAAAAGAACTCTCAGTCTATACATAAGAATGCGGAAGCTGACCTTAGGTAAAGCACGATCTTCGGTGGGCCGTTAGTTAGTCGCACAATCTGGTCGGAAGACGAAACAGTCAGCACAATAAGTCGACGCGTTTAATCCGATGATCGATGGACAAGGCTAGCAGGCGGAGGACGATCAACAGCACAACACGCATAGCCGAAACCAGAAGGCGAATCGAAACCCGAACAAGTATTTTATCGGCTGTTGGTCAGTTAAAACAACACTGTACAATAATAATGGAAATGAGAATAGGAAGGTACGACTGGGAAGAAAGATATGTACAAGCGCTACAGAACTCCCCCTAGAGCGTGCGTCACTGAGACGGAAGCTCGAGACTTGTGTTTCATTTACCGTAGTCTGGAAGGGATAACAACTGTACCTCCGAAGTGTGTTCAATGATGTGCTTTCGAGTTTGTGTCTTGAGATGCTTGGGGTGCAGAAGAAGGAACAGGGATGTCACACTTGGGCTGAGTAGGAGGCTTACTTGGGAAGATGGGCTGGTCGATGATAGGAATGTCCGTGGGTTCCCGTAGTGGTCGCTTCTCGATGTACCCCGGCTTCAAGCGTTCAATAGTCACAGTATCCTGAGAACTATTTTTATCCAGCACGAAGTACTTCTCTTTCCGGGCAACGACTTTAAAGGGACCCTCTTAAAGCGGTGTCGACGCGCAGGAGAACGAAGGGGCAAGTGCGTAAATCCGGGAGTACCTGTTGACTCCGAGGACTGATTCGAGATGGTGTTGGACGAATTGTACTGAAGTGCCGCCTCAGGCGTGTAACGTACGAGGTCGGACCAACTTCTGTAGTAACCCTTGTGGCTAGCACCATTTCTCATGGAAGCCTGAGAGTAGTGCCAAAGACCAACTCAGCGGGACAATAGCCAATGTCTCCTTTAATGGTGTTACGAATACCAAGCAAGATAATCGGCAGACCACCTGACCATTGTGAGTTCAACGTTGAAGCAGTATTGCGGCTTTACTTTAGCGATGAAAACGTTCAACGATGTCATTAGCAGCTGGGTGATAGGCGGTTGTCCGTAGGTGGGAACAACCGAGGAAGCGGTTCATGTTACGAAACAGGGCCGAATTGAATTGAGGCCCTCTATCGGTAGTAATACTGGCTGGTGTGCCAAAGACGGAAATGCAATTATCAATGAATGTTCGAGCCAAACTTCTTGTAAAAGCATCACGTAAATGCACGGCAAATGGCCAGCGCGTATAACCATCCATACATGTCAATAAGTAGACAAAACCATTGGATGGAGGCAAGGGTCCAACGAGGTCAAGATGAACTTGTTTAAACGAGCGTCGAGAAGTGCAAACGTGCCGGGGACGGTAATCGTGTGACGGTGGGTCACGCAGGTTTGGCAAGTGATACAGTGTTTGGCCCACTGCTGGATCTCGGAGCGCATGCTGTGCCAAATAAAGCGACCAGTAATTAGCTTGACGGTGGCTCGGAGGCTCGAGGGTGAGATTCCATGCTGGTGGTCAAAATCGAATCGGCGGTACTGCTGAGGGACAAAGGGCTGGGGCATGCCAGTAGAAATATCATATTAAATATTGGAGTCTGAGTTAAGGATTGGCAACTGTGATATTTTGATTGAGGAATTTGATCTCAGTTGTACAAACTCAGAATCTCCTTCCTGATGAGTTGCTATGTCTTCTTAGTTAATCTTCTGTCGTGAAACTTCGTGAAGGCGTATACGCGACATGGCAACGACGACACCGGTATTGGCAGCATCGACATGGCGACTGTCGGTAGAAAATTGTGAAATAATCCAAATGACGAATTTCGCTGGGGAAGAAACGGTCGGATGAACCACGGAAAGCAAAGGCAAGTGGCTTATGGTCTGTAGGAATGGTAAACGCGCGACCTCCAAGCAGGTGCAGGAAATGTTTGATAGCGGGGTAGATAGCTAAAGGTTCTCGACCAAAGGTGCTGTATCGCGTCTGTGCTGGCTGAAGTTTGCGAGAGGAAAAGGATAGTGGCTCAGGTTGACCGTTGATTACCTGTTTGGAGAACAGCACCAACGGCGGTTTGAGATGCATCAGTCTTGGGGATGAGAGTGCCGTCAACATCAATCCTCAAATGACTAAGCGCGTTGCGTTAGACAACGCGTGCTTGCTCTTGTCGAATGCATCGATAGCTTCCTGACTGGGCTCGAATTTCCGTGATCTGCCTTTAAGTAAATCGGTCAATGGCTGGAGTAGCCTAGAGCCATCTGGTATGAAACGGCAGTAGTAATTCACCATGCCGAGAAAAAAAACGGAGACTTTTGAATGCTTGAGGCATGGGGTAAGCTGCAATTGCTTGTGCTTTCTCGGGGAGTGGACTAATGCCATTACAATCAATTCGGTGGCCCAAAAGGTCAACCGAACTTTGGCCAGAAACACCTTTGTCAACATTGATCGTAACGTCGTACTGAGCAAAGCGTTCGAAGATCGATGGGAGATGTGACAGATGCTCATCATTATTGGAACTGACCACAAGAATATCGTCAATGTAGGCGTAGACGAAGTCGAGCCCTCTAAGAACTTGATCGATAAACTTTTGGAAAGTCTGTGCGGCATTCTGAACACCAAATAGCATGCGAACGAATTCATAGACCAAATAAATAAATAAATATTTTATTCTCAAATTCATCGAGCCATACCACCTCAGGTATGATCAAAATTTACAAGCAATTATGTGGCGCAACAGATACGTTACAACGCATGTAATTGGCTGTGGCCAAAAGTTGTACAATTTGCAGAAACAGTCGAAAGGCTCGTGAGGAACAAAGTCATCAGTGGAGTGCTAATAAAATTGATTCAAGAGTGCGTAAAGTAAATAGAGAAGCACAGTAAGTGGAGTGTGGACAGTAGGTGAAGACTGAGAGTAACTTTGTTGTACGTGACAGTAAGCTATTGAAAAGAACCATTCGGTACTCCAGTGTGTACAAGTGTGTACCAGTGGGCAGTGACTTTATTCAATGGCGAGTCACGTCCGCCACGTCACAGTGCTGATAAACGGACTTTTGTGACTTTTTATAGGGAGAACGCTTGCCAGGCGAAAACCCACTACGTTCTGGAACACTGTCGTCTGTTGCTATGACCGGTCACATACAACTGGCAAAGCTTCTTATGAAGCATTCGTTCACGTAGTTATTCGCAGTCGAATGCCTCCTCTGTTGGCTAGACAAATGGCACAGTCAGAGTCCAACCTGGACGTTGAGGTCAGTCGAGGAGGAAGTATGATTCTGCAGGTAAGCAGAATTTTACTGTGTGGGGTCTCACCTCCGATTATGTATATTTTCTGTGTTGTGCAAAATTCGTGTCCAGCTACCCTCACTGGACATCGGTGATTGAGGTGTTGGGTGCGAAGGTTGGTTTTGGAGTGAAGCTATGGTCCAGGTAAGTCCTTGTTGGTTATTACGTCCCACCTTAGACGGAGGCAGGTTTTCAGTTCAATCCCAGTTCTCGAAGATGTTCACGGCTTCAGAGAAAAGGGCAAGAGAGGTACAGGCCGAGAGAAGACCAAAAGGACCGTCATAGTACTAAGCATTGGGTAAATCCTACTTTAAGACATGTACTTGAGACAACTGGTGTACAATGTGTAACAGATATTACGCTGAAAATGTTTTTGATTACGCAGCAGAAGGCATGGCCCAATGGATAAATTACTTTCATGAGGATGGAGAGCAGGGTTCCGGGAAGAAATCCACGTGGTATTAGCTTCCGGCGTTAGAATTCAACCGGAGACCAGATGGTGGGTATGTAATCACGATTGGTTGTAATCGGAAACCAGAAGATACAGTGATGAGGTGGCGATATATAAAGATACTCCACGGGATGAGGATTAGCTATGACCACATAGTAGCTATTATGTACATAGGTATATCAGGATAGGGAGTTGAGCATAATGAAAGCCGGCTAGGATTAAATGGATATATACGGAGGACTAAGTGTCGAAGGTAAGACGATCGAGAAATGACGCTAATGGACTTGGTTTCAGTGGTCAAAGGTGCTAGTTGGGTTAAGCATTCCAGGTACTACTGGAAACTACAAAGTCAAAGGATAGGTCAACAAACCAGCAAAAGTATGTGATGCAAACAGTCTACAAGCTAAGAAGCGGCAGTTAGCAAGCCCCAGATAAGCGCAGAGATGCGAGGAGAGTACGCCAAATCGCAGTAGCTAAAGGTATTGAAGGTGAGACAACCGCGATAAAAGCGTTGGTGGATAGATAAGCAGCGGCCAATTGTAGCCAATCAATTAAGAAATTCAGTCACATGTAGATATCTACAGTGTCACAGAACCACCTGCGTTGCATTGCACGAGAATAAACGTTGTAGGGAAGAAGTAACTCATAGCGAGTTTGGGATATCCGTAGAGTTGCATGGAGCCTATGGCGAATAGCTGCTGCTAAACGGAGATAATGGCGCTAGGAAAGGTAGTATCAGTGGCTGGTGTAGCCATATCACTAAAATATTTGGTCACTGATGTATACCTACAGTGACAATGAATACATCAACAAGCGAGCGAGGATTATAGAGACAGCCATTCAAAGAAGAAGAAGGTTCGAGGTTAAAGGGGTGGCTCTTTAAAAGCTAAAGATTCGCACAGAGATGCATGGAGCCAACAACGACAAACTGCTGCCGAAAGAGTTGACTAGAGTAAGGCGAACAGCAGATAAGGGCGCTAGGAGAGAAGTCAGTGGCCAGCCATGGCCTTCGGATTAGGTCTTCATTTACTAGTGAAACCTACACTGGCACAGAATAGGTCAACAAACCAGCTGAGCTGTGATGCAAACAGTCCAAGAGAATAAACTTTGTAGAGAAGGAGTGGTGAATACTGAGCTCCAGATATCCGTAGAGTTGAATGGAGCCTATGGCGACTAGCTGCTGCTAAACAGAGATAATGGCTCTAGGAAAGGTAGTATCAGTGGCTGGTGAAGCCATATGAGTAAGACGTTTGGTCACTAGTGGATACCTACAGTGTCAATGAATAAAACAACAAGCAAGCGAGGATTAGCCGGACAGACGTTCGAGGAAGAAGAAGGTTGGCCAGCCATGGCATTTGGATTAAGCCTTTAGTTACTAGTGGAACCTACGGTTGTAGCTTTCTTCGGAATATCGTCGGGAGCAACCGGAATTCGGTAGTAGGCACGCACTAAATCAATCTTAGAGAAAATTGTTATTCCGTGTAAACCAGTTGCAAAATCCTGGATGTGTGGAATCGGATATCTATCGGGGACCGTGGAATTGATTAGTGGCCGGTAATCTCCGCAAGGTCTCCAGTCGCCACTGGACATTTTGGGAACCATATGAGGTGGGGAGGTCCATGGTCTATTGGAAGGATGGACGATACCGAGACGAAGCATTTGTTCGAACCCTGCCTTCGCAGTAGCGAGCTTGTCTGGAGGTAATCGTCGAGGTCGGGCGGTTACTGGCGGCCCATGTGTTGAGATGTAGTGCGTAACTTAGTGCTTAGTCTCAAGAAAGTCATCAGACGATTGAGAAAGAGCAGGAAACTGCAACAATAGTTTGGTGAACACACTGTCGGCGGGGAACTGCCAAGCGAAGACCGATCGAACTGATCAAAGTGAGTTTGTGCGAAACGGACAAGGATGTCAAACTATCGCATAATTTACGGTTACGCAGGTCCACGATCAGGCCGAACTTGGTAAGGAAATCAACACCAAGGAACGGGCGTTTTACCTCAGCAATGAGAAAAACAAAGGAAAAACTTCGACGAAGACCAAGTTGAGAGCCAACATGTTCTGGCCGTATGTATGGATCGTGGTATTGTTCGTCGCCTGCAATGTCAGTCTTGTTGGAAGTAGGTTGCGCTTCTCTGCAGCACGAGGCATAACGCTGACCTCGGCACCGGTGTCAACCAAGAAGTACAACTTGGTTGAGGAATCGTAGACTTAAAGTAGGCGACTGTAGGGTTGGTCAAAAGCAGGCGTCGCCATCACTGGCTGGAGTGGAGGTTTCCCTGATGCGGTTTGTGGAGTGCCTTTGGGTGATTACAACCAGGTCAACAATTCTTCTCACCATCGCCAAAACGGTGATCATACGAACAGAAATGATGTTTCGAACTTTTGGCGGGACGACGTCTACTGCGAGAGCGGCATCTAGGGCTGCTATCACTGTAGCCCTTAATGCCCGTGATAGCGGGCCCCAGCTTTGATAACCTTTTTGGAAATGGCTTCAATCGGGTCAGTCTTAAGATCGGCCTTAGCGGTCGATTCAAATGAGTGACATGCTACGTGTTTATGAAAGCACTCATGAACTTTGTCTGCTGTTTCGGCCAGCTTTTCCAAAGACAAATTATCTGAGAACACGGTGAGAAGTGCTGAGGTTATCGCTGGAAGCCATTTCGTCCAGAACTGTTGCAGAATTGTGTCATCGAGCTTAGAGGAACCGACCAACGTACGCATGTGCCTGAGGAGCTGTGACGGCTTGCAATCGCCTAGTTTAACACCGGAAAGTAACTGTCGAAGTCTAGCTTCATCGGAGGCCGTGGTGCGTTTCAAAACGGCGGCTTTCAGCTTATCGTAAAGTGCGTCAGCTGTAATCGGGTCGAGCAAATCTATAAGAGCAGTTGCGCAGGTTTCATTTATTCCAGTGAACACTATTGATAGTGTTGGAAACATGGACACTGTCAACTGATGCCCTGCGTTGGTGAAGATGCATTTTACAAAGAAAACTGGCAATCTTATCCTGAGCAGTTAAAGTATTAACCATGTTTCCAAGCAAGTTAAGGTTTAGTGCATTTATTTCTCCGAAGAAATCTGCAAGATAAGCTAGTTTGGAAATAAATACGTTATCAGTTATCATGATGTGCAACCCGTTCACCTTACCCTTATGCAGCTACTTCCTTTCAAGAAACACGGCACTTTATTCTCGAAGCTCGGGCACTCGGTGCAACACCCTGCCTTGTGATAACCAACGCACTTCCGTGTGCAATAACAAGACTTCGGATTTGCCACGAAATTCGTTGCACAAATCCTTGCAAACTCTTGTATGTGTTGCACTACCACGGATGACATTTATTACTTTCACTACATTGGTTAACGTATCCAGCAAAACAGACGGAAGAGTTTTAACTGCTAAAGCATAACGATGTATTATGCACTGGCTGAAAGTACAGTGCAGAGCAAATTTTTGACTAACGTTTGGAATCCAGAGTAGACGCCCAATATGGGCGGTGCTCTGTCTGTACGGACACCCAACAACCTCGACCACTGTAGGTCCTCTTCCTCGACAAAGTCCTTCATTGTTCGAAAGATATTTTCGGCACGTGTACTTGTGCTCAATGATTCTGAGAACAAGTACTCTTCTTTGAAACGGTCGCCTTTTATGTACCGAACCTAGACCAGTAGCTGGGAACAGGATGCAACGCCGGTCGACTCATCTAACTGTATTGCGAAGAAAGGACTTGACTTTAGTTCCTTCAGTACCTTATTCAAAATATGCTTGCTCAAATCCTCGATACGAATTTGGCTTGTGTTGTTAGAAAGTGATATGCTTAGCTTTTCTGCATGTTGTTCTCCAAGAACGAGCTTCGCAGCATTCATTATGCAAGATTTTATGCGATCCTCTCCTATAGCATGTGGTTTCTTGTTTTTGGCGATTCGGAAAGCGATGCGGTACGACGCATCAAGACCAGGTTCAGTTGACTGAAAAAGAAGCTCGATGTATCCAGGAGAGAGCTTTTGAACGCAGCTTCCCTCCGTTTGAGGAATGTAATATCTTTTCCTACAAACTGAGAATGACTTCGGTCGAAGCGCTCTTTCAGTTTGCTGGGTTTCATGCTTTCCCACTGAGCACTTTGCTGCGCAAAACACACTGGGGTATCTCAACATTTTTGTCCACAAAATCGGTAGTCCATTGCAGAAAAGCTTCCTTGTAGGACCGCTTTTCCGGCAGACATGGTTCCTGCAAAAAATTAGGCAACCAAATGATATATATATACATATAAATATTTCGCGCTTAAATGCAGGTGAGATTATCGTAAACGTTTGCAGGTAGACTCATTATTGTCGATATCAAAGCCATTGAATTAAATCACTCGCCTGCTATGGTTCCTTGTCAAAAACAACTGTAGATGAATGTGATCAACCCAACACCCAATGGTCACTGGCGTCCAATCTTCTGAATCAGCATCTTTTATGACCCAAAACGCGGTGTTCTGCGCACTTTCAAACGCCTGCTGCTATCCCTACTCAAGGCATCATAGGACCTTTTCTAGTGTGATTTTTGATCAAAGATGAACAGATATCACCGCCTTTTCGCGTGTTGCCTTCCTCCATTCCAAGTCATTCCTGCAGGATAACTTGACACCACCGCTCTGCATCGATACGTGCTGAATACTAATCGCCTTTTTGAAGCCTCTAACCTGGAAACAATCGCACGTCACCTTGCCTGGTCGTCTGGTCAAGGCATAACTACTAGCTTGCAATCGACTCCATATTTCGACCCTGCGAACAACGGCCTGGCGACAGCCACGAGAGCCGATAGAGGCGTCGTCTGCTTGCAGTGACTAACAACTGGTCACTGAAGGCTGATCCAAAGAATATCGGTCGGTAGCGACATGTTTTGATATGGATGATTTTGTTATTAAACCTTTTAGCGGCCAGTTGACAACCCAATCCTCGTACCAATATTTACCCCCGCAACATGCTATTTTACCCCTTTGGGGTAAGTACCCCCAGGTTGGGTACACCTACTCTAGAAGCATTCGTCCTGTGGCTGGCCACAGTGGCAGGCAAATCCGAAACTGTATGCCGCCAACCATGCGGGATAGCGTTGTATGCCGGGCAAATTTATGAACACGTCGTCACTTGCGCAGTGACCAATTGCATAAGTTAGAATGTTACTGCATGAGATCACCAACTTCTGACTAGAATGGAGCACTGGAACAATGGTTTTACACGAGTAACAAAAGCGGTGGCTTAACGGATCCTACAGGAAGATCTTAGTAAAATGCAATGTATAAGAACTATCGTCAGCAAATTTTAGTTCATACTTGTGGACTCACCGCCGTATTCGTATGTTTAAAGGCACTATAAGGCAAATTATGTTCGATAACACAAATGCGTATCCGTTTACACCGATTTCGTGTGGGCAGGAGAGCACAATATTTGTCCGCGTCCTGCTGTCCCTACTTGAACAAAAATTAACTCATCTAATGCAGGTGTTGGAATGCATCGTCGAGTAGTGTTTAAAAGCAAAAAGCGTGGGCGCAGAGCAAACAAAACTAGGAAGGACGTTCCAGGAGGGACAAATTCTATGAGCAAAATTGTTCCAGCAGCATTCCAGCCGCCTGTGTTGCGTAGCCAGTTTCAGCTGACGACCCCTCGAGTTTGTGCTGCGGACTAGCTTCAGGAGCTCGCCGCATGCGTGATAAGGGTATTTTAAAATCTGGTAGGCCATAATGAGGTCACCTTGCAGACGGCGATAACTTCCGCTGTACACTCCTAAAGATATCATTTACAGACTTTACGGCAGGTGAAGCATTCCCTTCACATTTTTTGTTGCCCTTCGTTTTGCAATATCCAGTGCAACCACCTCGCGTTTTAACCCGGGTTGTCTGGCCTTAATCGTGTACTCCACAAAAGGCCTCACATACTCATTGAGTATTTGAGGGAAGATGGAGAGGTCGAACCGCCCGAACGAGCTTCATAATTGACTAAAGGGTTGAGTAGCGGTTGTTGGTGCCTTCAAAAACTGTGCTGCACAGCCAGGGTGGTCTTGCATCACCACCCCAAGATTACCCACCTGTGAGACAGGTTTCAGCATGTGATATCCAAGTTTACACACGTAAATAGGCTTGTGGCGTACATGTACAGCATTGCATTGTTCCGCATTAAACGGAAGTAGATTTGCCTTTGACCATTCAAAGGCGTGGTCTAAATCTCGTTGCAGAATATTATGAGCCTCCTGACGGTCGATTACCCGCCATTACTTAAGGTCATCGGCGAAAATCAGGAAATTCGACTTGATGACAAGCGTGCTAAAGACCAGGAGTGGGCGCGGCCACAACATGGATCTCTTTGGGACACCACGGTCCACGTCAATATTATCAGAAAATGAACCACTGACCAGAATTTGAAGCCACCGCTAAAGCAGGCAATTTCCGATCCATCCAAGGACCGGGTCCTAAATTCCGTACGTGTGCTGCTTTGGAGGAGGATTCAGCGGTCTAAGCAATCCAAGAGTTTAGGTAAGTCGATGTAGATGATCTCGGTGTCGGTCCCACTGTCGGCTATATCGGCCCAACTGTCACACGCAATCAGAAAATTGGTAGTACATGACCGATGCTGACGGAATCCATGTTGTTCCTGTGCTATGATGTTGGATATCGCAAAGTAGCTCATTTGACCCTCAGCTATTATGGACTCCATCAGCTTTGAGAGCACCGAGTGGGGAATCATTGTGTGGTAGTCAGCGGGCTCTGAACGGCCACCACGCTTGAAAATCGGGGTTACAATGCCCCACTACCACATGTTAGGGACCTGCAATTCCTCCTGGTGTCTTTGGAATTGTCATGCTAATATCTCAGCTATCTCCGTCGCTGCCACCTGAAGTGCTTTTGGGAGAATGTTTTCAATACTGGGGAACTATGTCTACGCAACGATATCAGCTTCCTCAAAATGGTAGCTGAACTAAAAGTGTGGTGTGTAAGTATTGACATCTGGAAGAATAGGGCCGATATGTGGCATATGCTGGTGGGACATAGGAATATTGAAGCATATTGCCGCCGCAGAACGTTGGCTGCATCCTTTGCATTTTGAGTGGAACCATTTACTGAGGTAGATGGGGGACACATTCACATTCCAATGGCTGTTGACATGTCTGTACAGAAGTTTGTCGTTACCACAAAACTTTTCTGCTGGGCTCTGCTAGTGTACTAATTTATCCTCATGTACAACTGTGGTACAGCGATTATGATGCAACACATAATAGCTCCAGTTTCACGAGTGACGGTTCGTCCCATACACATTCCACCCTGCTTCTCTTAAGGCCATGCATTTTCGGGTTCCGCTCATAATATTTGCTAGTACTGTTGTAGAACTAATGGGTCTGCTTACAGATGAGGATTAATGCAAATCGCTGAATTTGCCGGCAAACCGTTCCTGTATTATCAATGGAGTAATTGTCCGAAAAATCCCAAATGGCATCCCCAATAAGTTCTGTGGGTATGTCATGGTGTGTGAATGTTCGAAATAAGTTACTATGTTCTTGTGGATATTCCGCATAACACAACCCTAAAGTATTGTTACGTGATCACTCTGAGCCAGAGAGCTCCCTATCTTTACTTTCTCAATAATGAGGTATTCATTCGAGAGCACTAAATAAAACGTAGATGGCCCAGTTCCCGCTCTGAATCTGGTGGGTGAACTGAAATGGCTAAAGAGCGGAATGCTTGCAACAACTTGCAGGTCTGCCTTGAATTGTTCGCTGAGCAAATCCGGAACTTTCAAATCGTGAACATCGAAGTCGCCGGAGATGCGAATATGGCTATCGTCATCGTACCCTCCTCAAATACGAAAGTCAAGCGGGTGTCCATCTGTAGGTTGGACACCGGGAGACAATAAACAACTGCCAAAAGGCAGGTGTCGTTGCGCATTTGTCGTAGACTACATCAGAGCAAGTCCAAGAGCAGCGTTTCCGAACCGTCTCCTGGTACGCACTTCAGGTCAATACAATAGTAAAAATTTACCCCCACCCTTACAGGGGCAATTGTTTCGAATCAGGGTCATGCCGTGTATCTTGACTTCTGAGTCCGTGATTTCTTAATGCGGGCAAGGTTCCGTCATGAATCTGAGGTCCCAGGCGTATGATGCCTTACATAGCCGCAGTTCGGCAAGCTTGCTCAGTAGACCTTGTGTGTTGGTGCACATGCAGGGAAGTTTCTCTGGTCTTAGCAATGAGTCGTGAAAGGTGCGTTTTGCGTATGAGGTTTACCGACCGGTGAAAGGTCGGCAACTAATTTTTATGTACGGTGACGAAGAACTCATCTGGGTCAGATCCAGAAGTCCCGCCTTTACATCTATGCTCCTCTCTGTATATGTAGTGTATGGGTGTGTTTGCCAGCTTCATTTGTTAGACGATTGAAGATAGAGGTTGCATGTAGCAACCAACCACACAGCGGATGCTCAAAGTCCAACTTTGAGAATAGCTCCTGCTTCTCAAGCGGAAGTCGATAAAACGCGAATTCGCGGTTTACCGTAGTGCTGCAAGTTTGGATGACATGTGCTCTGTGTTAAATTGGTGGACTTAACTACAACACCTAGATGTCACATATGGAGTTCCACTGGTGCACATCAGCGAGTTGTTTTCTTGTTAAAGAATTCGTCCTTGACTAGGGAACTTTGTTGCAGCTTATTGACGGCGCACTATGTGTAGCCCGGATTGATGTCAGTCACCCGCCTGGTTTGCGTGCAACCAGTGGAGGCGGTTAAAATACTACTTCGCCTTTATCATTTCCCTAAGGCTTTGTGTGTCAACCGCATAGCTAATTTTCCGGTTGGTTTTCGCAGAAATCATATACCAACCACCAACACTGTGGACGTCCTGAAATTTTGGAAAAGTTTGGAGAGTGGATGAGGTCCCGGCCTACTTATTCCAATCGAACTGGCGACAGTTGCTTCAGGCGTGTTTGAGCAAACTGTAGCGTCGCCATCTAAAGCCACAGGGGACGCATATTTGCTGCTCTGCCCAGCATACTTCCGTTGTTTTGTAGCTGAGGCTACCGGAAAGTCCTGGGGTTTGCTCACTGTCAAACTTTTCTCAAATGAATTAACTTTGGTTTTCCTCATTTCTTCAATGATTGGCAACTGGCTTTCACGTTTCTGCGCTAGTTCATGCACAAGCTTTACCAGTTGAATAACCATGCATAGTTCACAGAACTATAGAGAAGTTGGTTTACCATTATGTATCTTTAACTGGCTTACTGTGAGCTCCGCACATTTAGAATAAAACATGCTTCTGTAGTTTCCTCACTGAATTCCTGTTCGGACAATTATATGATATGAAAAAAGTCACATACTACTCTCAGACTTGGTGTAGAATAAGAGGTCATCGTTGATTGGTCGTCAAAATCCATTGCATCGATCAATGCCTCTTCGGCTAAGGGTGCAGTTGCCCATCTATTGCTGTGTTTTTAAGGTCAACGCGTTTGGCGCATGCACTACTGATCGACTAGGATTGAGCGGGTGTATGGTTTGCTCGTTAAGCTCTGAGCTTTGAATAAAGCGAATAAGCGATGCGGACAAAAATGTCAGGTAGCTGATTAGCTTAGCGGTCGACAGCTGTGGTTGAAAGCTCATCGTGTAGACCTCTGAGTTGGCGTTCCGTTGAAACAAAAATATTAATTTGTGGTCTGAGGTTCGGAAAATTCCTCAATTCCGTTTCTGCACAAACCGTTTAAATACCGCGACGTAAAACGTACAGAGTAATTCCACAAGTTAGATCCAAGAGACAGAATGTACTACATAGCGCTGATGAAGCCGGATCGAATGAATGTAAGTACACGTGCGTGTGATGAGAGGTGTGGCAATAAATCCGATTAGAGTACGGGACCAGGATTTTTACCTCCACGCTGTGAACTCTAGTAACATGGCCAATGTAAGCGGATGTGAGCGTGCTCAATCCTAACCCTGACAAAAAGAGCCCGTGTTCGCATGCGATCGCGCCCGGCAACCGGTGTCCCTAGTCAACAGCCTAGACGCTTGGCTGTTCACATATACCCCCGGAGGTGAATACCTAATGAGTTGGCTAGCGACGTACCTGTCCACGTTAACCATGCCTCATCTCGTTACAACGAGGTGACACAATGCACAATCACCATGTGGTAACGAGGGATTTGGTTTTTTATCGGGTTGCGTCAGTCACACGGTACCGTCGTCACAGCCACAAACATTCGCGAAACTGTTAACAGTGTCGCAGGGTCATCACGCAAATACTTGCCATCGGATACCGAAGTCCCTAACTTACACCGTCAAATTGGTCGTGGCCAGTTATATCGCGCTATTGCAGCCTAATCCAGGATAACAATCGGAGACCACATGCACAGTCGAATAGATGTTCGCATGCATCGTGAAAAATCTAGTAGCATTTTGACACGTAAAGCTCGTTTCGCCAACAATATACGCCAGGAAGGGGACCGTATATGTGCCACACGTTGGAGGTGAGGAACTGAGCACTGCAAACGTATGAGGACGGAGACGATTGGAAGCAAGTGGCTTGTTGGCTAAATGTACACGTGGACACATGTTGTAACTGTTAACAGGTGATGTTATCGGAGGAACAGAGAGGAAAAATGTAGTGACGCTAACAATCTGTGGAGCAGTTTTTCTGTAGCACAAGATTGTGTGACGCAGCGGCAATGCAGGTAAATGGTGTGGCAGGTGGAACGGAATCACGGCTGTTTTAAACGTAGGACAGATTGAGAATGGATCTCTTTCTGAATAAAAGGGTGAATTTGTAAATTGAAATATTGTATTTCAATTCGTGTTTAGGGAAGCACGGCGTGCAGTTATGTCGAAATTATTGCGCTTGGTCGTTTAGCATACCAGTTACCGTAGCAATGAGTGAAACAACCATACGAGAGATAGAGGATTCCGCAAAAATAAATAAATAAATGGTATATTCTCGGTAAAACGAGACACACTTGCAAAGGTGTGATCAAATATACATACAAGCATAGCTTCTTTGGAATATTAAAACATTTCGTTACAATGAAAGGAATAAACGAAAAGATGTAGTTTATACGATTGAGCATATTGTCAGGTAATAGTCAGACCAAGGAACATGATGGCGCTGAGGCGCGCAAAAATCAGTCATAACCGTTGCGTGAAGATACAAGTTGGGGGCAATATCGCCATGTTGTGATCCATGAGCACAGGAGCCCAACCAAGGTGTTGGTGCAATCAACGACCATTACGAAGTCGGGATGATCTGCGCTCCAACACGCATTCTTCATAGTAAAATAAGTTGCACAGGTTGGATGTAGAAGCCTGAGGACTGCGTCAGTGTGAAATGATTAGCTGTGACTTTATGTTGTGGCGAGTCACATCCTCCACGTTGCAGTGTTGTTAAGCGGACATTTGTGGGTTTTTATAGGGAGAACGCTTGCCAGGCGAAAACCCATCGCGTCCTGGAACACTGCCGTAGCTTCCGTTGAACAGTAATGCTAGTCGGCTATACAACGTTTAGACCGATTTTGCACTTTATTATTCGCAGTCGGTTGACAGCCAAAATTCTTCCTTGGTTTGCCGAATGGCGTAGTAATGACCCGGCAGTAGTCGTTGAACCACGTACCGTCTCACGGTTACCAACTGCTGGTCTGCCCAACACTTGCCGACGACCAACGCTTCCGACGGAGGCCCGCCCACCAAGTAAGCTTGCTACCTCTCCACATCCGCGTTCGTCTAGGCGAATAACGAATACCCCTGCTCCTAATTCTGTCATATGTACAAACGTACCCGAGTCCAACGACCCGCAACTTCAGAATCGACATTCTCATGATTCCACTATGTGGAGCTCAATCTGTACCGCGTTAGACCTCCCTGAAACGAAACCCATTTGTCTCACAAGACTGACTCGCCACACTTCTTCTCCGAACGCCGGTAAGCCAAGACTTCTGCGTGTTGACTTGCAGCCAGGCCCGGTTATGGAGGATGTCCTGTTGTCAGCACACCTACCCCGAAACAATGCGTCTCTCGGCATTTACCAAATTCGTATCTTCCCCGACATCCCTTGGACTAAGCGCGCTGCGCGCAGACAGCAACTGACGCCACCCACTCAACCATGCTCCATTATTGTGCATAGCGTCCCAGAACTGCATGCTCTTGACGCAACCTTACAACAACGACAACAGCATGACTGTAATCAATGGCGGTTCCTACAGCAGACACTAAATATTGTCAACGTAATCACAACGGACGTTCACCGCCTACCTCGTCCAGCAACTTATACAGGAACGGCCCCCCGTCTTCTGAAAGTGACATTCCTCACCGCTAGCATGGCAACCGATGCACTCACCATCTGGTATGCTAATAAAAGACGAGCACCACCAGATATCCGTCTGCGTCCAGATGGGCACCCGGTGCCGAGGCGCACAGCTTCCCACAGACCCCTGGTAGCAGCAGCAAACTCGATACCGACACACTCTGACCATATCGTCCTCAGTCGGTCCACCACCGAACCACTTGCCTCACTGCCTGGAGTACTTTACTCACCTACACATTCCAACCTTCAGACTTTCAACGACCAAGCCGCCAGCACCCATCTGGGCTCCGACGACCCACACCTTGTTTCCCCAACTACAAACCTTAGCGGCTCCACCCCCCTAAATCAAAAATACGGTGCACTGCCGGTCATCTGCTGACCGGCAGCACCCTAGTTACTCCCGCGCTCATCACCCAAACGGGCCTCACTTGTATCTACACGAACGCACAGGGCCTCATGTCCAAACTTCCGGAGCTCCAATTCCGACTTCTATCAACACCAGCGGACCTAATAGCCATAACGGAAACGTGGCTCTCCGGCGACATAACCGACGGTGAAATCCAACTTCCTCACATGTCAGTTCTCCGCTCTGACCGCGCAACCCCAGGTGGCGGTGTCGCACTGTACTATGACATCTCCCTCAGCTGCAGCATGTTAACAAACATTTCCCTCCAGTCTCCAGACACCATGTGGTGCGAGGTCGTACTAACCGCCAAACACTCCAGCTGTCTTGGTATCATTTACCGTCCCCAAACAACTCTCCCGAGAAGGATGCACGACTACTGCACGACGTCCACCTTATGTTATCCCACAAGCGCACACACTTTCTTATCATGGGTGATTTCAATCTGCCCCGCCTATTTCACTCTGTCCCGTCTACTAACTTCTTTGCATCAGGCCTCATTGATCTTCTTCACACGGCCCCGTTGTACAACCACACGTATCAGCCGACCAGATTCCGATCCAACAACCAACCGTCCCTGCTAGATCTCGTCCTCACTAACAAAGAACTGATGGTTGAGCACGTTGCGTATGATGCCCCGTTGGGGCTTAGCGACCACTGCGTCCTCCGTTTCGATTTTATATGCTTCGCCGAAAAACTCGTCAGCACGCCAACTTATACCAAACGCTGGACTGATTACGGAAGGTTGGACCTTCTCATTTCCGCTAACAACTGGTCACCCGAGCCCCAATCGAGCGCCGACTGCGTGTGGTCAAGCTTTTGCCTTACTCTACGTGAACTCTGCTTCACTACGACGACGTGCAAAGAAGGTTCCATAGGAAAGAGACGCCCAGCACTCATCCGAAGTCGTACACGGAAATGGATTGCCTCTAGGAACACGGCATGGAGAAACTATCGCTCCCATCCAACGGCCACTCAGTGGGAATATTACCGATCCATCCGTAACCAATGCGTCCATCTTGTACGAGAAGATAAGAGTGAGCACCAGCGTCAACTTACGCGCAAATTTTCATCCAATCCCAAAGCCTTGTATAGACACGTCAATAGTCTTCGACAAGTCAAACACGGTGTCACCGCATTGACGACCCCCAGAGGGCTCACGAAATCAGCTACCGAGGCAGCAGAAGTCCTGTGCAAGCAGTACGCATCCACATTCTCCGTTCCATCACTGCACACAACGACGGTACCTTCTTCGGTTTCACTCTCAACTTCCCTGACGACTGTTCATTTCACTCCGGAGAAGGTCCTGGCGAAACTCAAGTCCCTGCGGCTGACGGCCTCTCCTGGCGCTGATGGTTTCCACCCACGGCTCTTGCGAGCGTGCGCTGCAGCTCTTGCTTTACCCCTAGCGGAGCTGTTCACCCACTTCTTCTTGCAAAGCAAAGTTCCCAATGATTGGAAATGTGGGACTATTACACCAATCTACAAAGGTGGTACTCGCAAAGATCCGGCCAATTACCGGCCGATAACTCTCCTATCTACGATCTCCAAAGTGATGGAATCGATCGTCGCAGACGCTTTAACGGATCACATGGAGACCCAGAAACTGCTCTCTGATTGTCAACACGGTTTCCGGCGTCAACAGTCTTTCCTGAGTAACCTGCTACTTGCCAGGGACAGCTGGACGACTGCAGCCGACTCTGGCCAAGAAACGCATGTTATCTTTCTGGACTTCGCCAAAGCCTTCGACAAGGTCGACCACAAGATTCTGCTGCGGAAACTGTCATCTTACGGCGTTTCAGGGGACTTGATGGACTGGAGCCGGAACTACCTCCAAAACCGTACCTTCCAAGTACGCGTCGACGGAGCGTTGTCTCCCCGCATCCTTGCCACAAGCGGAGTTCCACAGGGGTCTGTTCTCGGACCGCACCTCTTCCCAGCCTTCATTGACGACATCACACCGCAAGTGGAGTCTTCGCTGCTACTACACGCGGATGACGCCAAGCTGTGGCGCACAATTAACCTTCCGGACGATGCCCACGCACTTCAGACGGACCTCGACCGTCTACATCAGTGGTCCATAGAAAATAACCTTCCATTTAACGCTTCGAAATGTCGCGTCCTTTCTACCCGCCCTTCCGCTTTTTCTCCTGTATATTACCTGGGAGTGTCTATCCTCCAGATCTCCTCAGCCGAAAGAGACTTGTGTATCATTACGCAGACTAACCTATCCGTATCCGCTTCCTGCCGGAAGGCAGCTTCTGCTGCTAACAGCATAGTGGGATTGCTGAAACGAGCCTTCGGTCAAATTGACCCCAGCAATTTCCGCCTCCTCCTCTAACGCTTTTCTCCGACTCCACTTGGAGTTCGCTATTCAGGCTTGGAGCCCTTGGTTGTTGAAGGACCAACGCATACTCGAAGCCCCACAACGTCGAGCAACCAAACTGGTCCGAGGTCTCAAGCACCTAGATTATCCACAATGACTTCGGTGTCTGGGCCTCTACTCGCTTAAGTACCGACGTCTCCGGGGCGACCTGATCCTTGTCTTCATGATCTTATCCAACCCTGGACATTCCTGTCGCCACCTACTCACACTGCACCAATCGGGCTCCCACCTACGTGGCCACCCACTGAGGCTCACACATCAGCACAGTCGGCTGAACTGCAGACGACACTACTTCTCTTTGCGAATCTGCCGACCGTGGAATGCTCTGCCTGCCGATTTAGCCTTGGCACCCACTGTGGCGGACTTTAAGGCCCGCTTGGACTGTCATCTGGCCGAGCTACACCGCGATATTCCCTAATTTAATTACATTCTACTGGATGGAATTTCTTTCTTTTCTTTTTTTTCTTCCACCCTCCTTTCCAAAGCCGTTTCGGAGGGCGTGGTGGGATGTCTCGCTTTGAGCCGGCGTGCATTCTGTTTAAATGCCACATAAGCCCGATGAAGATACGGCTAACACGCGAGTCCAACCCGCTATAAAGTTGCTTGGCCTTTCATTAAACCCGACCCATACTCTTTTTACCCTATGGGTCATGTAAAGCTCCAGCTTTTATTCCCATTAAATACAATATTCCAATGTTCCAATGAAGCCGGTCAGTGCTGTAAAAGGGTCGCAGAGTCGCATGATAATGATGCAGGTGAGTAAACACATTTTTAATAGAGGCTGGCTTTTTCTATTATATTCTTGTCGGGCTCGCAAGCCGTGTCCAGCTAACCACACTGGACATGTCATAGTGACGGTGAGTGCAGTTGTTTCTTGGGGCTGAATAAGTCCATAACGGGTCAAAATGCCATTCTCCGCAAAGTGGATTCGGAATTCCTTTATATATAAGTGTAATTCCTTCAAATATAAGTGTGAAAGGAAGACAAGGTGTAGGGTTGTGAATGGTCTCAGCTCGTTTGTGTTAGTTGTTATTCGTGTGTAAAAAGCCGACGGCAAATAAATAGGACGCGCTGCCTGCTGACCTGAACGCTGAAATATGCAGGCCTGCGCACAATGTGGACAGGGTAATGATTAAGCCGGGAAACGTGGCACAGGCGACTGGGCACTGTTTAATATTGCCCAATGATGACTGAGACGGAAGCTCAGATACTTTAAGTGAACTATACCATCTGTTTCCTATCTTATGAACGAAAACAATGCGCAGTACGTACTTGTCCTTCGCTGCGTTTATTAGAACAAAGAACATGATTACGGTCCCCGAAGACAGTGTGAGCTAGACTATTTGACTATTTACATCGCTTATCGAACATCCATCACGTATATGCGTACAGGATCCATGATGACTTTATATTCCTATACGACAGCAACAGCTACTTTAAGGTTGTGTGCAAGACCCTACGAATAATCGTCTGGAGGAACTAGCACATCTGCTACATAGCATCAAATGTCCAAAGTATTTACAATTAGCACAAGTTCCTTTCTGAGGACTCCAACATGTGAGCGATAAAGTGGTCCGTAGGTAAATACATAAATCAATAACTAGTTTATTCTCGAAGTTATCGATGTCCACCAAATCAGGCATGAATCAAATTTACAGGCAATTATGTTTCCCAACTATACCTTGGGTTCGAACGTGCGTAGCCAGGTCAAGTCAGGCAGGAAGGACGATAAAGGCTTTCGCCCAGCTAGCGTTTGGCTTCTTGTGCCGGTAAGTGAGGCGGTCCCCGGCAATTCGACTTTGGATTGACTTCTTGCCTCTGCATAGGAGTGAAGCAAGAACAAGAGCAATCTTTGGGCTTTCATGTGTCAACATCAAAATACACTATTTCAGCACAATTACAATGTCTCTGTAAAAAGGACAGACCAACCATCAGCTAGGCCCCTTTTGAAGGCTTCTACAGACTCACATTCCACTAAATAAGAAGGAAGGTTATTTCAGATGTTAACTACTCGGTTTGTAAAAGCTTTTATCCTGATGTCCAAACGAGCTATATGCTGTTTGAGCCTCAGGCAATGCCCACGCAGGTGATCTGACATAGCTAACTCAAACAGATGGGTGGGACTAATACCACTACTTTCCTTAATGATCATAAACGTTTCTATCAAACAGCCAAGGCATTATAGGTGCAGTAAAAGCGGTAGATGTAGACAGAGTGTAGCTTAAAATTGTAGTGTTAAGAAAAGGTTGAAATATGAATCTAGTCGACTTGCTAGTATGTAATTGTGCGCATTGCCTTTATTCAGTGGCAAATCACATCCGCTACGTCGCAGTTCCGTTAAACAGAGATTTATGAGTTTTTATAGGAAGAACGCTTGCCAGGCGAAAACCCACCACGTCCTGGAAGACCACCGAAAAATCAAATTCTTCGCCATTGCACCCAACGGGATAGTTGGTAAGGATACTACTTTACCCACTCTTGGCGGTAGAGTACTTAACGTAAATGTCACCTGAAGTGTTCCTAACGATAACGCGACTGTACTAAACTAATTCCGGTAAGCGATCATCGTGCGGTGCATTGCAACTTCGTAATGCGGGTGCTGAAAGTAAGATCCACAACATGTTTTCGTGCCTTCTGTTTTATAGATTGTGATTCTTTTCGTCATACCATCCATTGGATAAATTTGGATCGAATCTTTCGCGCAGCTCAAGCGTAACCGGCCGCATATGCTTTCTATAATAACACGATCCACAATATCAAAGCCTTTGCGGCACGGCAACCTAAGCGTTCCCACTCTATGCAACATAATCAACACTCATTAAAACCAAGGCATAAATTGCATCACATTCGACGCGTACGTCGGCGTACAACAGTGTTCGCCATATTTTCACAGCAAACTGTGATCGTATAGGGATTTACGGCTAAGAATAGGCGACAACGTTCGGTAGAAGAACCTAGGGCTCGGAATGACCCAAACAAACTCACCGGTTTAGCAAGTATCAGCAGGATCAGCAAGTATCTCCCTTGCTCGTGGGTCTGACTGAAACAGCCCTCAATACTATGTTGTCTTGCAGGACGGATCCTACACAAAGGACCCGGTATCTGTATGTGAAGCATTCAACTCGTACTATGCTGAAGCTTTGCTACATTAGCTTGCACCCTAGTCAAAGTTTCCTAAACTGCCCAACAGTGCAAACTTATGTCGAGTTCACCACAGTAAAAATCGGGAACATATTTTACGAATAAATCTAGCAGCCTTTCATGGTCCTAATAAGATACCAGCAGGATTGATTAAACAGGCTGTTAATACTTGGCCCTCGCTGCCACTCCGATTGTGTGCCCTATTTCCAAATAATTGGGTATGCTTAACGCAATGAAAAAGGTTGGTTTTTACAACGTCATAGAAGCGTGGGTCAATTCATAAAGTCACTAAATACCGACCGCCCGTAATATCTAGATTAATGGGCCGGGTAGTTAAGAACAAGGTCATTCATTTCTTATTCTTTGGATATCGCATCATTACGGCCATTAGTGGTCGAAAGGATAATAGGAAGGTTTAAGTCCATTAGCAAACATAAAAGTTGATGAGAGTCAACTCCCAGTCTAATCACAGCTGAGTTCGAAGCGTAGATTGCGCTACACCTGTGGCCCACGTCGAGCACGATGAAAATAGACGTTTGATAATAATTCCGAGTCTAATATCCGATTCGCAAGCAGACCGGACGGCATCTTACGCACGCAGAAGCAGCAGAACCAACCATCAGCAGGAGGAAGTGTGTTGTACTCGTGAATTTAAACAAAGTGTATAAAATATGTCATGATAACATTGGTGCTATGATAGACAAAATGTAAAGATTAATAACCACTACATAACTCCCCCCGTTGTGTGTGAACTGGTAAGGTAATGCTCTATATAGCTATTTAAGGAACAAACCCAGCCAGTTGGGAGCGGAAGACACCAAACGTCCTGAACGTGTTCTCTTGGGATCATTCATTGAGCGAGCGCATGAAGGAGCTGGAGCATTGGTATGAGCCGGTTGACAAATAGTAGGTAACAACCTGGGATTACTCAAAGTAACGATAGGCTCAAAATAAGCGGGTTTAAGACGGTCAACTCTCACAGAATCCCTCGATCCATTACTTTCCAGGATGAAGTATTAGGCTTCCGTGAAAACATTTTGAAAGAACCTCCATAAGGGGTGTCAAGGATTTGCGAACTGCATCATTGCGAATGGAAACAAAAGGACAGATGTGGAAGTCCAAATGAATTCCTTGTCTGCGGGCAGTGAAGCGAGTAGACGCAGGTCGAACTGCTCTAAAGTTTTGCTTGAGACTTTCGACGTAGGGCACAGGATCCATTTCACCAGTGACACTTGAATCAAAAATCTTCGCACTTGGAAGTCTGAGAGTGGTGCCAAACACCAGCTCGGCAGGACTGCATCCAATATCTTCGTTGACGGTATTACGATTACCAAGAAGGTCGGCTGGGATGCCTTCAGACCAATGTGGATCAAGTGAAGTAGCTGTGTTGGCGGCATCAAGCTGTGGATGGAAACGCATGACAAGGCCATTCGAAGCGGGATGATGAGCAGTCGTCAGAATGTGGGCATAACCTAGCAGACGATTTAAGTCACGGAACAAGATGGAACTAAACTGAGATTCCTGACCTGTAGTGATCGTAGATGGCACACCGAAGAAGGAAATGCATAAGTTGAAAAATGCACGGGAAACAGTTTCAGAAGACGTGTCACGTAAAGGAATGGCATGCGGCCAACGAGTAAAATGGTTACCACAAGTCCAAAGGTGAGTGAATTTGTTCGTTAGGGGAAGCGGTCCGATTATATGTAGGTGGACCTGTCTAAAACGCGCCTCAGTTAGAATGTTCTGGAGGAAGATATAGTGTGTCTGTGTACGTTGCTGCTAGTGAAGCTAAAACAGTGTTTAGCCCATTGAGGGATATTGGATCGCATATTACACCAGATGTAACGATCAGTAATCAACTTCACGGTGGATCGAATGCTATGATGTGATAGTCTATGAAAATGGTCAGATACGGTTCGCCGGAAAGACTGGGAAGCAAACGGTCTTGGCGGCCCGGTAGTGATATGCTCTGCTTTTAACATAGGTAACTGCGAGAATTTCATAGTGTTATTCGATCGAAGTTCAGGAAGGTCAGGATCGCTGTTCTTGGCAACAGACATGTTCTCAAGGTTTATTGGAGCGGACGACAGTTGCTGTATGTGAGCACATAAACCTGCACCAGCGACAAGGTTATTTGAACCGTCGAAATAGCGAATCTCGACACCAAACTTTGAGAACTAATCCGGATGTAGTGTCTCTCTCGAAGAATGGCGGTCGGAGGCGGCACGTAAAGCGTAGGACAAAGGCTTGTGGTCCGTCAGGATTTCAAAACGTCAGGCTTCTAGACTTGACGAAAGTGTGTGGCTACTAAATGGATCGCGAGAACTTCGTGAGCAAAAGTAATATATCTTAGTTGTGCTGGCTGCAGCTTCCGAGAAAAGAAAGGCAGCGGCTGAATCTCCTTTCCGATTAGTTGTTGTAGTACGGCACCGACAACGGATGGCGAGGCATCAGTGTTGAGAACGAGAGTAGCCTTCTCGTTGCTATCCAAGTGGCTAAGGGAAGTTACTTGGCTCAACTTGTGTTTTATGGTAACAAACGCTGTTTCGGCTTCTGGATTACCTTAAACTAAATTAGTCAAAGGCTGAAGAACTGCGGCGCAGTTGTCAATGAATATACTGTAATAGTTAACCATGTCAAGGAATCGGTGCAAATTTTTAACGGATTGAGGCAGTGGACAGTCTATGGTTGCCTAAGTTTTCCAAGGGATGGGACCAAAGCCTTTGCTAGCAATTCTGTGACCAATAAAAATTGACCCTAGCTCGACCAAATAGATTGTGATTAGGATTAACTGTTATCCCGTGAGGATCGAGGCGTTCGAATACTTGTGGAAGGCGAACCAAGTGCCCTTCTGGCGTGGCACTGGCCATTAGGACCGTCGATGTAGACAAAAGCAAAGTCCAGACCATGGAGGACCTGGTCCGTGAAACGCTGAAAGGACTGTGCCGCATTGCGTAGGCCAAAAGGCATACGAATGACCTCGTACAAACCGAAAGGTGTGGTAACGGCCGTTTTAACAATGTCTTCAGGTGACATTGGAATCCAATGGTGCGCTCGAACATGGTTAGTCATGGAAAAGACGGATTTCCCGGACAATCCTAATAAAATGTCATGAATATGAGGGGCATGGTACCTGTCAGGAATGTTACTGGCGTTGAGTGCCCGGTAATCACCGCATAGACGCAAATCACCGGCCATTTTGGGCACAAGATGAAGCGGGGAAGCTCAAACACTCTTGGATGGGCGAATGATGCCAAGGTTGATTATAGGCTCGAATTCACGTTTATCCACTTGGAGTTTGTCAGGTGGCAGACGCCTCGGTTTGGTTGGCACGGGTGGGCCGTTGTGACGTTATGGTGACGAACCTGATGTTTAGGCTCGGTAGAGTCGGTACTAGTACGGACCAAAGAAGGAACTCGCAGAAGCATTGACGATTACGGCGTCCTGTCTGGCATGAGTGAGAGAAGTCCGACGGAATAGACTGCGGCGAGATGGCAAGGTACAGTGACGGAAGTGCTGTCGTCCCGTAACTTTCTGCAACCTAGTTCGACGACGAGGCCAAACTTGCTATGGAAGTCGACGCTAATTATGGGTTTTTGGACATCGGCGGGGTTAAGATAAATGGAAATTCGCACCGTAAATCAAGGCTTAGGTGAGACAGCTTCTGGCTGCATGTCGAAATCTTAGTCTGCTTAGCCGCCTGCAACGGCTTGTTGCAGAAGGCGTTTTTTCAACGAACGTGATATAACGCCGAGTTCTGCGCCCGTATTGACCAAAACATGCAGTTTAATCGTGCAGTCGAACACGTACAGAACACGACTAAGGATTTGGCCAGCGACAGCCGTCGCCGTTACTGGCTGGCTTTGGAGTTTTCCGGTTGCGGAAGGGGAGTTCCTTTCAAGCAATTGCATCCCGAACGACAGTTACGTGCTGCTTTACCGAAGCGACGGTGGAAGTAGCAGTAGGGCTGCTGACGTGAGAGTGATGTGCTGCGGCGCGGACTACAAGGACTTCCTCGGTTAGTAGTGCATGCAAGTCGAACAGAAGACATGCTGTTCTAGACGGGAGATTCTAAGGTTGCTTGAATCAAACATAGTACCATCGGATTAGCTCGCTCTGGTGGACTCAGCTACGTGATCAAGCGTATGCTTAAAGAAACCTTCGTGAGCTTTGTCCGCAGTTACTGCGAACTTTACAAGAGTGATATCTTCTCTAAGAACTGATAAATCGCGGTGATGGTTGCTGGCAGACATGTCTTCCAAAGTTGGCGGAGTATGAAGTCGTCGAGTTTCAACGAACCAATTAGGGAACGCATGTGTCGAAGAAACGGAGGTGAGGTGCCATCATCGAGTTCCACGCCGGAAGGCAACTGTTGCAGGCGAGTTGCAGGAGACACAGTGGTGCTTTTAAGGATAGCTACGTTACGTTTACCGTGCGTCGCATCTGCAAGCATAGGATCGAGAATATCAATAACTTTAGGGGCAATGGAGACAGGTAAACACAAGACGATGTAGGAAAACATGGAAGCTTGTGAAGTGCTCTTACAAAATCGGAAAGGGGCTTCTACCTGAATAGAACAGACACAAGGATTAGAAATTTCAAAGATAGGGCGCGGGAGTTCAAGGAAATTTTCAGTAAAAGCACAGGGGTCTGCTCAGACATAAGTAAGAAAACTACGTTTGCACAACAACTAAGGCGAGGTCACCAATTCATGTAGTGGTCGCCAGAATACTAGGAAGCTTTCATTCCCTTAGTAAACACAAAAGTTGTACAGAGTCAATTCCCAGTCTAAGCACAGTTGAGTTCGAATCGTAGATTGTGCTCTACCTGTGGCACACGTCGAGCACGATATAAATAGACCTACGACAGTAATTCCAACTCTAGTATCGGATTTGCAAGCAGACTGGAAGACACACTACGCACGCAGGTGCCGCACAGCCAACTATCAGCACGACGGAGCACGGACCACAAAGAAGTATATTGTACTCGTTGATTTAAACAAAGTGTATGAAAGGTGTCATGATAAAACTGATGATATGATAGATTAAATGTGAAAGATTAATAACCACTACAGGCTCATCAACGTTTTCTACAGGTTCGTTCGTGTGCAACCCTCGAGGTCCACCTTTTTAGTCATACAACAATGACTGCTGATGCTGAAAACTCAGTCATTCTATATATCGACATGCGTCAAGCATTTTACCGAGTTGCACGACTTAGATGCCTAAACCTGTTACACGTTGTTGGCATCGGGGAACCACTACTCAATTGGCCTTGGACATGCCTCTCGGCTAGGAGACAAATGGTGCGAAAAGAAAACAGCATTATTGAAAAGCGCAGTAAGAAGACGAAGACTGGCAAATGCATACATTTCGTATTGTTTCATCAATGCCCTTAACAACAACTCGCAATACTAATCATTCAATGAAGGGTGCGACCAAATATACCTGCAAACAAACAAACAGACCAACACACGATAAGCAAGACAGGGTTATCGCCCCTATCCCGAGGGCAGTCTAATGCTGACCGATAATTGTTTCTCAATATAAAGCAGCTGCTTAATCCGGTTAATTGCAATCGCCTCCGCGAAACGGAGAAGGCGAGAATTGATGTGCCGTAAGAACATTGTGAATGCCGGAGTGACCTCGACTCGGTGACCTGTGGACAATAAGTGTCGGCCGATCAAAGCGGCTAGTGGCTTACGCAGACGAGCAGCTTGTCTCTGGTCAGTTTCCTGAGCGGTCGAACGTTGAACCCACTTTGGTACATGCTCCTTCATTCGAGATCTCAATGTTCTGTCGGTCCTGCCTATGTAAATGGTGCCGCAGTCACAAATTAATTGGTGGACGCAATGCGATTTGGCCCCGGTGGCTGAGGTTCCTTTACAGAAGGAAGTAGCAGTTCTGGGTTTTGTTAATGACAATGACCTTGGCGGCATCATAAGTTGGCTTCATGACAAAGATTAAATGTCTTTTGGCCCTCAACGAGGAGACGTCACCTTTGAATGGCAGTTCAATGATTACGGGCTTCTTGGGTACCGTGTGCACTAAATAAATAAATCTTTTTTTCTCAACAAGGTGAGGCACGCCTTTACAGGGATGATCATTTCGATATAACGACGCATGACCAAGAATGTGCAAATATCCAATATGTTTGCCATAGCAGTTTGTGTAGGGGGTATGTATGTATGTCATTGCGTGTGTACGTGTATGTAGCTGTGTATTTTGTGCTTGTAGTTGTGCTGCGCCAATCTTCAATGTTTGATATCGTCATCAATATGCGAGTAGGAGCTTGGTGTCCGTTGTTTGGATAGCATTATCCTGATATCCACGGGGCAGTGACTTTATTTTGTGGTGAGTCGCGACCGCCACGTCACAGAGTCGTTAAGCAGACATTTGTGGCTTTATATAGGGAGACACCTTGCCAGGCGAAACCCACCACTTCCTGGAACACTGCCGCCGAGCTATTTGCTGGAACGGGTTAAACCCCAACCACCCAGCTGACACCACGAGGTTGTTCGGCTAGCCAGCACTTGAGCATGTTTCTCGATGAATCTTTGGGGGGTTGTCGTTTTCGATGAGTGTTGCTAAACAACTGCAGTTCGTAAGCCAGGCGACCAGCGAAGCAGACTCGTCTGGCAAGGCTACTCAGGCTTCTCCCGAGTGTCAGCTTGTATCGCATTGGTGTGGACCCAGTGAAAGGCAGCTACTGCCCGGACCATATTGCTTTCCTGTAAACAGACCACTTAATCTGCCCATTTTCTCTGCAGGTAATGAGAAAACCTAAGTACGGGAGGCAATTTTCCTTCTATACCTCACAGGCGACCCGCAAGTTGGCATGCGCAGAATTTAGTTACATTACCAACTGCTCTATCTGATTCTCCGATGAACAAATCGTCAAAATATCAGCCAGGTAGGGTTTGTAGTATGACAGTCGAGATATATCTCCAGACATACCTCTTTCTACCATCAGCATAAAGAAAACAGCAAGCACCGGGCCCGATGGACTGCCTATGGCTACTCAATCAACCTAACAGTACGGTGTGTTTCTGAAGTGGAATTCGACATTCTCCATGTACAACGACAACCAGTCTCTTAGTAGCTCAACCGGATTAAGCCGGTGCTTTGTTTTGAGGAAAAATCATCGGTCAGCATTAGACTGCCCTGGGGATAGGGGCGATAACCCTGTCTTGCTTATCGTGTGTTGGTCTGTTTCTTTGTTTGCATGCATGTTTGTCTCACCCTTCACTGAATAAATATTACTGCGTGTTATTGTTAAAGGTACTGATGAAACAATACGAAATGCGTGCATTTGCCACTCTTTGTCTTCCAACTGCACTTTTCAAATTACCAAAGGAAACTACCTGTATTTTCTCTACCAAAACCAATCATTGGTGGAGTACTGCAAGTGAGTGTCCTTGGCAGTTTACTACTTATTATTTACTTAAATGCCATCGTTAGCATTATGAAGCATTGCACGGTATGCCTACATATATATATATATATAACCCCATGCTGAGGCTGATGTTGCTTTCTTGTTGCTACCTCACCGCCGTTTGGCTTAACCAACTTACACTTAAACTAGGTCTTTGTAAGCTGCATAGCTTTTATCGCACTTTATTCGGTTTTTCTCTCTGCCTGAAGAATCTTCTATTAACCTCCCACGTTGCTTACACTAATTGCGCTTATCTTCGGTAACTTTATTGCGTTTGTAGCAGTTTTAAGTAACTTGTGGACGTTGTTTACTTATCGCAGATTCGTTGCTAACCAACTTACTTCATATGCTAATTTAGCGAATGGTTATACCACTGTAGCTGTGTGCAGTATTCGATTTATTTTATTTCATCTTATCGTTCTAAATGGTTGGCAGTTGTTTGACATCCCGGGTGTGGCCGCACTTGATGCGCATGTTGACAAGTTGTCTACCTTTCTATTACCCACTACCGTAGCGCCCAAAAACATAACCGCTCTTTTATATACTATTTAACTGTTGACCAATTGTGCCTTATTCTTTCTCATGTTAATCTTACTTACAACCGGCTCACACTAGACCACCTCGTAAGTTCCCCCGCCGACGTGTACCTCCTGCCTTGCTTCATCCGTCCGCGTCCGCTTGTAGCCCCTCGAATACAGTCCGCTGTGTCCGACTCCAATTGCCTGCTGATAGCCGCACTTTCTCACGCGCACCGTCTTGGCTTAGTACTAACTAGCCCTACATAACCTTGTTCATACTGGCTCTAGAAGACAGTTGGTCGTTGCTGGAGGAGACGGTGTGCACGGTTCCTGTGGCCGTGCTACGCGTGAAGAGTGGTTCCAAGCACTCAGTGTGCCACTTGTGTGCGCTTGATGCCCCAAGTACAACGTACTTGTGTCTGTCGGTGAAGAAGTGTGTGCCGGCTCCGTTGAGGAAACGTGGCTCCCGTCCACATGCCTCCCGGTCCTATTCCTTCTGGGTTACACTGGATATAGAGTGTGTGACTGTAGCTGTTACTATTCCCTGCTCACTTTTCTGTGACGTTTAAGGGCGAAGGTTATGAAATTGGGAATGCGTTTCTGTGGCATTCGCAGAGTTTTCACGTTGGGAAGCCTTGGCTGTATGTGATAAATCGGAGGCTAACAGGAGATCAGGAACGCATGATGCTGAACCTAATGAAAACGTTTCGTCGGACGCAGGAGATGCGTGCATTTGTGCGGCAGCAATATGACATTCGTTTAAAAGGGCGGGATTTGTATGACATACAACGGCGTCATAGTAACACTTGTGTCACCGAGGTGAAGGAGGTAACACAGTTGTTGCAAAGAGGTGGTCAGGTTCAAATTATGCATGAGGAGAATGAGATTCGGTAACGGTTTTTCCTCCCTTCGTGCATGCTGAAGTTGGTGGGCCAATACGGGGAGGTAATTTGGCGGACTCGAAATATCAGCTCAATTACGGCGGCTACATCCTATGACACTGCGTGTTTGTGGACGTTAGCGGCCTCGGTATGAGCTTTTTGTGCGCTGTTGCCAAATGAGACGGAGGCTGCTTACGAAGAGGCAGTACCAGGAATGTTGGAATTGGCCCCCACGGTTGCCGGTGCTCGGACTTTGGTGATAGACAAGCGCACTGCACAAGTGAATGCGTTTCGGAATGCGTACCCCACTGCGAGCAGCGAATTCTGCCGGGTACACATAATGTGGGACATGCAGCGGCATTGTTCACACCTTTCATTCTGTAACACGGAAGATAAGAGGGCACTGTTCAACACGTTGCGGTCGTTGTTGTACACGTAGAATTGCGCTCATTATCACTGGATTATAGAAGGCATATCCATGCGCAGCGCTGAATGCTTCCAATACTTACGTCGAACGTGGATCCCATGGCAGCTTAGCTGGGCAGCGCATTTAATGGGGCACGTGGTATTATTCGGATGTGACAGCACAAATCGCGTTGAGAATGAAAATAAGCATCTGAGGGAAACTTTGAGTGAGCGGTCAACGCTACTTCACCTGTTTCAGGTGATAGTGCAGCGTGCTAGTGGCATTATCGAGGAGAGGGAAACAGTGCTTGCGATAAATCAGCTTCGTACATGCGAGATTGAGCGGGGTGTCAGCAATGAGGACGTGATATTGAGCAGGATGTCGTCCTACGCCCGGTGGCAGTACGCGCGGCACAGTGTTAGAGCTCGCATTCGCAGTGTTAACCAAGGCGGCGGGTATTGGCTGGTGGACAACGAGCGCGTTGGCATGCAACGTGTCCTCTTAGCAAATGGCAGCGCATGCTGATTTAGATTTACTCGGCATTGGCGCATTCCATGTGCACACATTATTCACGTGGCAATTCTACATGCCTACGACGAGGAGGATGTGCTTCGCGGTTGCCGTTGGGTGCTGCCAGCGGTAAGTATATCTGCGCCGGTCCTTTCGGAGGACAGGGAAGAAACGATGACGGTGGCGCGGGTGCGATGCATTAACAAGTGCATGAGCAGCATCGTAATCATACAGGTTACCTGTAGGTGGGATACACCTCTGTTGCTGCACCGCAATACATAGAAAATAGGAGAACGAAATGCAATCGGTGCAGACCCACTGATCTACCGGTAACTTGGTGGGCATCCTTGCGGTAAGCTACCAGCGGTGTACTGTGCATCCACAGAAATCACTAGCGAAAAATATATGACGCCAAACAATGAGTATGGTGGTAGCACGGTTAGTGCTACGCGCTAACTAGATTTTTTTGGCGTGCCATAGTGATGTAGCTTTTCCTTTGAATTAACGTGGAAAACAGTGTTTGCATACACTCGGGAAAGGAAATTAGACTGTTGTCAAATTTTCTCCAATGCAAGATATGTTGGATGATCATGGTCAGCATCAATAACAACAGTACATCAGCCATTTGAACTGATGCTTCACTGCCATACAACCATAAGGGCCTATGAAATAAGGAATAAGAGGAGGGAGAGAAGGGGGACTTACCTGAAAACCTTAATGCCCGAAGCAAACATTCATGTTCAACGCGCCTACACCTGTTGCTGTCAACATACGGTCACAAACAGATGGCTGACGTTCCACCTAGGGCGGCATCGGAGAGACAAGGCGAGTCACATGGACTCCAGCCCGGAAGACGAGACGAAGCAACGGCACTCAGTTAGGTGGTCAGTGACTTCATTTCTCGGTGCCTAGTGAACTGCTGTCCACCTCGAGGCCCGCGCCAGGACCAGGAGACTGAGTTTGTCTGACCTCACCATTGACCAGCGTGGTAGGAGTAGCTCTGAAGGTGCCTGGAGGCATCACCCAGTATACCTCAGTTGGTCAAGGAGGCAGAGCCCACAGTTAAGGGTTTCGATCGTCAGTTACACGCTCTTCGCTGGCAACACGAAACCTTTCCCTTCTCCTGATCATATCCATCTTCAAACTTTTAGTTCGTGTTCTGTCATCTTCTTGGCTCATTGGTGTTATCCTTCATTTAAATGACTTCCATTAATCTTTATCGTGCATTTTCTTTTACTTCACATGACCTACACAGTGGTCTGCTAGTGCAGGGAACGTGGCAGTAATTGGTTGACCAGGGTGCATTTCGGGTGTTTCGTTTTAGATGTATCAACCCTCCAACAACTTATCATTTCCTTGCTCAACTATCCGCTGAACAAGGAACACTCAAGGGATTTTCCTATCGTTCCAGTCCTGGTATTTCGAGGGGTGTTGACAGTGGTTGTAGGCGTCTCAAAAAGAAGTCACTTTTGATACCTCCTTTGGTGGATGTTGCGGGTCTTCGCATGATATCAACGCAGTTGAAATTCCATACCCTTAAAGGAAGAGCTTCCGCACGTCACCGCACAAGAAGGGCGACTGCTGGTAAAGATACGGTTTGCACTCTGTGTCAGCAAGAGGATGATGCCTGCAGGAGCCGCAAACAAGTGGATTGCATAAGTTGCGACGTATGCGGGCGATGGTTCTATCAAAGTTGTGCGGGATACCATGGTGAGGCGGCAAACACATGTCTGCACTGCTGCGGGTAAGTTAAATTTGAGGCGCGTAACGTTGCGGTTCTTTAGAGCATTAAATGACGGCCAATTGAGCGTTGCTTCATACGCAGACTGCAGACGTCATGCGGATAAGGCTTAAACACTTGTACTGTCTCTTGAAACACCCGTTCAGAAATCAACTGGCGTACATTGAACGGCCTCAGGCAGCACCTTTTCGAGATGGTCGTTAATTGTGCGAAAGACATAACTGACCTTGATAGCACTCATGTGCCGACGGTGGATTTCGCTGACTGTGTGATGGTTTCCGCAGTTGGACTTACACACAGTGGGGTGTTTGCTCGCCGGGGATGTGGATGGAAGAAGAGGAGGGATGGCCCAGTGATGACTTGGGCACGGGGTATAAACGCCCTCAACTCTGTGCTGGCCTCAGTTAGAGCGTCACGGCGCCCTGGTTGGGGTCCAAAAGACGGTGAACACGTTTGGCGGGATACACTTGCTGACGTGGCAAACAGCCGACCTCAGTGGGGTTCCTGCTGTGAGTTTCTTTGTCCGTCCCCATCCCTTTTGGTCATCCTTCCACCTACGATCCCATATCTTGGCGTGAAACATAATAATTTTTCCTTTTTGCTTAGTAGCCAGCTGTTAGCTTACCGAAACGATGCCTAGCCGTTGCTGGTGGCTCAGCTGGCATAAAACTTTTCCTTATTCATTGATGTATTGCGGCACAGAGCTAAGGTGTTTCCCACCTCTAGCTGACGTGTATAATGAGAATGATGATGCCGGTACATGTATTATGTGTCCACTTGTGACTTCGAGTATCGCTGTTCATCCGGGGTGTGTATATGCTTGATCCGCCAATACCGGTCAGCCCCCACGGAACCTTCGCCCGCCCTATCTACTCCCTTGCACCTACGGTAAGCATACGGGCCATTCACCTGTGGCTTTTAGAACTGCTGTGTATGCGTGCCACCTATCTGGATGATACGGCACTATTTCTCTGCCCCAGGAAACCTTTGCCTTGCCAATATAATCCGTTGCGCCTCCGGTAAGTACATTGCCTCTAAACAAGTGGCTTTTGGAGCCGATGTCTATCCGTGCTGCCTATATGGCTTATTCACCACTACTGTTCAGCCTCTACGAAACCTTAGCCGCCGCAAATATACTCCGTTGCACCTCCGGTAAGTGTCTCGACTGTTCACATGTGGCTTTTTGAACTGCCGGGTATGCCTGCCACCTATATGAGTGGTGCAACACTAGTACACAGCCACCACGAAACCTTTCTTTCAGAACCCCTGTCTATTTGTTGTGCCCACTTCATTTGTCCGCCACTGCTGGTCCGCCTCTACGTAACATGGGACACAGCATACCTACTTCGTCATACTTTCGGTTTGTGTATTATGCGTGCACCTGTGACTTTTAGAAAGCGCGCATATTCCCTTCGAATGCACGATTACTCTGACCGTCACGTCGCTTGCAGTCTGATGTGGAATGCCATGAGTCTAAACAACACCGCGTATTTTACACACCACATGTTTGCTTGTAACATATCTTTTAAACAACCTTACATGTGTGTACTGCCTAACTTCTCTCCCACTGCGAGCCTGCCTGGCTTGTATACCTTATATTCATTTAGCCTCTTGCATCCCAAACCTATCCGTTTCGCTGACTCTTTATCTTCCCACCTTAACTGTTCGACTTACTCTCAATGTGCCGACTAATCCAGTCTCGTCTGATCGGTCCCCTGCTCTCCGAATTCACTCAGACTACTGTGACGTTACCGGCGTTTGATGAGAAGACCGAACGCTCTGTCCCCACTACCTCGCGAGCCCCATGGACTTTTCCACACCTTATAAGTAAACCTATCTCTATCCGGACCGTCTCCTCTCCTTATGTCGCTGCCAACTCTCAGTGCCCTGTAGTTACGTAGTCTCATTTGACTGGTATGCTCCTTTGACCTTTTCCAGACTAGCAAGATATACCGATCTAATCTCTGTAGACTCAAACCTATGTCTTGCTTACATTGACAGCCGGGTAGACTCGCTCACCCTTTATTAATATAGGCACTTCTATTAGTAACCTGTACCCTCAAACATTCAATCGGACGACCGACGCTAGTGCCATGCCGTTCTTTGTCACCATCTGATCAGTGAAATTCTCTGGGACTACTACGAGGCCTCCGGATGTGTCGACTATTCAAGTCTCGTCTGTTCGGTCTCCGGCTCTCAGAGTTCTCTCAGACTACCGGGATATTACTGTGATTTTTCAAAAACTGAACGATTCATACTTCGCACGACAGCGTCTTTGGCTTCACTACACTTCAGTAGTAAACCTTTTCATCCTGACTATCGTCTCCTAATTACTCTCACGAGTTACTCTTCGCACTGCTGTCCGCATTTATCCGCTCATAGCTGATTCTTTAAATTTCCTTTCCTTCTTGGAACGTTGCTTTACCTATGTTGCTCCCGCATTCGGTCTCAACCTAGTTGTCCTTAGTTTCACATAAGATGCCGCTCGCATTCGGACTGCTGTCATCATCATCGGTTTACCAGTTTCTCTCCAACAATCGTATTAATCGCTTAACTTTGTCAACACGCTTGGTTATATCCGTCTCTTGACCCTGGGCATGCAGATCCTTCTTCTTACCTAGTAGTTGTAGTCTGAGTCACACCAGCGACGTGATGTAAAGAACGCGCTTTCAAATCATGTATACTAAACAAAATTACATAGGTTTTATTATCATAGGCACCGTTTCGCGACACCAGTCTGTGTTTGGGCTTCTTGATTCATTGCTGTTTGACTGCCTCTTGTCCGTTGCCTGTTTTCTCCCGAGATTTCCAGTTACATCCGCCAAAACAAGGTTTATCCGTTGGGACTGATCGACCCACTCTCAATAGCCAGATGGTTTAAACGCCTGATCTTTTCTCCCGGAAATGAAGAACCTACACATCGTTCCGAATGGAGCTCTTTCCGCCACTCTGAAGAAGCTACAACCACGGGGTCTAAACAAATGGTTTTAGTTCGCCTCGTACTCACAGTAGAACAATTCACTCACCTGGAATAATATATTTACATGGATCCACTGTTTCACAACCGAAGATAGACAATTCTGGCGTGATTACCTTCACTGCCTCAAACATTCTGATTCTCCAGTCACCTGGAGCCTTTCTGATGTCGTTTCACGGATAGCATTGCCCGCGTATAAGCGGCTTTTCCGATGTTCTTTCAAGGAGTTTTCACTTGCCATGGAGACAATTACACTTACATTTGAAGAAATTACTAGTCCACTTTGCGGAGAATAGCACTTTTCCTGTTATGGACATATTCAGACACAAGAAACAACTGCACTCACCGGCTCGGGTTGCGAGCCGGACTATATAATAGAAAAAGCCGGCCTCTATTATCAATGTGTTTACTCACCTGCATCATTATCATTCGACTCTGCGACCCTTTTACAGCACTGACCGGCTTCAACGACTACTGCCGGATCATTACTACGCCATTCGGCCAACTGTAGTGTGCAATGTTCGGGGAAAGGCCAGGTATATCCGCGAGCTGAAGTACGACAAGCACAACAACGCGATTAATCACACAATCCACGGGCAAATACGGTGGACGGGAGCCCCGGGCGGAAGAACACAGTGGGTGACGAGCAGCGTGTATTCGCAGAACGGAAGTGAACTCGTACAACACGGTAAAACAGGCTCAATATAAAATATACAATCAAAGAGATAAAAGAGATAAACAGTTTATGGTTCATGACTGTCCGTTCGTGGCTTTGTTAGAGCTGGAGGTCTCGCGCAATGCATCTGGAAAATAAGAGAAAAGTGAGAATGAATAGACTGCGGTTAAAGTGAATGTGATGCCGTTACACAACCAAGGAAGAATTTTGGCTGTCAACCGACTGCGAATAATAGAGTGCAAAATCGGTCTATACGATGCATAGCCGACTAGCACTACAGTTCAACGGAAGCTACGACAGTGTTCCAGGACGTAGTGGGTTTTCGCCTGGCAAGCGTTCCCCCTATAAAAACCCACAAATGTCCGCTTAACAACACTGCAACGTGGAGGATGTGACTCGCCACAACATAAAGTCACAGCTAATCATTTCACACTTATGCAGTCCTCAGCCATCTACATCCAACCTGTGCAACTGATTTTACTATGAAGAATGCTTTAATGAGGTACAGAATATCCCGGCTTCGTAATGGTCATTGATTGCACTAAACCTTGTTTGGGCTCCTGTGCTCATGGATCACTACATGGCAAATTTACCCCCCACTTGTATCCTGACGCAACAGATTTGCGCTCCACAGCGCCATCATGCTCCTTGCTCTGACTATTACCTGACAATATGCTCGCTCATATGGACTACATCTTTTCGTTTATTCTTTTCATTGTAACGAAATGTTGTAATATTCCAAAGAAGCTATGCTTGTATGCATATTTGATCACACCTTTGCAGGTGTGTCTCTTTGTACAGCGAATATAACATTTATTTATTTGATGAGTTCTTTTTCCCTTGTCCGGTTTACATTCATCTTGGGCTGTCACGGTGGCCTCTTATGAGGCTGGCGAAACCATTTCTCAGTGTTCACCATTGCTGTGTTCCGAGTTGTATACACCCCCACTAAACCAGTCGTGAACATTTCTGAATGGTTCAAACGTCCGTCACCTTTATTGCATCCGGTTTAAATAAATAAATAAATAAATAAATACTTTATTCTCGACTATGCGAGGCACGCCCATGGATGCGTGATCAGATATGTACAACTGTACAGAACTTTTACGGCAACTGTGACAGTAATAGTAGAAAATGGGTCGTATGTCCAGGATAAAATAAATAAATAAATAGTTTATTCTCAGTTTCCTAGAGACGCACCAACTTAGGCATGATCAAGGTTTAAAAACTGTTGTGTATCACGATGATACTTCGGGTTCAATCGTGTGTAGTTGAAAAGGTGTCAAGAAGAGTTGATATGTGAATCTAGTCGACTTGCCAGTATGTAGTTGTGAGCTGTGACTTTATTCAGTGGCGAGTCACATCCGCCACGTCGCAGTGTTGTTAAACAGACATTTGTGGCTTTTTATAGGGAGAACGCTTGCCAGGCGAAAACCCACCACGTCCTGTAACACTGCCGTAAAGCATTTTGAAGCAATGTTCATATATATATATATATATATATATATATATATATATATATATAATTCCTCTCCGTCCGCAATCTTATATTACACGATCCATTGTAATGAAGGATAACTTTCTTCCTACACAACATAGCAAGCTGGAAAACTATTCCATCTACAATTTAACAGATATCATGCATACAGCATGCGTTAGTATAGAGACTTGCACAGAAACATTAATTAACGTTCACATTCGTTACTTATGATCTCATTAATGTCCTATACTATATTCAATAACCTATAGATGCTTACATACATAGGCATTTTAGTACAATATTCATATTTATATACATTTCCATTTATAATTATATGTATATGTATTATACATACGTACATGGTTGGCGGCATCCGGTTTCGGATTTGCCTGTCACTGTGGCAAGCCACAGGACGCCTGCGCCTACAGAGGGACCATGGATGGCTTGCGCTGCACCACCCACAGCTCCAACCAGACACCCCATATCCAGTGTAAACCCGAAGGAATAAGACCGGGAGGCATGTGGATGGGAGCCACGTTTCATCAAAGGAGCCGGCCCACACTCCTTCACAGGCAACCACAAGCACGCTTTAGTTGGGAATCAAGCGCACACAAGGCGGTAGCTGGACCGTAGTCCGCTCCATACTGAGTGCATGGAACCACTCTTCGAGCCTAACACGACCACAAGGACCGTGCACCCTGTCCCCTCCAGCAACGATCAACTGTCTCCTGTAGCCAGTATGGATGCGGTAGTGGGTGATAGACAGGTAGGCACCTTGTCAACATGCACATCAAGCGCAGCCACACCGGGGCTATAAAACAACAGCCAAACACTTGAAAGAGAGAAAGAAAAAGAGAAAGAGAAAAACTCGATTAATGCAGAAGGAAACGGTGATATAAACCTTAAGTAAATAGCATATGTAATAAGTTGTTTACAAACAGATCCTAGCTAAGTGCACGAGGTCAGGAAGTATAGTTCACGGAATGCCACGAACACAAACATGTTATGGAAATCGAATACAATTGGCTGAAGCGATGTGTGCAAGTTAATGGAATAGAGTACAGGGAGATATTTATATGAGAAAGAAAAGCATTAAGGTAAAAACTGTAAACCCACCACCTGAAATAAAGAGACTTAGCATGCAAGCACGCGGTTAGTAAATCGAATTCAGCTTGCCTACAAACGTTGCAACGGCTCGCCGTAATTCTCTGCGGGACCCGTCGTCGCTTCTGTAGTGGCCCCAAATGGCACAGCTCATGGCCCACTAGTCATTTAGATGAGAAAGAAAGGCATTAGGAGAGAACCGATAACCCACCACCTGAAATAAAGAGACTTAGCATGCAAGCATGCGGTTAGTAAATCGAATTCAGCGTGCCTACAAACGCTGCGCCGGTGCTGCCTACGTTCACTGCGGGACCCGTCGGCGCTTCGGCAGTTGTCCCGAGTGACGCCTCTCATGGCTCACTTGGCCTGCCTGACTAAGGCACTCGCGACCGCATGTTCTACAGCACAATGCGCTCGATGTCGATGGAGTACAATTCATTGGTGCTTGCCGCTTCCGCAACTGCCGCTTCTTCTCTGCATGCATGAGGGCTTTCTCCCGCACTTCAGCAACTGCCTTCGTGATTAGATCACGCCATGCACCACGATCAACCGCCTTCGATTCCCATGATCTGCAATCAAGGTTAGAACGTGTGCGGCTCACTTTGATCATGTCCTGGTAACGTAACTTCGGTTTCCCCACGTGCCGCTTCCCAATACTCAGCTGACCATATAATAGCCGCTTCGGTATCCGCGTTGAATCCATACGGCTCACATGACCGAGCCATCTCAGGTGTCTCAGTAAAAGTATGCAGTCCACTGCATACATCCCACTTCGGCGCAACACTTCCGTGTCTGCAACTCTGGCACCCCAGCCGATCCACGAAATTCGTCGCAGACACTGCTGATGGAACCTCTCGAGATATCGCACATCCCGACGGTACATCGTCCAAGTTTCACTGCCGTATAGAAGAACGGACAATACCATGGATTTGTACACCAGCAGCTTCGTGCCAATGGTAAGCTGATGGTTGTTCCACACTCGGTACTCAAGATTCCCGGATGCCGCTGCCGCCTTCGACACGCGATTACGCAACTCAACGTGTAGCTGCTGATCAGCCGACCTTACACTCCAAAGGTAGCAGAAGCGGGAAGTGGTTTCCAATACTTCAGCACCAATGCTGATTTGCGGCAATATTGAACATTGCACCTCCGGTGAAGGCTGAAACAGACAGACAGTTTTGCTTGTGTTGATGGTGAGCCCGAATTTGGCCGCTGTCGAAGCCAGGGCACTAGTCATGTGCTGCAACTCATCCGCGCTGTGTGAAAACAACGCACAGTCGTCAGCAAACAGCAACATACGGATAGTTGTCTCACAGACTAGAGTTCTCGCACCGAAACGACGGATGTTCAGCAACCCACCATCAATACGGCGCTCCACACGAACACCGTAAGCACAAGCCGCATCAAAAGCACAAGACAACATTGCATGAAGATATATATCAAACAGGGCAGGAGCTAACACACAGCCTTGCTTCACACCAGAGACAACTGCAATGTCATCCGTGGTCTCTTCACTCAGCTGCACACTCGCTCGCATACCACTGTGCAGACATTCAATTAAACTTACAAACTTACGCGGGCAACCAAACACCAGCCACAGTGCTTCGCGATTCACCGTATCAAATGCCTTGGTGAAATCAACAAAAAGCGAGTACAATGGCTGGTGTCGTTCTCTGCACTTCTCTTGCAACTGACGAGCCGCAAACACCATATCGATAGTGCTGCGACCCGAACGGAATCCACACTGCTCTTCCGCCACGTTCGGTTCCACAATCTGACTCACGAGGCGATTAGGCAGGATTAGGGCAATCACCTTGCCCACACAACTCAGCAAGTTGATGCCACGATAATTCGTGCAACATTGCTTGCTACCTTTACCCTAGAACAGTGGTAGCACAAGGGCATCCTTCAGCTCAGCAGGCACCTCCTCCTCAATCCACACGCGTTGCACCAAGTGGTGCAGCGCAGTCAACAACGCGGGTCCACCGTGTTTTAATACTTCAGGTGGGATCCCGTCACCCCCGGCTCATTTGCCGTTTCGCAGCTGAGCAAGTGCTCTCTGCGTCTCATGCAGTCTCGGCGTATCCGCCAGATCCGCCTTCACATCGTGCTGCTTCAGGTCATGCGATATAGGCCAGACGATATCTGAGCGGTTGTTCAAGAGACAGTCAAAGTATTTCCGCCAGACCTGCACTAGGTCTGCAGTCTGGTTGCAGGTAGCGCCTGAACTACCATCGATCAGTGTCCTCAGCGGCTCCAATCTCGGTCTATACACCGCCTTCAAGGAGTCAAAGAATTCCTTGTGTTGACGGCGTTCGGCGTAGCATTCCATCTGCTTCGCCTTCTCTGTCCACCATGCATGTTTAGTGCGACGGAGCTCTCGGGTCAGTCGCCGTCGAAGTTTTCGAAACTGATTCCTCTTCCCCAACTCACTGGGATCTGCAACATGTTCAGCAAATGCTGCATTCTTCACCGACGCCAATGCGCCGAACGTCGCATTGTTCTAATCAAACCAATCAGGCCGCTTACAGTTCGCGCGCCCGATGGTCTCCTCCGCAGCAGCTGTCACCTGGTCGCGAATGTGGTGACACAGGTCGCCCACTGTGGCTATACAGTCCACATCCTCACACAGGCGTGCAGCCATCGCCTTCTCCAGCTCAGTACGTTTCGCCACAGTACCGAGGGAGTGAATGTTAAGTTTACGCCGATTCACGGCGGGAGTGCAATACATCGATTTACGAAAATATATGTACAGTTTGGTCCGAACCAATTTGTGATCAGTGCCACACTCAGCTCCACGCAGCACACGTGTCATGCGCACTTCACGCATAGCACGCTGACGTACGATGACATAGTCGAGCAGGTGAGCGTGACCACTCCGTGGGTGCGTCCAAGTTGCTATATCACTCGCACTCAGTGCAAACCGAGTGTTCGTGATCGTCAGGCCGTGCGTGGCACACGGTGAGAGCAGCCTGTCACCGTTCGCATTCGCTGAACCAATGCCACGCGCACCGATAACATCTGTCCACGCTGATGCATCACGCCCAACGCGCGCGTTGAAATCACCCAGCAGAAATAGTCGGTCGCTCTTCGGCAAAGACCGTATCACGGAGGACAACTCAGTGTAGAACTGATCACGCATGTCATCACGATAACGCATGGTCGGACCGTACGTGCTTATAAAAGTAGCAAACTTACCACTTCCGAGTCGTAGGCGAACAGTCATCAGCCGCGCGCTGATGCATGTTGCTTCACCCACCAGCTGGCCATTCAGGCGGTCGGATATTGCAAATCCGACCCCATGTTCACGTGGTGCTGAGGCTGGACAAACCGCGGTCCAATCGGATTAGGGCGGAGATCCGGCTGTCACGCAGAGTCATCGACCTCTGGAACATGCTTCCGGAATGTGTTATCAGGGAATCTACGGTTAAGGGGTTTGAGCGGCAACTTGACGCTCTTGGGTGGTAACACGAAACCTTTCCATTTTCCTGAGTAACTCGCATCTTCGTACTTCGATTTTCTCTACTTTTCTTCATGTATTGGTATTCTTTTCTTATTTAAGTGCACTTCCCTGTTCTGTACCTTCGATTTCTCTTCCGATCCTTTGCTTACTTCACGTGACTGCTACAGCAGGGACTGCTAGGTCAGGAAACGTGGGCGTTAACTGGTTGGCCAAGGTGCGATACGGGTGTTCCGTTTTAGGTCCATCAATAACTGAGCACTTCATCAATTCCTGGCTCAGCGATCCACTCAAGATGGCACACTCACGGGATTCTCCTATCGTTCCAGTCCCCATCTGAACTGAACTGTATATATTCCACTTAACGGAACTACTTTATTTTAGTGATACAAGCATAAATGATCCAAATAAATAAAAATTAACATGGAAGGAGCCTTACAATAAAAACCCATTGTTATATCCATACACGATTTTAGATGCAAACAATTTATTGCCTGTTATTTAGTCTCCATCGCTAAATGGCACTGACAGTAGCTTCTGTAGCTAACCACGGAACATTTTGGGTGACCGTTTGGGTGGTCGGTAGAACTAAGTGGACCGCTGCGGTTGGTGTTTCAGAAGTCATTTGACAGCTGTACATTACCTTCTGAATGGAAGGAGGCTGTCATCTGTGCTATCTTTAAAAATGGCAACAGGAGTCTGTCAGCGAATTATAGGCCAGTCAGTCTGACTAGCGTCGTGGTCAAACTGCTTGAAAAGCTGGTGAGAGATTCGTTGGAATGTCACCTGAATAGATTTAATCTACTTAGTAGTGCACAACATAGATTCCGGAAGGGGTTTTCATGTCTGACGAATTTGCTGGTTGCGCGTGAACGTTCGGCCGAGGCAATGAACAATGGCCACGTAGTGGATGTGCTTTACGTATACTTCTTGAAGGCATTTGATAAGGTACCCCAATTGAGGCCATCACAAAAGCTGAGCTCCTACAGCGTATCTGACCGCGCCCTTCACTGGGTATCTGCGTTCTTGCAGGGAAGAGAGCAGTGTGTACGCGTGGGTCGCAGCTTATCCTTTAAGCAAGCGGTCCTTATCGGTGTCCCACAGGGCTCGGTCCTTAAACGGATGCTGTTCTCCATCTACGTAAACGATCTCCCTGGAGAGCTGGGGTATCATCCCTATTGTTTGCTGATGACCTTAAGCTGTGGAATGTTGTAAATGTTCCTGGGGGTTCTGAGGCCATACATCGTGTTCTGGACAGACTCTGTGACTGGTCTACTTTGTGGCTACTGCCCTATTAATCAGGCTAAGTGTTCCGTCCTTCGTATAAGAGCAACGTTCCCGCCTTCGGGCTACGTACTCGGTGTGGTCGAACTCCCCTTGTCTCCGACCAGGCAGACCTAGGCGTCGTGCGTTCCTCGTTGAGTTCTAATGACAACTGGAAGAAGACCGCAAGTAGGGGTTTCAGAATTTTGTGGTTAATACGCCGTTATTTCGGGGTCTTAACTGCTGACATATTTGTGAATCTATTCTCAGCTTTCGTTCGGTCCCATCTAGAATATTGCGTCCAGGCTTGCCCGCCCTGCCTTGTCCGAGACAAAATGGAGCTCTAGAGGGTTCTGAGAGTAGGTACCAAATTTGTCGAGGGCTTACGGGGGCAATCGTACCCCAAGCGTCTACTTAGTTTGGGTATGTATTCAATGCACTACCGACGGCTTCGGGGAGACCTAATCCTTACTTACCGCATTTTAACAGGGAAGGTTGGACCGGACTTGAGCTGGCTATTTAGCCTGGCTAGGTTGCCTTGTCTTCGCCGTCATCCTATGAAGCTACACAAGCCACGTTCTGACCGGATCAGGGCGGAAACTCGGTTATCTCGTCGAATTATCGAGCTCTGGAACTAGTTTCCAAAAATTATAGTCAGTGAACCTACGGTTAAGGGTTTCGAGCGTCATTTAGACGATCTTGGGTGGCAACGCGAAACCTTTCCCTTCTCCTGACCATATCCATCTCCAAACTTTTAGTTCTTATTCTGTCATTCTCTTCACTCTTTGGTGTTGTCCTTCATTTAAATGACTTTCATTCCCCTTTATCTTCCATTCACTTTCTACTTCTTTCCTAGTTCACGTAACCTACACAGCGGGGACTGCTAGTGCAGGGAACGTGGGCAGTAATTGGTTGACCACGGTGTATTTCAGCTGTTTCGTTTTAGATCTATCAAGGCCTAGCACCTTGTCATTTCCTGGCTCAAGATTTTCTCAAGAAGGAACACTCGAGGGATTTTCCTATCGTTCCAGTCCATCTGAATCTGAATCGTTGGCCTTCCAAGGTCACCGCCATTAAACTCCTTGTGTTTTCGTTCTGACAAAGGTTGATTTTGTTCTTTTTCTTGTGATTCAGACGGGCATTGAGGTGCGCAAAATATTCGGAATCTGCTGGTCTATCGATCATCATGATGTTCAAGTGTCTAGATTGTTGTATAGGTGTCATTACCCGTTCAAAGGCTGTTCAATGTTCTTTCTGAGACGGCTGGTTGCATATCACTTGTTGTGGTATTTCAGCAAATTTTTATCAGTGTCTTCGGCTGTATACAGCATCCTCTGTTGGTATCTTTTGTCTCTTGTCAACACCCAGCGTGCTCAGACTGGTTTACCTGTTTTTAGCCCGCTCCGCTGGTGGTCACTTCGATCCCTAACTTACCATTTCCCGAAATTCGCCTTCTTCCTTTCTTTGTGCCCTGCTGATTTTGTCACCTGTTTTTCAACAAACTTCTGTCCCCCTCTCGGAGTCACAAATGTCTAGTGAGCAGCCCAGTAAGCCCCCGCTCACGATGTTTGCGACCGTCGTCAAAGGGAACACGGCGGCTGCTCCCGCAAGCCGGATTCCTGTTGTGCATAAATATAAGCCTATAGCCAAGTCTGTATAAGACAAAGCGTCACCTGTAAAGCGCGGGCTGAAATCGTCTCTTCATCGGATCGACTATTTGGAGAAACTGCTAGATGACAAGCCGCCTTCTAAGCCACCGATCTCCGAGACCGCCAGAGTAGCTAGCCGGGAACGTCTCATCATAATTAACTTCCCGGAGTCGGATAAGAAAACAGTAGCAGAAGGAATTTCGGAGGATCAATTATTTCTAAAACATATGATCCCCCTACTGTTCGATGAGGGAGAACCGGGGATTAATATCGTCTCTGCTTTTCGACTTGGCAGAAAACATGAAAATTCTTTCACAGTGCGTCCCCTTAAGGTTGTATGCCAAGGGAGATGAATGCCCTCGGACCCTTCGACGGACTTCGCGCCTCAATGGGAGCCGGTACACGTGTTGCGAGATCTATCCCCGGAGGACCGCGTTAAAATGAAGATTGCAGTCGATGAATTGAGAACCCGCCGTGCGAACGGTGAAACCGCTTTGCGTATTGAGGATTTTCGCGTGCTTCGGAAAATGCAGAGAACGCGCTGGAAGCCAGTTTTTGTCCTTCCAGAACATTAGATCAACAACTGCATTGCACGTACTTTCTGCACATTGCGTCAGTACTCCTCCCGGACCTTATGGCGTTTACGGAGACATGGTTTTCCCCAGAAATCCCAAATCCTAAATACATATTCCTGCTTACAGTCTCTCACGAGCCGGTCGCATTGGTTTGAGGTCGGAGGGCGGCGTCACACTCTACTAGAAGGCGAAACTGAAGATCCATGTAGTTGATGTTGTCTTGGAAAGTGATGACTGCTCCGAAGTGCTTTGGTGTCGTATTCATGAGGAATGTAGATCCCTTCTTCTCGGTGTCTTCTACAGAGCTCCCCTGAGTTTTGGCGATCGTTTTCTGGCCGCTCTAAAGAAACATGGTGGAAATAAGGATTGTTTATTAGTGGGGGATTTTAAGGCCCCTAATGTTGATTGGAATCTTCTTCCCTGTGATGCTGTACCTGCCTCCTTCGCTTCTAGGATTTTGGAAGCTGTTCTTGAAAGTAATTTAAATCAACATGTCGCGGAACCTACTCGCATTATCCCTGGTCAGACGCAGCACATACTCGATCTTGTGCTTTCACCTGCACAATCGGATGTTTCTGAGTTGAATGTTTTACCACCATTCGGGAGGAGTGACCAGTGCCTACTTTCCTTTCACTGGACAACACGGTTGAGCTTTCACAACCACTGTCTATCGTCAGAATTTCTGGTGTGCTGGTCCAAACATCTTGAAGATGACCGCTAGCGAGCAGGATTGTAGTCTTCCCCTGCACTTAGACGTCGATGATGCTTGGAGCCTTGTTTACCCGAAAATGTTGTTCTTTATTAAATAAATAAATAGGTATATTTCTAGACCTGCTAGAGGCTGCACTCTAAATGGTTCAGATCAATGCTTACATAAATCCGATGCTCTTGCATGGAAGTAGGTAAAATATAAGTATATGTTCATCGCCAGCAATTACAAATGCATTGGCATTGTTTGATATACAGCTACTGGGTCACAGGCGCCCACCTTGACATGTTTCTGGTTCCTGCGGGTGATATTGAACTCCTTGTTCTTTTGTGAAAATTTCGCGGAGGTGTAGTTGTGCCTTTTCTCCTTGGAACAGAATCCAATTCGCCGAAAGTGCACTTTATATTGATCGCACATTAATTGGCCATTCAGTTGCCCCAATTGTGCGCACATGGAAGAAATGAGTGAAGGGATTGTAAGGCATACGAAAAGTTGAAAACAATTCCGATAAATGCGGACAAAAATAGAAACAATATGATAAGAGAGAAAATAAAGCTGCGTGCTTCAGTAGAAAAATACTAATTAACAAAAAAATACAGTCCTACTTTTCTTACGCTGATATTGCTCTCCGGCGCAAAATTTCAATCTGAGTTATTCTCAGATATAAGAAAAAGCTTTTCTACAGTTAGAATACCACTTAAAGTGGCACAATTACACTGGTCTGGACCAGCTTTAGCGCCTGAATACGTTGAACGTAAAAGCAACACATCAAGTGCAGTAGTTTGCGAGTTATTCGCAATTAAATGATAGTATACGAATAAGGCCATTTTTATTTTTCGCTAAAAATGGCTTTCTGCTTTGCTAGCAGATAGCAGAAAAAAGAAAAGAAAATATAAAAAGTAGGGAAGCGGCGTATGTTCTAGATAGGCGTAGCTATCCAGAAATGCTCTAATTAGCCCGTAATACACTGCGACAACTGCGGACTGAGCAGGTGGCCGAAAAGTAAACTTTGCAGGCATACATGACAAATATATGAAGATAAGGGATGATCTTGCGCGAAAACGCTAGAAATCCAGCAAGGAATATTATATCTACATGGGAATTCAGGGGAGCTTGTAATTAACTCACGGTTAGAAGGCCACAGCATACCATTTTCAGTGGATACTGAGCCACATAAACAACCAGTAAAATAGAGTTTAGCATTTTTTAAGCCTCTAGCTTTTCTAAAGCTTACAACAAGCCCGCATGAGCCAGGTCTACCTGAGTAACCCTGGGGATCTTTCAGATCCGTTAACAGATTTCGGCCTACAAAATACACGCATTACTTAGCTAAACATCACAAGATTTATCCCTTAGAGCCGATTTTCTATATTCATGTGGCTCTGTCTCTAACGTCAGTGAGCTATAGGAGCCTGCCACCAATAATAAAGAAATAAGCATGGGAAAATTTAGTAAAATTTAGCTAATTGCATTTGGGCGTGAAATCCGTTTTGGTCTACATTGGTTGGGCTTTAACAACTCTACTTCTGGTGGTTGAGCTTGCTCATACTTGAGGTATTGTTATGCCTCATGTGTAGATGCACACTATTGTGCAGCTCTTTGATGAATTTCGCTTTATTTCTCTCCATTTTTAAGTTCCGAAGATAGTGCCGGCGGTGTTCATCCAGTTGGCAATGTTAACTGGTACTCTAATGTCACACCGACTATTTCTTTGTGATTTTCCTGGCAAGAGCTGTTCTAGCACCCTAAGCAAAGAGCGATAATGTAAACCAGA
>OX104063.1:245048681-245136089 GCA_944474145.2 Dicrocoelium dendriticum | reverse complement strand
GCATAACAGGTGAAAATTATAGTGTTGCTCGTCCCAACACCGGCACTCCAAGACCGCGGTTTCGTCCTGTTGGGACTCATCAGTTGGAGATAGCCTGAGTTGGGCTGGAACTCAGAGCCTAGTGGCTCATGGTTGACGCCATAAGCACTATGCCACTGAGATCCACGAGCAACGCTTGGTCCAGCAGAAAAGATTGCAAATTTGAATTTGGAGAATCCGCTGGTGGCTGGGTTGCTACAAGCAACCTCAATTGAGACCTCGGTTCACTTGATGTGAACCTCGGCCATTCCGATCAAAAAGACCGTAAGTAAAATGAAAATTATAGTGTTGCTCGTCCCAACACCGGCACTCCAAGACCGCGGTTTCGTCCTGTTGGGACTCATCAGTTGGAGATAGCCTGAGTTGGGCTGGAACTCAGAGCCTAGTGGCTCATGGTTGACGCCATAAGCACTATGCCACTGAGATCCACGAGCAACGCTTGGTCCAGCAGAAAAGATTGCAAATTTGAATTTGGAGAATCCGCTGGTGGCTGGGTTGCTACAAGCAACCTCAATTGAGACCTCGGTTCACTTGATGTGAACCTCGGCCATTCCGATCAAGGTTAGTTTGTCCAGATTAAGTATTGACCTAAATATTTGGGAGGAGTTGGCAACAAATCGCCGCACCTGGCGTGATCTCATCACCTGTACCGTTGCCCAATCGCAAGAAAGGCAGATGGTGCATCGAGAAATGAAACGTGCAGCACGCAAACATCATCTGCCGTCGGACTTCAATTCTTCGGCTACTCCAACATGGAGCTGTAGTGCATGTGGCCGTGTGTGTTTTAGCCCAGCTGGTCTGGCCAGTCATCAACGAGGCCACGATGGGGTTATGCCGAACAGGTGGATTGTTAGATCGAGCATCACGGACTGACATGTGACACTTGGTGGTACGCAACTGAGAAAGGACGGTACACGTTAAACCGGCCAAACGTGATGGAGCGAGGTGAGTCAGAATGGAATCGGACGGGGAGGATTTTTGCACTGATAATGTACTAATTCACCAAATGTTGCAGTGCAATGACAACCACGCATAGTTTCTGCAAAGACACAGGCGCGTACTATATTTACCATACTGGTAATCCGAACACAGATGCCTCTATACGAATGCCCCTATGCTGAGGTTTGATGTTGCATACACCATGCTTCTTTATCGCAGTTGGGCTACACTGACTTACTTACTTACTTACTTATAACATGTTACCTTATTTTACCGTACCTTACCATTACCATAGCCTAGGAACCCTTTACCTAATACAGTATGGAAAAGCAATGCTTCCTCGATTTGGTGGCAAATTGGCAATGCGATAGACATGTTCAAGTTGGATCATGCATTCAAATATCAATCGCTCTGGAACATCCGTGGAAAGTGAACAGTCCCGGCAAGTAATTGACTAGCGATTAACATGCTGCTGTTGATGTGTTATGCTAGGTTTCACATTAACTCTGTTAGAATGATTAGAGCAATAATTCCAGTTCTTCATCTGACAACCTTATCTTAGCTGAGCTTATGAAAATAAGTTGACTTCAGCGCACCATTTCCCTACAAACCTTCATAGTTGCCTACTCACACGGTCTGTCATCCTTGTGTGTCATCCTTATTCCATTGCTAATGTCAGTATAGCTTGGGTGCAATTGCTATTTGGAATGATGAAGTAGGGACTTGGTGCAACGCAGTAGCATTATTGCATCTGTCTAAGAGGCACCTACTAGAAGTTGTCTTAGACGGGGTCAATCTTCTGGGTAGACTAAGAAAAAGGTAATGCCAACGGAAATGGTACGTAAGTGTCTTAGTAAATTACATCGGAAAGGAATCAGCGCATAGGGAAAATTTGTTCACTTTACGAGCACCGAATAGCTGCACCCCAGGCGTACTAAAGTAGATCGTAACCAAGTAGTTTATAGCCACAACAGGATACACAACGGTATGTATAAACGGATGAGTACTTGGATGACAACCATGCTACATCTTGGATATTTGCAACACAGTGCGAACATTGTTTGGAAAACCGCAAGTTTGACAGTGGCCAGTGGGACTTAGTTGTTGTAGTACTATGGTAGTTGTCGTGCCAAATAAGCCGTAAGAGGCGAACACCAACAGTACGTATTGGGTACTTAATCTCATGCCTGTGCAAGTAACTCTTAGCCTGACCTCCAAATGAAACCCATACATGTTTGTTCATACATGCTTGTTCATGCGGACTAATGTGTCTCTGTCCAGTTTTGTGACAGTTAATAATGAAGTCCGTGGAAACACATGTGCATATGTTGCATTCGAACTGCCATTGGATACAGATGACGGCAATCTATGTATATATGTATACCGAATGAATTCCACGAGGATCTTCATACCGCTTTTGTACGGTTAACTTAGTGCAGTAGAACGACATTCGAGCAAACCGAAAATAATATTACCAGAACATGAAGAAGATGAGTTTATGACAAACTCATGTTGATTTCAGGTGTTGCGAATCCAAGGCAAATTTGATCGATGCGAATTCCGTGAACTGCTCAAAAGGGCGGTTTCTCAGGTGCCGGAGAAGGCACAATTGTATGCGGAATAGAAGCACCATGAGTATGTTCCCATTCAATTTACTAATCCAGGCCAATAAGGCGGCGTATGTGGTACGTTTGCCTGCGTGATGAGTAATCTTGCATTTCAGAAGTAGATGTTGCTTGAGTTCCCCTGTGTGGATGCGCCTGATGTGAATGTTGACAAGGTGCCTACCTGTCTATTACCCACTACCTCGTCCCTACTGGCTCTAGGAGACAGTTGGTCGTCGCTGGAAGGGACGGAGTGCACCGTCCTCGTGAAGGTGCTATGCTCAAAGAGTGGTTCCATGCAACCTGTGTGGAACGGGCTACGGTCCAGCCACCACATCGTGTACGTCTGGTGTGTATGATTTCCCAATTAGGCCGGAATGCTTCCGCTCTGCTTGTTGTAGAAGTTTGTGCCGGCACCGTTGATGAAACGTGGCTCCCATCCGCATGCCACCCGGTCTTGTTCCTTCGGGTTTACACTGAATATGGGGGGTGTGGGTGGAACGATGGGTGGTGCAGCGCAAGCCACCCATGGTCCCCTTTGTAGGCGCAGGCGTTCTCTGACTCTCTCCGTGGACATCACAGTGACAGGCAAACCCGGATACGGACGTCTCTAAATCATGAATATATCCATATAAGCACATGCATCCATATGGGTACATATATATATATGCGATATAGGAATATTTGTATGTTTGGCGGCATCCGGTTTCGGATTTGCCTGTCACGGTGGCCAGGCACAGGACGCCCGCGCCTTCAGAGGGACCACGATTGGCTTGCGCACCACCACCCGCAGCGCCAATCACACACACCATATCCAGTGTACACCCGAAGGAATAAGACCGGGATTCATGTGGATGGGAGCCACGTTTCCTCCACAGAGCCGGCCCACAATCCTTCACAGGCAAACACAAGCACGCTGTATTTGGGGAAACAAGTGCACACAAGGCGGTGGCTGGTCTGTAGTCCGTTCCACACTGAGTGCATGAAACCCCTCTTTTAGGTTAGCGCGGCCACAAGGACCGTGCACCCCGTGATCTCCAGCAACGACCAACTGTCTCCTGGAGCCAGTATGGAGGAGGTAGTGGGTAATAGACAGGTAGGCACCTTGTCAACCTGCACATCAAGCGCAGCCACACCGGGGACATCAAGCAGCAGCCATTCACTTTAAACGACAAGCTGAAATAAAATAAATCCAATAATTCATACAGGTACGGTGGCATAACTCTACCCTTAATTACCATTGCTGATCATGCCCAAAAGGCGTGTCTCGCTTTGTCGCGAATAAAATATTTATTTTTTTATTTATTTATATGGAGTATGTTGGTTAGCAACGAATCCACGATAAGTAAGGTATGTCCACAAGTTACTTAAACATGCTTCCAAGGCAACAAAGTTACCGAAGATAAGCGCAATTAGCGTAAACAACTTGGCCAGATAATAGAACATTATTCAGGAGGATCGGCTGCCAGCGATTAAAGTTCTCAATGGTATAAGAAACGACTACATGACTCTCGTCTCCGTCCGATTCATTATCTGTACGCTTGGTCCCCCTACCTAAATCGAAAGCTCATGTCCTAGATTAATCTTGCCTCTTGGCTCCACTATCATTCTTGTCAGCTCACAAGTATCGTCTCCATCTCTTGTTTGGCCTCTCGTTTGGTCCATATCGCATCGGTTCAGTCACGGTACAGATATCTCTAACGCCAGCGCAACTTACTAGTCCCCGTTTGATTCTCTTTGTTACGGTGACACTCATTATTAAACCTACTGGACTTGTCCTATCTCTCAGGCTTCTAATACCCATCGGTCTCAAATCAAGACCTCTCTCATTCGAGCATCGGCTGCCATCGGCAAATGTTCTCATTTGTATAGTTAACTGCCTCATGTACTCTGCTCCGTCTTGTACATTACCTGCATGCTTTGTCCTTCTACCGAAATTCAAATTTCAGGTCCCTGGCTGGGTTTTGCCTCTCGGCTCTACTCTCATGCTTCTCAGCTCACAATTACGTTCCCCTCTCTTGTTTGGCCTCTTCTCTGGTCCATATCGCATCGGTTCAATGGTGGTTTAGGTTCCCATAGCGTCAGCACAACACACTAGGCCACATTTGATTCGCTTTCCTACTACGCCACGCACTCTTAAACCTCCTGGACCGCACCGGCCTCCGGCTCCAAATGCCTATAGGTCTCAAACAAAGGCTTCTCTTCCTTTGACCATTGATTACAGTTTTCATTGGCATAAGAAACAGCCTCATGATACTGGCCACCGTCTGGCTCATTACCTTTATGCTTGCTGCCCTGCAAAGTTGCAACTTCAGGTCTATGATTGACTTTTGTCTCTCGGCTCCACCATCATGAATCTCAGCTCACAATTACTTTCCCCTCTCTTGTTTGGCTTCTCTTTTGGTACATATCGCATCGGTTCAATGAAGGTATAGGTATCCCTGGCGTCAGCGCAACATCCTAGGCTTCCTTTGATTCCATTTGCTACTGTGGTACTCAGTTTTAAACCTCTTCGACTAGTCCGGCCTCTTAGTCCCCAAATGCCCATAGGCATCAAACCAAGGCCTCTCTTCTTTTGAGAATCGGCTGCCACCGATTAATGTTCTCATTGGTATAATTAGCTGCCTTGTGTGCTCGCCTCCGTTTGATACCTTATCTGCATGCTTGGTCGTTCTACGGAAATTGCAATCTCAGGTTCCTGGTTGAGGTCTGCCTCTCCGCTCCATTCTCATGCTTCTCAGCACACAATTACGTCCCTCTCTCTTGTTTTGCCTCTCTTTTGCTCTATATCGCAATAGTTCAATGGCGGTATAGTTATCACTAGCGTCAGCACAACATCCCAGTTCTCTTTTGGTTACCTTTCCTTCTGTGCGTCTCAATCGAAAACATTTTGGCCAAGTCAGTCCTCTGAGGCTCCAAATGCCTATAGGTCTCAAGCCAAGGCCTCTCTTATTTTGAGCACCGGCTGCCATCGACTGAAGTTCTCATTGGTATAAGTTACAACCTTATGATACTCTTCTTCGTCTTAATCATTATCTCTATGCTTGGTAACGCCTACCGAAATCCGAATTTCCGGTCTCTGATTGAGTTTGGCTCTCGGCTCCACTATCATGCATCTCAGCTCACATTAACGTCTTCCTCTCTTGTTTGGCGTCCCTCTTCGTTCATATCGCAACTATTCATTGGCGGCATAGGTACCACTAGCCTCAGCTCATCGGTCACTCCATTGATTTCAGCCAGCACAACTTTACCATAAATTTTATATTTATACAATAACATAGTCCTGTTCAATTTTGTTGGCAGTTTGCTCGGTCCGTTTTTCTTCTCACCCTTGTTCTACAGGATAACATCACCTGCACCGAACACTGCTGAAGACGTACCTGCGACGCTCCCATAGGCACGGATTCAATAAAGAACAAAGAAAAAACCCGCATTTTATAATCATAATACACTAAAGGAAACTGATCAATTCAATACAAGTCACCTGAATCGTTCGACTTCAACAGCTCCAACCACTTGTACTGGACTCCGAAGGCGACTACACAGCCATAGGAAACAAATTGGCGTTACGTGACTGCGAATATCCGCGAGGGTAATCGGTCAGATACAATCTTGCCAATGTTATATCAACAGCCGGCAGTGTTCCAGGACGTGGTGGGTCTTCGTCTGGCAAGCGTTTTCCCTACAAAAAGCCACAAATGTCTGTTTAACAACACTGCGACGTGGCGGATGTGACTCGCCACTCAATAAAGTCACCGTCCCTAACACATTGGCAAGTTGACCGTCACCATATTTACAAGTTCCGTGTATATATCTGCTCTCGTGCGAACACGCCTTCATATCTAATTAGTGACATACCACTATTCTTAAGTATTTTTCACCCGTTTCCTCATACTTCACTCACTTACTTACATTGCTTTCGGGACCTCGTCGGACTAGTTCCTCATCATCATACCATATAAGTGATCTGATTAATATCTTTACCTCTCGCATTCTGTGTACATAGACTACATACAACATTTGGGCTCTATGGGCCCACACTACTGTCTCCAACTGTACTACTCCCACTGTTGGTGCTGCTTATTCCGCTATCATGTACAATAATGCAATATGCTGATCATGCCCAAAAGGCGTGTCTCGCTTTGTCGAGAATAAAATATTTATTTATTTAATAAAGTGGAATGAAATTTACCCAGCTTAAAAAGACGTAGTTTAAGTATAAGTTGGTTTAGCCCAACTGCGGCGAAGAAGCGGCAAGAATGCAACATATATATATATACATATGTACAAATATGCATATATATACTTATATATACATCGATATCTACATACGTAGCATATTGAGACGGATGCACACACACATAGATATATTCCTATATATAAATACCTATACATATATGTGTACGTATGTATAATATATATATATATATATATATATATATATATATATATAAATATGTAGGTTGTGGTCGTTGCTAAAGGAGACGAAGTGCACTGCCTTTGTGGTCATGCTAGGCTCGAAGAGTGGTTCCATGCGCGCAGTGTGGAGCGGAGTACGGTCCAGCCACCTCCTTGTGTGCACTTGATTTCCCAAATACAGCGTGATTGTGTTGGCCCGTGAATGAATGTGGGTCGGCTCCGTTGATTATACATGGCCCGCATCCTCATGCCTCACGGTCTTATTCCTTCGGTTTTACACTGGCTACGGGGTGTGTGGATGCAGCCGTGGGTAGTGCAGCGCAAGTCACCCATGATCCATTTGTAGGCCCAGGCGTTCTACGGCTGGCCACTGTGACAGGCAAATCCGGGACCGGGTGCCGCCAACCATATATATATATATATATATATATATATATATATATATATATATATATATATATTCAGCGGGATAGCCTATGGTGCGCTGAGGCTGGTGGTGGCTAGATCCTGACAGATGGTCTACCCACTGCTGCTACTGCTGCGCCATAGTCTCATGTCCTGGGCGCCTCCACGTGGCGGCCGCTGGGTGGGAGTTGGGTTTCGCCCTTCTCCCTGCTAAGATCCAGGACACTAGTCCGCATGAGTCGGATAACTGACCATGTGCTAGACTCGCTGCTTTTCGGGTGTTCATATACTCGAAGGCTTTGGCTGAGGACCCGAGTCGTTCTCTTGTCAGGATTGGGCGCCCTGGCAATATCCTAGTCCATCCTCTCCGGAGGTTAGGAAGCGGTCGATGGCCCACTTCCCTTAAAACCCAGCCGTGGAGGACAACAGGCTTACGGGTTATATTCTCAATGCTCGATTGACTTAGAGCAAGAGTGCCAGGCATTGTCTGTGACGGTGGGAGGACACCTCCGGGTGTTCAATGGTTTGCTACTGCCCGCCTCAAGCCAGGCAGCCCCTGGTCAAATTGGTGCAAACAAGCCAAAATCCCACCTGCGTCTGGCCGTGGTCGCATTTGCGTACCTTACTACGGTCGCAAAACATATGATAATTGTTCCAGAACCTCAAACGCTGCGTGTGACGGCGGTCAAGCAGATGCCAATCTGTCTCTGCAATCACACTTCCGAGCTGGATCTGCTCTCCATTGCCTTGTGGGTGAGGCTATTGAGCCAAAGGCTCCGGGTGGAGTCCCTCTAGCAAACTTCCGAAGCACAACGACCACCTCGCGTGCGATTGCCCACCAATGCAATCGTATGCCTGCGCGCAAAGCACTCAGCATCGGGTGCTTGAACGTGCGCACACCACTGGACCGGAACTCGAGCAAGCGCCCGGAGCGAAGCACTGCGCTGGTCGCGATGAAGCTGGCGCGCTACCACATCGATATTGCGGCGCTCAGTGAAACTCGGTTTGCTGCGCAAGGTAAGTTACATGAAGCAGGTGCTGGCTACACATTCTGTGGGGTGGAGAACGCCACCTCAGCACCACGTGAACGTGGGGTCACATTTGCAATATCCGATCGCCTGAATGGCCAGCTGTTGTGAATCAACGGGCATCAGCGCGCGACTGATGACCGTTCGCCTACGACTCGGAAGAGGTAAGTTTGCTACTTTTCTAAGCACGTACGGTCCGACCATATGTTATCCTGCTGACAAGTGTGATCAGTTATACTGAGCTATCCTCCGTGATACGGTCTGTGCGCAGGAGCGACCGACTATTTCTGCTGGGTGATTTCAACGCGCGCGTTGGGCGTGATGCATCGGTGTGGACAGATTTTATCGCTGCGCGTGGCATTGGTTCAGCGAATGCGAAAGGTGACAGGCTGCTCTCACTGTGTGCCACTCACGGCCTGACGATCACGAACACTCGGTTTGCACTGAGTGCGAGTGATATAGCAACTTGGACGCACCCACGGAGTGGTCACGCTCACCTGCTTGACTATGTCATCGTACGTCAGCGTGATATGCGTGAAGTGCGCATGACACGTGTACTGCGTGGAGCTGAGTGTGGCACTGATCATAAGTTGGTTCGGACCAAACCGTACGTATATTTTCGTAAATCTATGTATTGCACTCCCGCCGTGAATCGGCGTAAATGTAACATTCTCTCCCTCGGTACTGTGGCGAAACGTACTGAGCTGGAGTAGGCGATGCCTGCACGCCTGTGTGATGTGGATTGCATAACCACAGTGGGCGACCTGTGGCACCACACTCGCGACCAGGTGACAGCTGCTGCCATGGAGGCCATGGGGCGCGCAAACTGTAAACGGCCTGATTGGTTTGATGACAACAATGTGACGATTGGCGCATTGGTGAGAGAGAGGAATGCAGCATTTGATGCACGTATGGCAGACCCCAGTGACATGGGAAAGAGTAGTCAGTTTCGCAAACTTCGACGGCGACTGACCCGAGAGCTCCGTCGAATTGAAAATGCATGCTGGACGGAGAAGGCGAAGCAGATGGAATGCTACGCCGAACGCCGCCAAAACAAGGAATTCTTTGACTCCTTGAAGGCGCTGTATTGACCGAAATTGGAGCCGCTGAGGACGCTGATAGATGGTAGTTCGGGCGCTACCTGCACCCAGACTGCAGACATAAAGCGGGTGTGGCGGAAACACTTTGACTGTTTCTTGCACAGACGTTCAGAGATCGACTTGTCTACATTGAACGGCCTCAAGCAGCACGATGTGAAGGCGGATCTGGCGGATACGCCGAGACTGGATGAGACGCAGAGAGCACTTGCTCAGCTGCGAAACGGCAAATGTCCTGGAGGTGACGGGGATAATACCTGAAGTATTGAAACACGGTGGACCCGCGTTGTTGACTGCGCTGCACCACTTGGTGCAACACGTGTGGATTGAGGAGGAGGTGCCTGCTGAACTGAAGGATGCCCTTTTGCTACCACTGTACAAGGGCAGAGGTAGCAAGCAATGTCGCACGAATTATCGTGGCATCAACTTGCTGATTTGTGTGGGTAAGGTGATAGCCCGAATCCTGCTTAATCGCCTCGTCGGTCAGATTGTGGAACCTAATGTGGCGGAAGCGCAGTGTGGATTCCGTTCGGGCCGCAGCACTATAGATATGGTGTTTGCGGCTCGTCAGTTGCAAGAGAAGTGCAGAGAACGACACCAGCCATTGTACTCGCTTTTCGTTGATTTCACCAAGGCATTTGATACGGTGAACCGCGAGGCACTGTGGCTGGTGTTGGGTAAGTTTGGTTGCCCGCGTAAGTTTGTAAGTTTAATTGAATGTCTGCACAGTGGTATGCGAGCGAGGGTGCAGCTGAGTGGAGAGACCTCTGATGACTTTACAGTTGTCTCTGGTGTGAAGCAAGGCTGTGTGTTAGCTCCTGCCCTGTTTAATATCTATCTTCATGCAATGTTGTCTTGTGCTTTTGATGCGGCTTGTGCTTACGGTGTTTGTGTGGAGCACCGTATTGATGGTGGGTTGCTGAACATCCGTCGTTTCAGTGCGAGAACTCTAGCCTGTGAGACAACTATCCGTATGTTGCTGTTTGCTGACGACTGTGCGTTGTTTTCACACAACGCGGATGAGTTGCAGCACATGACTAGTGCTCTGGCTTCGACAGCGGCCAAATTCGGGCTCACCATCAACACAAGCAAAACTGTCTGTCTGTTTCAGCCTTCACCGGAGGTGCAATCTTCAATATTGCGGCGAATTAGCATTGGTGCTGAAGTATTGGAAACCACCTCCCGCTTCTGCTACCTTGGGAGTGTGATGTCGACTGATCAGCAGCTACACGTTGAGTTGCGTAATCGCGTGTCGAAGGCGGCAGCGGCATTCGGGAAGCTAGAGTACCGAGTGTGAAACAACCATCAGCTTAGCATTGGCACGCAGCTGATGGTGTACAAATCCATGGTGCTGTCCGTTCTTCTATACGGCAGTGAAACGTGGACGATGTACCGTCGGGATGTGCGATATCTCGAGCGGTTCCATCAGCAGTGTCTGCGACGAATTTTGCGGATCGGCTGGGGCGCCAGAGTTGCAGACACGGAACTTTTGCGCCGAAGTGGGATGTATGCAGTGGACTGCATACTTTTATTGAGACACCTGAGATGGCTCGGTCATGTGAGCCGTATGGATTCGACGCGGATACCGAAACAACTCTTATACGGTCAGTTGAGTATTGGGAAGCGGCATGTGGGGAAACCAAAGTTACGTTACCAGGACATGATTAAAGTGAGCCTCACACGTTCTAATCTTGATTGCAGATCATGGGAATCGAAGGCGGTTGATCGTGGTGCATGGCGCGATCTAATCACGAAGGCAGTTGCTGAAGTGCGGGAGAAATCCCTCATGCATGCAGAGAAGAAGCGGCAGTTGCGGAAGCGGCAAGCACCGATGAGTTGTACTCCATCGACATCGAGCGCATGATGCTGTAGAACATGCGGTCGCGAGTGCCTTAGTCAGGCAGGCCTAGTGAGCCATGAGAGAGGTCACTCGGGACCACTGCCGAAGCGACGACGGGTCCCGCAGTGAACGTAGGCAGCACCGGCGCAGCGTTTGTAGGCACGCTGAATTCGATTTACTAACCGCATGCTTGCATGCTAAGTCTCTTTATTTCAGGTGGTGGGTTTTCGGTTCTCTCCTAATGCCTTTCTTTCTCATATAAATGTCCAGCGGGCCATGAGCTGTGCCATTTGGGGCCACTACAGAAGCGACGACGGGTCCTGCAGAGAATTACGGCGAGCCGGCACAGCGTTTGTAGGCACGCTGAATTCTTACTAACCGCGTGCTTGCATGCTAAGTCTCTTTATTTCAGGTGGTGGGTTTACAGTTTTTACCTTAATGCTTTTCTTTCTCATATAAATATCTCCCTGTACTCTATTCCACTAACTTGCACACATCGCTTCAGCCAATTGTATTCGATTTCCATAACATTTTTGTGTTCGTGGCATTCCGTGAACTATACTTCCTGACCTCGTTCACTTAGCTAGCATTTGTTTGTAAACAACTTATTACGTATGCTATTTAATTAAGGTTTATGTCACCGTTTCCTTATGCATTAATCGAGTTTTTCTCTTTTTCTTTCTCTCTCTCTCAAGTGATTGTCTGTTGCTTGATATCCCCGATGTGGCTGCGCTTGATGTGCATTTTGACAAGTTGCCTAACTGTCTATTACCCACTACCTCGTCCATACTGGCTCCAGGAGACAGTTGGTCGTTGCTGGAGGGGACGGGGTGCACGGTCGTTGTGGCCGTGCTAGGCTCGAAGAGTGGTTCCATGCACTCAGTGTGGAGCGGACTACGGTCCAGCCACCGCCTTGTGTGCGCTTGATTTCCCAAATACAGCGTGCTTGTGTTTGCCTGTGAAGGAGTGTGGGCCGGCTCCGTTGATGAAACGTGGCTCCCATCCACATGCCTCCGGGTCTTATTCCTTCGGGTTTACACTGGATATGGGGTGTGTGGTTGGAGCTGTGGGTGGTGCAGCGCAAGCCATCCATGGTCCCTGTGTAGGCGCAGGCGTCCTGTGTCTGGCCACAGTGACAGGCAAATCCGAAACCGGATGCCGCCAACCAAATATATACCGTGTTGCGATGGTTTGCATGCCTTAAAGATCCATTGAGCTATGCTGGCTGGTACTTTTTGCACTTTTTGAACCACTCGTACCAGATTAGTCAATGTTTGGAGGTCTGACAAACTCAGCATCATGGTCTTCTAGGTTGGGGTTTGGAATGATGGTGTCTCATTCTTTAAAACGGATGCCTTGTAGCCCACCGCCAAACCCGCTGCCTTGTGGTCAGTTTTTTTTAACTAAAGGCTTTGGTTGTGAGCCCTAATCGTTCTCCTGTCTATGTCTGGGCAAGCTGACAGTTTCCCGCCCACGCAGTACTATAATCTTTCCTCAAACAATTTTCTTCGAGAACAGAACTGTTATCCGGTTGACAGTTGCCTTGTCACCATACTTGATCAGCTCTGGTCGAAGTCCGTCTGAGCCATCAGCTTTGAATAGCCCCAAGTGACGAAGCTGAAGACAGACCTCCACTTCGGTAGGTGGTTCCAGTGAGACGTTCTAAGGCGCGCAAGTTGCCCTGCTTGTTTTACTGGAGGAAGGAGAAGGCCAGGTGAATTGGGAGTGGAAGTTCTCAGCCCAGCGGTCCATGCGCCTACACAACTTAGTTTTTGATGATCCATCAACCTCGCAACTAGCCTCACTAACGCTATGTCTTCTGTTGCCACTGGTCCGAATGATATAGAAAAGCTTGCAAAAATTTCCAGAGAAAGCTGTTGTCCATCTCCGGAGTCCGCTGGGACCACAGAGTTTTACTGTCGTTACTCAGGCTGTGCTTGAGTTGTTAGCTGCTGTTGCGGCGGACTTCAACGCAGCTCGAATCAGCTGGGATAGCTCATTGACGATCAAACAATTCCAAAGAGCAAGCAAAGATCCAGCCTCTCATAGCCCGCCTAGCGATTCTAACCAACGATTGCCCGGAAGAATGAAACGCCTTTTGCAAGAAATTCCAGTGCTTTTTGACATCTGTAGATGGGGCATGAGCGAGCTCATCTGATAAGGAGGATTAAAAATCCAGTTGAACAGAGAAGTTAGCTAACCATTTGGTATCCAACCTACGGTGCTTTGGTCTCAAGGATCCACCAAAGCGCATGCAAATGTCCGCACAGACTAGAGCGTGACCTGAGTCTACGTAGTCAGTGGATGATATTCCAACTTGAGGGTTCAGATCCCCCCAGATAATACAACATCGTCCGTGCTTCTTCTGTGGCGATGGAGATGGGGCAGTTGGCGGTAGAAGTCATCTTTTCCTGAATCATCGCTAGAGTTTTTGGCGCGTATGCAGCGATGATGAAGAGACACCTGTTAGTCCCGCTCGACTTCGAAGCTTTGAACGAGCCAGCCAATCGGACCGCACACACCCGGCTACTAATTGGAATCCAATCAACCAGAGCAGCTACAGCCCGGGGACTCCAGGGCAATACCAACACCGGCTTGGTCGGTGCTCGAAGCTACATTGTCACCGGATAGGCGCAATGAGAACGTGCTGCTGGTGTCTCCGGAAGTCGATCACAAAGTGAACACTGAGCTCGAGTCTTGCAGGTTTGTCTCTGGTAAACGGCAGATATCGATCGAGAGGGTCTCCAATGTTCGGGCAAGTGCTGCCTGTTGACCGGTCTGTAGTAATGTGCGTACATTGAGGCATGCCAATCTGAAGGAGGATTGAGGGCTCCAAATGGAAGCCGATGAACTGGAATGGGCCGCTTGATTGGACATGTGCTTGTCGACAGGACATGAATGGCGCTCCGCGTTAGCATGTGAGCTGACATTAGAAGTTAAATGCCTAGGAAAGGATGTTGTGGGAGGGCCAAGAATCGGGGGGTTGAAAACTGGGGGGGATATAAGTGAAGTTGGAACGGGACGGTAAGAGTGAAAAAGCGTAAGAGGAGGAATAAGAAGACGGGAAGGCTTGAGCAGTAGCACCCCAACCCCTATCCACCCTGCTCGATGCAGCAGATATGGCACCGTTGATTATTCTGTGCAGTGGCCAAAGCATCAAGAAATTGTTTGCCGAAGGATTCATGGTTTTGCGTGGCAGAATACTGTCAAGTTGTCCAGGCCTAGACAGGAGAACTATTAGGTCTCAACCAAAGTCTGTGGTTCACATACCTGACCGCGTGCCAGCGGGTTTGACGTTTTAAGGAATAAGGAGGCACCCTCAATCCAACCCCCAACCTGTAGGATCAGAATGCTGAGTTTGTCTGGCCTTTAACCATTGACCAGTGTGGTATGACTGCCTCTGAAATTGCAAAAAAGCACCACCTGGCATAGCTCAATGGATCTCTGATGCACGCAAGCCATCGCACTACGGTACGGTCCGCGTTATCGCAGTGATCTTGGCGACCTAAGCATGAAGGATATTTTCCGGAGCTTACTATCACCTGTTCACCTATTTTCTGTATATTGCTGTTGTCTGTACACTCTATCGAGCATTTGTTTTCTCAAGCATTTCCATTGCTCCTTTCTGGTGCAAAGTATCTCTTCCGAGCCGTCGGATCTTTCCCTACTCCTCATATCTCGTAACAAGCTAGTACACGGGTTCAATCACCCTTGTCTGCTGCCTCCATTATCTTACTTATCGAAACCTCCATTTGCGACAATGCGACTCCTTTTTGTCGTTATGTTCACTCGGTCTGTACCGTCGCCTCAACAATGCTCCTGTTCCAAGCGCCCTCAGTTTTCATATTGATGTGCCCGCACGGTAGCGCGTATATCGATTAACAGCTTCGCATTTGCCAGTTGTGTCAATGCACGCAACCACGCGACTCGCACACCGTTGTCACACGTAGAGTTCACGGATGCAAACAATGGCTTCTCAAATCAGGCTGTTTGACACCTGTGCACCAAAGCGTATGCGCACTGAATGCAGCGCGCAGTTTTTGTTGTTTCTGCTGGGGTCATATTGCTCACCACTTGTTGTGGGCACTCAGATACATTTTGATGTGGAATACCGTATACTATATTGCACACCTTTACTTGCTACCACTCTGTTCTGCGTCGCTGTCACCTGCAGTTTTTAGGGTCTCCGATTCGCAATCGTATGCTTTCACTTATATCACCAACCTCAGTTATCCGCAATTTGTGTACCACCATACCGCTTTTCGGACACATGGCTTCCATCTCACGTGTAGTCATGACATCACTTTGCCATACACTACTTTTGATTCGTTACGGTACATTCAGAATACGGCATCACATGGCGTAGTCATCTATACCATGTTCCAAGCTGCACACATCAGTTGGCTTGACGTTCTGTATCCCTCTCATTTCGGGCCTTTTTCTACAACAACAACATACATTATGTCCTCTTTTATGGTTACTTGAAACTTCAACATTATTTGTTCGCATTACACATTTACACACACACACAGGCGCAACGTCATTTTGTTTCACTGTAGTAGTGATGGAGTTAGTTGGAATCATTCGGAGATCGTGTCCACGGTCAATCATCTATATAAAATCAATCATCTATATAAACGTTCCTACACTTTCTCTCATGGATCCTTCTTTACATTATGTCAAGCAGGTGTACACCTTATTTGTACGAATTTAACTTAATGTTTTACAGTCACGCGTCTCTGAACTCCCAAACAACCTCCAGTGCCGCTAGTCATCATGATGAACCGGACAGGCGATCTGGTAGCCAATCCGTTGTCTCCATTCATCTAATTGAAAGCGCACGATCGTTGACACCTGTGAATTCGTCATCATCAAGGATTAGAGAGCTTAGCCGACCAGCCTCCCGCAACGGAACGCCATCCATCGTGCGTATTTATTCTCAAGTGAGTAGGAGATCTGCATCCACAGAGGAGAGTTCCGATGTTGACGCGGATGGAGATGACGACCAAATCTCGGAGCTGCTTCGAGGGTACTCGGTTAGTTGGTCTTTTGATTTCATATGACGGACAATTACCCCCCCCCCTCCGTAAAACATCTGGTTTACAATGAACATGTTTATCAAAAAATGTATTGGTTGTAACAGAATGTACTACTGTGTAGCTCATAAACTAGTTCACTTTGGATTGAATAACTGAGTGCACTGCTTCCGTTGAAGCAATCGACGTCATTATGCGAATTGTCGGGGAGGCGGAACGAAGTGAGAGGGGGACAAGTGAATGAATGGAAACCTTTTCTGGTGATGACAATTGAGCTAAGGTAAAAGTTCTATCGTCATTGCGTCCGTGTGGAATATTTAACCACTGGTGTGGGGATCCTCCAAACCAAATCGACACAGATAACACTTGCTGCCTCTGTCACATCTTCCGTCACTTTCTTCGAAGCACCTCGACTGACTGACTGACTGCCTTTTATTAGCATGCAACATGGTCTGGACTAACTTTTTGTTGCTCGACGAACATATACACGATGCGATTTCCGCAATGATCTAGCGTTGTACCGCATGGCTTTATGCCATACCTCATCTGACGTTCTTACTCACCGCTCACTCAGTGTCCCTACCAGACATTTGCTATCCCACACAAACGCTGGTGGTCAAAAATGAGCAGCCTTTCAACATTGTCAACGCGAAGCGGTAACATGTCTTGTCCACAGAGTTGTCCTGGTCACACTGCAGTACTTTACAGTCACAGAGCAGTCGATCCTAAGCCCCTGCAAGACAACAACGCGGAACGGCAGTTCGCTGCTGAGCAAAACAAGCCCTTTGCCTTCTGTGCGTTCTACCATGTGCTATTCCATATGCATGGCATGTTTCGCGTGCTGATCATGCCATCTACAATCACCATCCCCTTCATCATCATTACACATTAACTGATGGTGAGCAACACACTTCAGATGACTGTGCCGCAATATAAAAAGTATAAGAAACAACAAGATACTAAACATTACGAAATACAAAACTAAAAGCAAGCGTGATATTATCCATGCCGCCATTTATGATGGTGTCATATGTTACTACTACCCCACTTCGAGACGCCCCCGTCTTACGTTTGATATCGTTCGATGTCACTTTTCCTGTTTCCTTCTTATCAGCATTTGTCTTCATTTCAGTTCCCTTAGCGACCGTGATCCGAGCAATGAGGTGCGCTTGTCGTGATTCCTGGCGCCATGTTAACTAAGGGAAAAGTAGCAATATTGAGTTAACACTACTAGTCAGCTCCAACCAAAAATCAAACGAAAGCAAAACACATTATTGTCACTTTGTAGCTTAGCCATGTCAGTATTACTGTCTAATCACTTGTGTGACCTTTCCTGTGGTCTCTATTTTGGAGGAAAACACACATTGACCTGATTAAGCTGTTCAGTCAGTTTCCTTTTCCTTTATGCCACATCAATGACACAATTATAGAAAGATCAGACATAGAGAATTTTAGAAAAATCGCCAATCAGATGCCGTAACTGTACCGATCAACATCATCGTTATTATACACGTTAGTTAGAGGTGTAAAACATCTCAGCTCATCAGCATCATTATACACGTTAGCTAGACGTGGGAAAGACCTCAGCTACTGTGCCGCAACACATAGAAGAAAAAGAGGAGAAAAATATGCAAAGGTGCAAGTCCGCTGAGTTACCGGTAACGGATGGGCATTGTTCCGGTAAGCTACCAACTGGCTACTATACAACAGCAAAAAATTACTATGCAAAATTATATAAGGTTGAATAGTGAGATCGTGGTTGGAGGGGGAGGCTAAACGAGATGGGTTGGGACAAAGAAACTCCCAACACAAACGTCATTGCGGTGGGCTCTTAGCCATGTCAACAAGTGTATCCAACGAAACGTGTTCATCCTCTTTCGGACCCCAACCAGGGAGCCGAGACGTTTCAACCGAGGCCAGCTCAGACGTGAGGGCCTTCATTCCTGTCGACCAAGTCATCGCTTGGCCACCCCTCCTCTTCTTCCATCCACACCCCCGCCAGCGAACAACGCACGTCGCGGGAGCCGGTGGACTGGCTTGCGTAACACGTGGCTGAGCCATCGGAGCCTGGTGCGTGAACTAACGGTGCTGAGCGGTTCATTTCCTTTTTCTGTGCCGTAAACAAGGCGTCGAAGACGCTCTTTTCTCACGCGGTGTTCCCACCAGATGTGAGCTAAATTGCGTAGGCACCGGTGGTCGAACGTAACTAGCCACTTTAGGTCCGTTGATCTAAGATGCCAGGTTTCCAAACCGTACAGTAGGGTCGAACGTACCGCTGCATTGTACACTCTCCCCTTCACGGCGATAGTGATGTCGCGCCTACGCCATAGGCGGCGAAGGTTAGCAGCTGCGCCTCGAGCTTTTGCTATACGGTTCGTGATCTCATCTTCAATTCCACAGACGCTGAAACAACTTCCCAGGTGGTAGTATTTTTGAACGACTTCTTGCTGATACCCACTAAGGGTCAGCGGAGGAGGCGGACCAGGCCTATGTTGAAGGAATGCTTTGCACTTCGAGGGTGCGAAGCAAAGCCCGAAGAATTGGCAGCCAGTGCTGATCTGTCCAGTTTAGCTTGGCACGTCCGGGAGCTGTCACATATGGGTACAACATTGTCGGCATACTCCAAATCAAGAAGTAGTTCTCCCGGGAGCAGATCCACACGTTTTACATCCGTGATTTCGTCAATGACGAAGTCGAAGAGGAAAGGTGACTGCGTGCATCCTTGTCTTACACCGCTGAAGATGTTAAAGGGCGACGACAGCTGGCCGTGGTCCCTCTCACTCTGTCCGAGCTACGCGCATATAGTGCACGAATAATCTTTGCATGTTTCTCGGTCACACCTTTCCTGAGTAGACAGTCTCGTAGGGCACATCTGTCCACCGAATGGAATGCACCTTTGATGTCGACGAACACGCCAACAGTGGGCCGCCAATATATGACGGTGCTCCAACAACTGACGCAAATTGAAGATGTGGTCAATGCAGCCCCGATCTCGACGAAACCCGGCTTGCTTTACACGAATCTGGCTTTCACGAGTGCCAGTCAGTCTGTGAAGCATTATGGAGGCGATGGAGATCAGACTGATTCCTCTATGGTTGCCGCATTCCGACCGTGAGCCTTCCTTGACAATTGGTACTATGACGGTTCGGCTCCAGTCGGTTGGGACAGTTTCTTGCCCCCACAGTTTCACTGGTAATTCGTGTAAATCTTCGACGTGAGCAGGTCCCCCGAATTTGAAGAGGGCTGGAGGCAGCTCATCTAGTTCCGCGGCTTTATCAACTTCAACAGTCCGATCTCACGTTCGACTTCTGAGCGAGAGGGAGGATCCAAAAGGACAACCCACGGAGCACGGCGATCACTGGCCGGTGAGTAATCTAACAATTCCGACCGATTAAATTGCCTTTCACTTGCTCAGCCCAACGCTTCAAGCGTTTTGACAAGTTGTGGATAGGCTGTCCACTCTCGTCGTATATGGTCTTGCTAACTCCAGGTTTCCTGTTGCCCGTTTCTCATATCAAACGGAATAACTTACGATGGTTACCAAGGTCAGCGGTCACTTCCATCTCTGACGCTTGATGAGACCACCAGCAGGATTCGCGATCTCTCTTCAGGCTAGCGTGGAGTTTTGCCCGGAGCTCTTTGCGAGTTTCCTTGTGTTCGCTTCCAACCGGGATATGCCGGCGAGCGTCGATAAGTTCCAGAGACCGCGAAGAGACCCAATCTGTACGTTGGCTATTGGACGTACCACATGTGAATTTTCCTGCAGCTAGTAAGGTATGGTGAATATGAGACCAGCGAGATTCAATTGCATCAACTGAGCGCTTACTCAATTCGCATATCAGCGTACTTTGATAGGCATTCAGAACAGCTGGCTTCGCCAGTTGGCTGGTGTCAATGCGCTCACAACGTCGACGTGGGCGTCCGCCAAAACGCATCCGCAGGTCAGTAGATACAATTACTCGGTCGGTGTCACACATGTACTCCAAATCGAGCGACAGTTCTGGACGCAGCCTCTCTAGCGATAATTGTTCGTAATGTGATCGATTTGCGTCCAAGGCTGGTTCGAGGCTAGTGGGCGCCAAGTCGCGCTCCCGCGGGTGCTGTGTCGGAAATTAGTGCTCGCAAGAAATAGCGAGCATTTTCGTACAATTGAAGCCACCGCTCACCGTTATCATTACAAGTGATTACACCATGTTGGCCGCCCAGATGCAGTTCATCGGTGGATCATTTTCCAACTTGAGCGTTCAGATCCCCCAGCCAATACAACAGTGTCCGTGCTCCTTCTGTCTTTTCCTGAATCATTGCTAGAGTTTTGCGCGCGTAGGCAGCGATGATGAAGAGACACCTGTTAGTCCCGCGCGACTTCGAAGTTTTGAACGAGCCAGCCAATCGGACCGCACACATCCGGCTACTGATTGGAATCCAATCAACCAGAGCAGCTATAGCCCGGGGACTCCAGGGCAATACCAACACCGGCTTGGTCGGTGCTCGAAGCTACATTGTCACCGGATAGGCGCAATGAGAAAGTGCTGCTGGTGTCTCCGGAAGTCGATCACAGTTAACACTGAGCTCGAGTCTTACAGGTTTGTCTCTGGTAAACGGCAGATATCGATCGAGAGTGTCTCCAATGTTCGGGCAAGTGCTGCCTGTTGACCGATCTGTTGTAATGTGCGTACATTGAGGCATGCCAATCTGAAGGAGGATTGAGGGCTCCAAATGGAAGCCGATGAACTGGAATGGGCCGCTTGATTGGACATGTGCTTGTCGACAGGACATGAATGGCGCTCCGCGTTAGCATGTGAGCTGACATTAGAAGTTAAATGCCTAGGAAAGGATGTTGTGGGAGGGCCAAGAATCTGGGGGTTGAAAACTGGGGGGATATAAGTGAAGTTGGAACGGGACGGTAATAGTGAAAAAGCGTAAGAGGAGGAATAAGAAGACGGGAAGGCTTGAGCAGTAGCACCCCAACCCCTATCCACCCTGCTCGATGCGGCAGATAGGGCGCCGTTGATTATCTTGTGTGGTGGCCAAAGCATCAAGAAATTGTTTGCTGAAGGGTTCATTGTATTGCGTGGCGGAATACTGTCAGGTTGTCCAGGCCTAGACACGAGAACGATTAGGGCTCTCAACCAAAGCCTTTGGTTCAAAAACATGGCCGCAAGGCAGCGGGTTTTGGCACTGGACTACAGAACCCGTTTTATGAAATAAGGTGCCACCCTCATTCCAACCTCCAACCTGGAGGACCAAGAGGCTGAGTTTGTCTAGCCTCTAACCATTGACCAATCTGGTGTGAGTGTCTTTGAAACTGCAACTAACCACCTAGCATACCTCAATGGATCTCTGATGCAAGCAAGCCATCGCATTACGGTAAGGTCCAGCCTGATTGCAAACAGACTGTTGTTCAGTTGTCTGTGGAATATACTACTTTTGACTGCCGGTCATCTGATGGTCCGGACTAGCTTTAACATCGGTCAGATACTCTTGGGGTGCAGAAAGTTACGGTTCTTTCGTGCGGCAACAGCGACCAGACGGCTTCCGAAATGACGGCAATAATAATATATGATCGGCTGAAAAGTTCATTAACTACTTACTCTCACAGATTGATGTGCGCCAACACTAAGTATTCAAGTCCCAGCACTTCTCTCTTTTTCTTTGAGAGATCTATGCTTCAGTCGTCATGAGACTTTACCCATGCTTTGAACGCCAGGATCGTTCTTTTTAGATTGTGTGATGCAAGTCTACTCAATGCCCCAGTACGGCCATCATCTTTGCCAGGTCCATCATGTTTTCTGCTTTGCCATCGGTTGGCCACCTCGGAGCTCCACCTTGCGAAGCTCAAGGATGAAACGACCCATACGGGGACAGGTGGTTGACAAACATACAAAGGACATTGCTTGACCATAACATTGAAGGCTATAGTTCGACCATTCAACGCGGCCCTGAAAGTTTTGTTGCTCCTCCCCGATCATCAGAGCTCATCTCTACTCATTCATTGTTTCGCCAAATGTTGGAGTTGCTTCGCGCACTTCGGTGGCCACGGGCGACCAGGTCTCTCGATATCCTCAACGGGGATGACCCCGCATGTATTCTCTAGTGCTTGCATGACGTTGAGCCATCAATGAAGAATCCCGCTTTATTTCTGCTATCTTTACATTTAACGCGCATCGTTCACTCCACTGATCCTTGCAGTTGTCCTGGATATACTACACCCTCGCACTCTCCACCCTTCACTGTTACAGCGTTGTATTCGCAGACTAGTGAGGATTTGATCAGTTAGCCGCGTTCTACAGATGCGCGCGGTAACTGCCTTGGATCTTTAGCTACATGGAGCGCGCAGCTGTGTAGATAAGAGATCCGATCATACAACTTCGAGAGCTGTTACCTGATAGTGCGAGCGAAATTGGCTGATTCATGCACCAGGGCTTTGCTGTCTTAGTTTGGGCTACACCTGTCAAAGCAGGCAGTCTGTGATGCGGCTTATCCGGGGTCCTTTACCAATTTTCTGGGTCCGCATTAATGTATCTACCTTGTGCATTTACCCCTTATTTATCATCCACCTTAAGGGACTCCACCTCAGTTGATGCTGGTAAAAACCGACAATTCGTTCTCATTTCTATCATATCCGTCGCAAATAAACGGGATCTTAACCTGGTACTTTGGTCTGCATACCTCGTCGACCTATTGGTGGCGTCCCGGGCGTCTTGTGAGCTACTCCTACCAGGTTGGTCAATGGCTAGAGGTTAGACGAACTCACTCTCCTGATCCTTTAGGTTGGGGTTTTGAAATGGGATGACATCCATTTCAATAAAACCAAATCATTACCACCTCCCCGCTTCCTTGCAGACAGGCTTTTGAGCCAAAAGCTTTGGTTGAGGACCCTAAACGTTCTCCTGTCTAGATTTGGGCGCCCTGACAGTATCTCAGCCCCGTACAACCATAATTATTTCTCAAAATCTAACCACATCCTGAATCGACCGTCGCGCAGTTTTTAAAGGGTCGCTTTTTATCTGCTGCGTACAGCAGAGCGGATAAGCGAAACCATACTACTGCTGGCATTTCCCTTCCTTCCTTTCCACCTGTTTCCATTACTTCCCAATCCATATTAATAGGTTTCCTTCTATAAATCCCAGTTTGATTGAAAGCAACCGCCATGTCACTTGGGTCTTACCATCCACAGTTCTCTTCCCGCACCACCCACTGGACGCCAATCGCCCAAAGCTCCTTCTAATGTCACGCTGTCCCTTTTCCTTGACGGCCCTCAACGTTCGTACTCTAAGACAAACAGGTCAATAGGCTGCACTCGCACGCACGTTGGACCCTACGTATTGATGTGTGTTGTGTGTTCGAAACTAGGATCAATGACCCTCACTGGGTTTGTCCTCTCGATATAGGTTGCATGCATCCGGGGACGCTGATGCGGCAACCAATTGTCAAGTTGGAGTGGGCATTGTTCTCAGCTCCAAGGCTGTCGTCGTTGGTTGATTGGATTCCCGTGAGCAGCCGTTTGTGCGCAGTCCGTCACGAAAAAGCACTAGCCACAGTTTGTTCGTTGTTTTATTTATACTCTCACCTATTATGGCTCTGATGCTGCCAAGTTCACCTTCTACCCCCAACTGGACACACTGCTTCGCAGTTACCTGTTCAGATATCGCTGTTGTTGCAGGGTATATGAATGCGCAAATAGGTCATCTGAGCTCTTCAGAAGCTCTGCTAGATGGCAAGTATGGACTGAACTTCGGACGGACGGACGGACAGCGGCGGGCGTCTGTAACAGCTGTGTGCGGCGCACCCGCTTTTTCTTAGTAGCACAGCTTTTGGACCCATTGAGCGCCAAAGTGTCTCTTGGCGTCCTGCTGCACCTGATCAGCGCTAGACCCAAATAAGTGAAGTTTCGATAAGTTACAAGTGGCTTTATTCCATCCTGGACTGTTGCCCGTACTTGCATCGACTCTGCTCATGCTTTTCTATGCTGTCGTTTTTCCATGAGCTTTACCAGGAGGCGTACCAAGCGCCTCCCTCGGTTAACGTCTGAGAAGGTATCTCAGTCCTCGATCAGGCAAGCCTACCAGTATGCTTTGCATACCTAACTTTTGCTTTATTGTCCTAAGGACACTGAGCGTCGGTGGAACAGAATCTCGGCCGCGATGCATCGTGCAGGAGCCTCCACTTGCAGCACTATCAATCATCACTGCGCCAATCACTGGAAATCCGAGAGATTGGTGAACCTTCTGGAATCCAGAAGAAAGCTCCCGGCTGATTCTGAACACAATGTAACCAGGCGGACCATTAGGCACCATCTAAAGCGTAACCTGCGCGCTGACAAGGAATCGTGATTGACTAATCGGGCTCAATGTATGGAGGAGGCATGAACAGTAGGCTATTATCGCAAGCTCTTCCAACTGATCCGCACAACTGGTCTCAGAAAACAGGTGTCACTGAAACAATCAGCGACGGCGCGGGTGTATTGATTAACGATAAGGGATGCCATATGGTTTGTTGGGCGAAGCACTTGCGAGATCAATTTAGTTGTCCCCCTGCTCCGGGACTTCTTCCTATTCAGGTGTTGCAGGCTGAGCCATGGCCAGGTTAATTAGTGACTCCGTCCGGGACTGAGAGCGGAAACGCGATCGCAGCTTTTAATCGTTTTCGTGTTGTTGGCCCGGACTCCCTCCCCACTTCACTATTTAGGGATGTTGGTGAGGTCTTCTGCAAAGCACTGACCTCCCTGTTCGAACATGTCTGGAAGGCAGAGGACATCTCAGCTAACTGGAGTAAATCAATTATAATGGCGATATAAAAGAAAACCAACCACACGGAATATGCCAACCACAGGGGTATTCGCCTAACGCCAGCTGTGATGAAGCTACTTGCCCTAATTCTCGTTCGTCGCGGAACGGGAATCCCGGATTAGGGAAGAGCGGGCAGACTTCCGCTCAGAACAAGGCTGTATAGACCACATATTAACTCTGCGGCAGATGCTAGAGCAGCGCCATACATATCACACGCCGACAATGGCTGTGTTTCTGGACTTCAAGTGTGCGTTCGATTCAGTTGCTCGAAGCATTCTGTTCGAATTACTTGTGCGGAAAGCTGTTCCCAGCTAATATGTGAACATCTTGCGTGCTCCATATTCAAACAAGACAGGCCGCGTCAGGGTCTACTTTGATTTGTCTGATGCCTTTCCAACAAAATTGGCGTTCATCAGGGTTTTCCATTTTCCAAGTTTTTGTTCAACTTCGTCGTGGATTGCATCATGAAAGCCTCACGATGCCGGCGTTGAGGTGCTCACTGATGAAAGGCTAGTTGGTCTTGATTATGTGGACGATATTGTCCCGCTGTTTAACAATGTTGTGGTGGTGCAATCAACGCTGGATAACCTCTTCATACGGGCAAGTTAGGCCGTGGAGATTTCAACGTCCTCTGTTACTTTTCTCCCGCCCATGTGTCTGCCGTTGCTTTTGCACGAACCGTCGCGTAGCTGTCACATTGGTCAGGTGCCGCCAGCCAACAGGATGTCGGGTATAAGGATAGAAGCAAATGTATGCACGAAGGGGACAAAGTAATGTCTACCGCACTTGCCCAAAAGCAATTTATCACTGGGGTGATGGCACATTCCATGACGGGGGTGAGACGTGACGCAATAAGTCACCAGTTACGAAGTAGCATGAAGTTGAGTTACTATAAGTCTCTTTAACAACTCCTGTCGGCAGAAAGAGCTGGTATTTCTTCGCTTTCCATTACGGTCGGTGTTCAGTGTCCTTGCACGTAACCAGGCCCTTGTCCGTTCAAGCAACTGCATGCGATGGGCACATTGCGCGCAAGGGCCAATAGGCTAAAACGAGTGTCGCATTGAGTCGGTACGTCACAATGTCGTATGATCAAACGACTAACTCGTATGTGAATTAGTTAACGTAGGTGACGTCACTGATGCAATGACCGCTGCGCGCGAAGCTTGCTGACATCAAGAGATAACGATTGGATAAGTACCGAGCTGCACACTAAGATTTACTTTACTTTGCTGCGGCTGGCTCCTGAGACAGGATGAGCCGGCTTCATGAATGTCACGGATTGCAGCTGCCCAAGCACGGCGGTCGGCGGCAAGCTCCACGCAGATACTTATCCAATCATTTCTCCAGTGACGAGCACCATGCACAACATGGCGTCGATTTCGATTTCACTGCAGCTATCCATGTAGCTTGTGAACTATTGGGATGAAAACCTTATCCATGAAGTACTAAGGAGGAGTGGGATCTCTGGTAGGGGACTTGCCTTACCCTCCGGAGTAGTCCACCTATCTTTGGTCTCCACCTGTCATCTAACTCTCACCTGTGGCTCCAAGAAGCTGCTTGCACGCAGCAGCGGCGGCCACAACTTGGTCAACCGCCAAGTAGACGGGCTAAACCAGCTGAGGGTGGCCGGGAACACTATTCTCGGTGAGTTCATACTCGCGTGCAGCGTGAGTCCTGACGACTGGGCGGAAGTGATCGACCCCTGATCCAACGGCCAGAAGTTAAAACAATTTCCCAGATACCTGCTGCCTTGCAGCTAACACTTGGCTGTGCAAAGGCTAGAGGTTGGGGTCGTCATACGTACTCATAATCCCCACGAAACTTCATGACATATCCGTTACCCGTGCTCACTACGACTCCAATTCGGCTAACAATATGACAGTCTCAGTGCATGTTCCACAGATAGCACCGGCTGCTTCTCAAGCTACTGTGGTACATTGATTAACCAAGTCGTCTAGAATGTGCTTCATGCATCCATGAAGGGTGAATGTACGCCTCTAATTAGTTCCCACCGGCAGTAACATGAGTGCTTAACAAGTCCCATAATTGGTTATGGAGTGAATCACAATTACTCATGCACCGATGCAACGTTGGTCCGTTAACGTACTACCCCGTCCGCATAAATGGACTCCTACCCCTTCCCATTTTCGGGTGTTTTTGGGTACTCGCAGAGGCAAAAAATGAATGCCTAAATAAATGGCTTAATATGACCAGGTATGTCGTTAAACATTGTTATACATCTTTACCACCGTCGTTCTTTGTCTAAAAGTTATTACTTTTGAGTAAAATCGTAATTTGATTTAGCGCAAGTGGCCGGTGGAGTACCATAAGTGACCGATTTGTATGCAACCTGCCGCCCCGGTTGGACACATTTGGGAAGAATTTCCGTCGCTCAAAAAACTTTTTGTTTTAGTCTTTTGGCTATAGTTTTGCGCACACTTCGGGAATCGACTTCCACTTGTAGTTGACAATATTTGCAACTAGAAAATGCATTCACGGTACATGTCGAGAATGCGCGGCAAATTATCTTACGGACGGAAATTCGTCCCAAATACATTCAGCTGGAACGGCCAGGGGCATACAACTCCGTCACTCAAGGCGTTCCAATGGTCATTCCAGCAGGCATTTTACGGTCATATTCGTGTTACGTGAGTATGAGAGAGAATTCGTATTGCATTACGTAGCTGCAATTTGGATCCCACCGAAGGGAGCAGGTGACGTCCTCGTTAGTTTCAACGTCTTCCATCGTGACCTCGGAAGTAACGCGCACGCTTGGATTTTCAGGAAACTTGGTAGACGACCGGTTAATGTATTTAACCGGTCGTCTACCAAGTTTTCTGAAATGATGACTTCCCGATCGGTTCCAAATATGTTCCAAGATATTGACGCACGTTTGGATACACACCGCGCACCAATAGTACGATGGCTTCTGTCACATCATGGAAAACTACCGCCACCGAAAGTAGTCTACAGTGACCGTAATGCAAGGATTTGGATGGAAGAAAGACACTGCTCAACTTAGGGGTTGCAATCCAAATTCCGTTCGCGTAACAAACCGATTCACATTCGAAACCATCTTTATTATCATTTGACTTGGGCTCGGAACTGCGGTTGCTCGTTTCAGTTACTACATGGTAATTCTCACTGGTAACAAGCCGCTTGAGATAAGTTACTGTTGACGCTTTTGGACTACTTCTTAGACATGGACGACCTTTACCGCGCTTTGCATTACGCATAAGGTATATTTAGTTTGGGATTTCGAGCTACGGAAATTGGCTGAATCGCTGTTTGGGCTGGGATTTGCTATCCTAGTTTATTCGAACATCAGAATCTAAGATCAACTGTGTTATCATTGTTGTGAACGCGCCACTTGACCAATTTAAAGCAACTTGCAGCCCAACTAACTAATCTCACTTGTTAGCCTATACCTATGTCCCCGGTGCCATGCAGAGAAAGAGAGAGAAGACCAGGTTGCACCATGTGGAACCATCCATCAGTTGCGAAGCGTTTATCCAAGTGAGCACCCACAATTAGGCACATTTCTTGCGCTTGGCACCTCGGCCCACTGCTTTTGGAGTATGCGAATTGAAATGAATAACTACATACTCCGGAAAGGTTACCATTAATGTGCAGCGATAGGTTCTCTCTCTTGCCTTCCGCACCAATCATAATAAGGAATGTGCAACAACCTGTGCTCCTTTCCCCGGGCAGACGATTAAACCTATTGCGATCAAGCCTGTTATATCATTTTTCTGCTCAGCTCGCGTATGATTCCCTATACAAAGGCACTGCATTCACAAACGTCGGCCGGTGGCCGAGTGGTCTGCACGTTTGCTTTGCAACCATAAGGTCACCGGTTCGAATCCGCGTAGTGTTGGGCGTCCTCGCGGTATAATCAGCCCGCGCTACTGGTGGTGGTCGCGCGGCAGCGAAGCGCCGTTACGGCGTACAGCTGACACACATACACAAACACCGACGAGAAGCATAACAAACTGTCGGCGATCATTTCCGACCCAACGACTTATCGGTCTGTATGTTAACAGCTCTAGCTCTCATATAGTTTTTCAGGTCATAGAAACGGAAACCGGTACGCTCTACGACGTTGCGCACTACTTGCTAAGTGAGCGCCTCAGTGTTCCCCAATTGCAAAGTTGCATGTTGCAAGCGGAGCTTGTATTGCTCCATGAACCTACCTGGCGATGGAGTAAGAGAAACACCGATTCCATGTATGGATGAGTGTTTTATGCTGAACAAAGTGGCTTACAAATCTGCCATATGAATAGTACATCCGTAATTACCCAACACGTGATGGATGGACGGAAGGAACACCCGTAGCCCGGAATCCCAAACTAAACACTCGTGCGTTGCCATCGGTGCGTCTTGCCTTCCCGACTGGATGTCATGTGGCTTGCCTTTTGCTTGACTCGAGACGTTACAGGCCATGGCTCGCTGTCGGCACCAGTGGCGTGTCGGCTGTCTCCTAGTTGGCTGCCTGTTTAGAGTGTGCGTGGTGCTGAGTTAGCTACGGGGTACTGGCTGATTACGTTGCTGGACAGTGAAGACCGCAAAGAGGCTGTTTCGCCGGTACTGTCTTGTATTTTCACGATAGCTGGCTGTTTATTCTGGTATGTTTTTGGCAAGGTGTAGGCACCTTTAATGTTTGTTTAGGGTGTTAACTTTTTTCCGGTAAGTTCCCATTCTCTCTCTCATTTTTCTTCGTTTCGTAAGTCACCTTGTTTGTACTGCAGCCAATCACCAGTTCAAATGGCTGGTGTAGTGCTGTTGATTATGATGATTTCTGTCATATAGTTTAAAGGGAAGTTGGAATATTGTGATCTGTCGCACTCACGTGAACCCTGTAAAGGCTCTTCGTTAACTCGCACAGTTTCCTCAAAGCTGGGCGGTAAACATTCCGAGGTAGACGAGAGTATCCCTGACGTGAACATATGATGCAACAGATGGGTGCGATCGACTGAATTGACAGTAACCCCTGAGTCGATAATGATTATGATGGTAGACCTTCAGTCTGTCTCACATTTTTCACCATGTGACGAAGTTTTGACGTGTAGTCAGTGCATCCACACCTGAACTGAAGCTAACCGAACTCACTGATTTGTCCTCAACGAAGACTAGTGAACCATCGTTTTGTGATATATGTGAAAAATTTAGAGGCCGTAGCAATAACTCCAACACCTCATGATTCTCACATGACGTCCTTTGACCACCTTAAAAAAGAGCACGGCGGTTGAAAGTCATTGATTTTGATGTGATCCTCTAGTGCACCGCATAATGTTAGAGTGGCTGTGCTAGTCACGAGTGCAATACCAACCTGTTTCATCACCAGTATATTAGTCGTCGGTGTTAGGTGCATCGTCAGTGCCGATAAGTGAGGTGTCAGCATCCAAGCTCCCACATACTATGATGCACAGAGGGTAGGCTAATTTGTTTTTCGAAATGCTTGCTTGGGTGGTTAGGTCAGTGTCTCCGAGAACTGCTCATTTAACACATCAAGTTACCGCAGTATTCCACTCGCCTTTTCTTTTCTCCGACCCTTGTTTCCATTGCACTAGAGCAGTAATTGGCTTTTCCCTACCATATTTACGTTCCTCATTTCGCCACCCTTTTTGTTTCCCTTTATGCTCACAGTCCTTCATGAGACTACCAGTCAATTGAATCCCAGAGTATTGCGACACCTCGGGGTTATTTTTTCTTCGGTATCCTAGGTCCTTCAGTCAAACTTCTGACATTCTCAGCGTCTAACGATTGTTCGAGCTTCCTAATCTCGACAGGCAAGCGTCTGCTAATGCATCCGAGGCGATTTGAATTGGCATTTATCTGTGACAACTGATCTCCCAACTTAAACTGACCGAGTTACCTCACAATTTGTATTTACCTTACGAATAAATAATCTCGACATTGAGTGCCGGAGCAGTAGGTGCAGTGTGGACGTATGATAAGGCGTAATCGGGATCCAAGTACGTACTTCAGATTACCTGCTAACCTCAGACTGACAGTAGCACAGTCATTGTAAGTCCGTGGCGAGGTACTGTGGTCTAAGCATCGAATATTTCTGCGTGGCTGTTTGAGCCTGGAATTGTTGTCACCGATCAAACTAGTGGTCTCTGCAAACCTGTAGCAATCTGTTTCCACTGTTATTTGGACCCAGCCTGAGTCTTGAGCGTTCCTGTCACTAGCAGCGGTCGTCCTATCCATACTCTTCCCCATTCGGTTGAATGATGAGACTAGACGATTGAGTTGGCTTTGTCTAGATCCGTGCTGCAGTTCACGGAGGGCACTGTCTTTCGGGTGAATCCGCTTCTTAGTCACACACACTTGGCTATTTACTGGAGTTTATTTGTATAGTACTATTTGCACCTCTGCTCAGTGTTTGCTCGACATTTGGTGCTCATAAGACCAAAAGGCATGTTATTATCATTGAAATCTGAGCCAAGAGGTAAAGTACTCCACAATGACGCCATTACCTTGCATTCGGGTTTCTGTGTTAGGGTGCTCGCCAACTCTAAGGGAGTGCAAACCAAATACTATTGTTACTTGTTGAATTTGACACTAGGTACTGACACTAAGGACCCCGTGTGAAGTGATGCCTTAGATTTGACAGTTTGTCTACTTTCCGGTTGACAAACCGGATGTTGTCTTTTATCGAATTGCTAAAGAATAGCTTGGCAAAGAACGTATGCGGAATTGCCTGGAGAAACACTAGTGACGGGTATGTGGTCGAATGGCGCTTCCTTTCTGTTAATTTCGAGAATTATTCTACTCGGGAGTTTCTACCTCGAGCTGATCACCGCCAAGCGTTGACGTAGGGATGCGTCCCTGCCAATCTTGGAGAAGTACTTTGCATTTCGATAAAGCAAAGCATAGCCCAAAACGATAGGCAGCCAGTGCTAATTGGTCCAGTGTTGCTTGGCATGATTGGGAGCTGTCACAGTGTTATGGGGACCCAACGTCCGCACAATGATTACAAGTTTAAGCCACGGAAGGCAATGAAACTCGATTCAGACAAGTGCACATGTTTCGATCAGACTTCCAACTCCTGAAGCATTCACGTTTCGATTGGCCTTTGTACCTCAGCAAACATTCCTGTCAGAAGACGATGCCGTGCGGATCCACCCATCCCGGTGTTGCACGGACCTGATGGGGTTACTGCGCATACCGACCACGATAAGGCCTGCCTTCTCGGCGAGCAGTATGCGAAAACGTTTACTCTCGAGTCTCCTTTACCAACTATCGATTTAGATGAGAAAGTTCCGGCAGACGCTTTGTTGACCGATATCACCGTGTCAGAGGCCCAGGTGCGTTCACTGCTGCGAGAACTGAACCCTACCAAAGCCGCTGGTGTTGATGCCATTCATCCAAAATTGTTATATGAACTGGCAAATGAAATTTGTGGGCCCGTAGCTTGTCTATTTGACAACTTTCTTACCAGTTTCACCTTACCCACTAACTGGAAGGAAGCTGCAGTTTACCCCATCTCTAAAATGGGTGATAAGCATCTTCCTGTAAACTACAGGCCTGTCAGTCTAACCTGTGTGCTGGTTAAGTTGTTAAAAAAGTTAGTGAGGGATGCCCTCGAAAACCATTTAAGTATGTTTGGCCTTCCCAGCCCATCCCAACATGGTTTTCGCAAAGGGTACTCCTGCCTGACCAACTTGATGGTTGTTCGAGAAATTTGGGCGGAGTCTGTCGATCGGGGTCAATCAGGGGGTGTGCTATTCATTAACTTCTCCAGAGCATTTGACTCTGTCTCGCATACTCGTCTTTCCCTTAGCCTCCGTTCCTATGAAGTTACCGGGCATGCGCTTCGATGGCTATATGCATTTCTCGAAGGGCGAGAGATGTGTGTTCGAGTAGGGTCCAGTCTTCTTTTCCGACAGTCACTCCTGAGCGGTGTCCCGCAGGGCTCAGTTCTAAGTCCACTGCTACTTTCTGTGTACGTAAATAAACTGCCAGTAGTGCTGGGGCTGTCTACTTTCATGTTCGCCGACGACTTGAGATTTTGATGCACGATGAGCGACCCCGATGGCTTTCAACTTCTGCAACAGGCTCTTGACAGACTTCTCGATTGGTCCGTTCTGTGGCAGATGCCACTAAACTACTGCAAGTGTGCAGTTTTGCGCATAGAATCAAATGGTCCGACAACGCACTACATGTTTGGCAATAATGAAATTCCTCACGTATCCCACCATATAGACTTATGGATCACTTTATCTCTGGACTTTAAATCCAGCGAGAACTGGAAGAAAGCACCTTGCAAGGGTTTTCGAACCCTCTGGATGATCCGTATATCATTTGGGATCCTAGCGGGAGAAATGTTCGTTAAATTGTTTACGGTCTTTGTTAGACCGCACTTAGGCTTGTCCTCCTTGCCTGACTCGTGACCGGATGGCAGTAGCGTGTGTCTTGAGAATTGGAACCAAATTGGTCAACGGGTCGCGGCACCTGTCCTATCCTAACAGGTTGCTCAAGCTAAGGATGTTTTCGTTACGCTATCGTCGTCTTCGTGACGACCTGCTTCTCACTTATCGTATACTGGCAGGGCGGATAGGCCTAGATCTTTCCTGGTTTTTTCATCCTACACAGTTACCTACTCTCCGCGGGCATCCGATGAAATTGCACAGACTCAGATCTGATCGGGTTCGGGCTGACACTCGTTTGTCACGCCTGAGTGATAGATTCTTGGAACGCGCTACCTGAGGGCCTAATCTTGGCATCCACGATGACAGAGTTTGAAGGTCGCCTCGACGCCCTCAATTTGCAGCTTCAAATCTTCCCCTTCTCTTCTTAATTTAGTTTCTGTTTGCTTTCCAGTTATCTTTTTATTCACTCTTACTAGCTTTCCCTTCATTGTCCTCTTTCGTACCCTTCCGCTTTATATCTGGTCTACCATTTTATTTTCCTTTTCTATTTCACTCGGCCGGCGCAGCGGGGACTGCTAGCGCAGGGCACGTAGATTTTGATTGCTTGACCGTAATTTAATTTGTACGTGCTGATTTGGCCCCCACAACTGGTCGATCTAGCCAACGCATTCTAAGGTGAATCAACGACGCATACAGGATGGAACGACCATGGGGATTTACCTTTGATCCTGTCCTATCTGAATTTTGAATTTGTTTCCGGCCACCCTCCGCAATCATAAAACATTCTGCCTTTTTTACCTAAGAAACATTCAGTTTCCCGGTCCAACCTTCGCCTCTACCCGTCGCAACGATACTGGACCTTACGTGGTGTGACGGTTCGCGTACCTTATCGACCCATTGAGCTAAACTGGATGCTGCCTCCGGGCCCCTTGAGAGCTACTCCTACCAGCTTGGTCAGTAGTGAGAGGTCAGACAAACTCAGTCTCCTGGTCCTCCAAGTTGGTGGTTTGAAACGAGATGGCGTCCATTTCTGTAAAAATAAATCATTGCCATCTCCCCGGTGCCTCGCGGCTTTTGAGCCAAAGGCTGGCTGAGGACCCTAATCGTCCTCCTGTCTCGGTCTGAGTGCTCTGGCAGTATCTCAGCTCACATACAACCATGACAATTTCCCCAAAATCTAACTACATCCTGCATCGGCCGTCTCGCGGATAATCAAGGGTCTCCTTAGCTGCTGCATACAACAGGGTGGATAAGCGAAAACATGCTACTGCTGGTGCCTCCCTTATTTCTTTTCCACCTGTTTCTCTTACTCCCATCCCGACCCACATTACTAACATTCCTTCTATAATTCCCAGCTTAATTGACAGCAACCAAAGTGCCACTGGAGTAGAACCATCTGCAGCCACCATCCCACAGCACCTATCGGACGCCCATCGGCAACAGCCCCTTATAAGGCCACGTTGTCCCGTTTCCATGGCGACGTTCAACGTTCGCACTTTAAGATAAACAGGTCAACTGGCTGCACTCGCACGCACCTTGAACACGCCGGGTATTGATGTGTGTTGTGTGTCCGAAACTATGATCAATGACCCTAATGGCGTTGTTGAATTGACTGCACCCGGCTTATCCTCTCCTTATTGATTTCACGCATCCGGGGACGTCGAGGCAGCACTCACGGGTCATGCTGGCGTAGGTATCATTCTAAGCTCCAAGGCTAAGCCATCATTGGTTTATTGGATTCCGGTGAACAGCCGTTTATGTGCAGCCCGTTTGACGACATCAGCTAAGGTTGATTCACAAAGTAGTACAAAACGCTGTTTGTTTGTGATTTTCGCTTATGCTCCCACCGACTGCAGTTCTAATGTTTTTAAGGACACATTCTCTCACGGACTGAGCGCGCTACTACTCAGTACTACTAGTTCAGATATTATAGTAATTGCAGGGGATATGAACGCACAAGTAGGGCGTCTGAGCTCTTCATAAGCTCAGCTGGGTGGTAATTTTGGGCTTAACTCCGAACGGACTGACAACCGTGAGCGTCTGCTGCAACTATGTGCGGAGCACCAGTTGTTTCTTACTAGCACTGCTTTTAGACACAGTGGGCGCCGAAGTGCCACCTGGCGTCCTCCTGTAGCTGGCCAGCGATGGTCCAAAGTTGACCACATAGCCATAAGTTACATGTGTCGTGGTTCCATCCTGGATTGCTGCTCCTACTGGAGTACCTGTGTCGACTCTGATCATGCCTTGGTACGCTGTCGTTTCTCCATGAACTTTACCGGGAGGCGCACCAAGTGTCCCTTACGATTGGCAACGGAGAAATTGCCTCAGTCCTCGATCAGGCAAGCCTATCAAGAAGCGCTGCATACCGAACTCTCGCTGTCTTGTCCTAATGACACTGAGCTTCATTGGAATAGGATCTCGGCCGCCATACACGACGCAGGAGCATCTGCTTGTAGCACTATCCAATGGTCATCGCACCAGTCACTTTATATCCGGGAGGTCGGTGAACCTGTTGGAATCTAGAAGAAACCCGTCTGGCTCTGAGCACAATGTGACCGGACGGGCTATTAGGTGTAAACTAAAGCGGAGCCTGCGTGCTGACAAGGAAGCGTGGTGTACCAGTAGGGCTCAAGAAATGGAGGAGGCAGGAGCAGTAGGCAATTACCGCAAGCTCTTCCAGCTGATCCGCACCACCGGCCCCAGGAAACCAGGCGTCAGTGTGACAATCAGAGACAGCGCGGGTGCACTGATACACAATAAGAAGTGCCGTATGGCTCGTTGGACGGAACATTTTTAAAATCACTTCAGCTGCCCCCCCCCTGCTCCCGGACCTCTTCCTACTCAGGTGATGCAGGACGAGCAATGGACGGTTAGTTTAGAGCCTCCGTCGAAGTCCGAGGTCCGAGACGCGATCACAGCCCTCAATCGTTACTGTGCCGCTGGCCCGGATTCCCTGCCACCTGCACTACTTAAGAATGGAGGTGAGGTCCTCTGCAAAGCACTAACCCCCCTATTCGAACGTATCTGGAAGGAAGAGAGTGTCCCGGCTAATTGGAACGAATCAATCATAGTAGCAATATACAAGAAGGGCAGTCGCACAGATTGTTTTAACCACAGGGGGTATTAGCCTAACGCCAGTTGTGACACCATTAATGGCCTCGACTATCGTTCGTCGCCTCATTGCAGAACGGGAATCTCGGATTAGGGAAGAGCAGGCCGGTTTCCGCCCAGGGGGTGGCTGCATGGACCATATCTTTACTTTGCGGCAGGTGCTAGAGCAGCGCCACGCATACCGCAGACCGACAATAGCTGTGTTCCTCGATTTCAAGAGTGCGTTCGATTCAGTCGATCGATCGATTCTGTTCGAAATACTTGCGCGGAAAGGTGTTCTCACGAAATATGTGAACATCCTCCTTGCTCTATACTCGAACACTACAGGCGGCGTCAGGGTTTACGGTGGCCTATCGGATAGCTTTCCGACCACAAGTGGCATTCGTCAGGGTTGTCCGATTTCCCCATTTTTCAGTTTCGTCATGGATTCCATCATGGAGTGTTCTCTTGCAGAATCTCACGGTGTAGGCGTTGAGGTCCTGCCTGGTGAAAGGTTAGTTGATCTTGAGTATGCGGACAACATCGTCTTACTTTTTGACTTTGTTGCGACGGCACAATCGACCCTGAATAGCCTGTCCAGAGTGGTCCCATTATTTGGTATGCACTTCGCACCTTCGCGTCCGAAAGACGATGAATACGTTTGGTTGGACACACTTGCTGATATGGCTAGGAGCCGACCTCAGTGGCGTTCGTGCTGTGAGTTTCTTTGTCCCATCCCATCCCTCTTAGCCTCCCCCTCCAACCACGATCTCATTACTTAGCCTTATATTATTTTGCATAATAATATTTTTGGGTGCACAGCAGCCGGCTGGTAGCTTACCGGAACGATGCCCATCCGTTACCGGTAGCTCAGCCAGCTTGCACCAGTTGCTTTTTTTCTCTCCTTTTTTTCTTTGAATTGCGGCACAGTAGCTGAGGTGTTCCCCACCTCTAACTAACGTGTATGATGTCGCACCTTCAAAATGCAAAGTGTTGTTGCAGGATCATCAGCTACTTTATGACCCCTTGACTCTTACTAACGAGGAGCTCGAGGTGGTTGATCAATTCACTCATCTTGGCCGCTGCATCAGCAACCATGGACGCATAAAAACTGCCCTCAGCTCACGCATTGCAAAGGCCAGAGCTGCCTTCTTGGACCCGCGGCATCTTTGGCGACAGAAGGGAGTTTCCCTCCGTCTGAAAGTCTGGGTATACAAGGCCACAGTGAGGGCCGTTCTGCTCTATGGTAGTGAGACTTGGCCCCTTCGGTCTGAAGATCTGAGGTGCCTTCAAGTCTTTGATCATCGTTGTCTGCGAAGCATTGCCGGAGTCGGATGGCACCAGCGTGTCCGCAACGATGATGTGCGTAGGCGAGTACTAGGTAGTGATAATCATGCTAACTCCCTAGAACAACAGATAGCATTGAATAAGTTGCGTTGTATTGGGCACGTGCTACGTATCCCTGATCACAGCTTACCTAGGAGGGCCTTGTTCAGTCTGCCAGGTGTAGGGTGGCGCAAGGCTCGAGGTGGACAGAAGTTGACTTGGCAGCGGGAAATGAAGTCACTGACGACCAAACTTGGTGCCGTTAGTCCGCCTCGCCTTCCGGGTTGGAGTCAACATTGCTCGCCTTGTGCTTGGCTAGAGACTTTACAGGACATGGCTCGTAACCGACACCAGGGGCGCGTCTGCTGCCGCCTCCTAATCGGATTTCCTATTTACAGTGTGTTTGCTGCTGAGTTATCTGCGGGGTAATGGCTGATTATGACGCATGGCAGTGAAAGCCGCAAGGAAGCTGTCTCGCCGATGCCGCCTTATCTTTGCATGATAGCCAGCTGTTTGTGACGGTATGTTGTTAACACAAGGTGTAGGCGCCTTGACCCTGAATGTTTGCTTAGGGCATTAAGGTTTTCAGGTAAGTTCCCCTTCTCTCCCTCTTCTTATTCTTTATTTCATAGGTCCTCATGGTTGTATGGCAGCGAAGCATCAGTTCAAATGGTTGATGTACTGCTGTTGTTGATGATGATGATGACCTCTAGCCTTTGGCTAAATTTTTTGAGGATCTCCGTCTTATTAATCCTAATTATTGTCTTGAGCCCAGTGATACCGAACTGTGAAGCAGCAATTATGCTCCACGATGAGGATTATCGATCTCCTCAACTTCTTATTTGGGCGATGTTGACACAGTTTGTCTGATCTTGACCATCTGGTTGTACATAGCTTTTGTATGCGCTCAGAAAATTTCACTTTGCCTGGCTCACTAGGCCGCGTAGGTACCAACATGTCACACAACATTAAGACCCAGGCTGGTCACAACAGGAATGTTCGCTTCTTGTTACCTACCCTGTTGTGTATGATCTCGTTCCATTCCATCTGCAAGCTACGGACTGCATAACAACTATTTCAGCTACCGGAGCTTATTTTCCGTGTGTCTTGATACATGAACTGCATTCAACTGCCCCAATGTGAATCTCCTTTACGCTGGGGTGTAGTTTAGTTATTTTTTATCACACCTGGCACACCGTCCCCCATTTCTTGCTTGTTATTAAGTAGAACTGTTGCCTGAATATGCTCTGGGTTCGAATGGCGCGTGTCACCACCTGGTGCGGCCCATTTAAGCTCTAGAATCTCACTAGCATCCAGCTCGAATTCATCCTCTGGTCTTTGTTGTCTACAATCGGACGCCACCTACAACGTGGTAACCATGCCTTGTGTCTAGTAATCGTACTACCTTTATAGCGACTGTCGCCGATATACCCCTAACCGAGTCATGCAACATTTTGCTTCCATTTGCGACTTTGCAATGTTTTTCTTACTTGCACTTTTGACTTTTTTCTCCTAGAGCCAGTGAGACGACAACCTTACGTATTGATACCGCACCACTGACATTCATGTTCGTGTATCAGTCCTTCCGTAGGTGTATGGTGAACTGTAAAAGCACTCTAGTTAGATGCAATTAGCCCCTTTTGGTTTGTCCATATGATGGACCAGATTTCTCAATCATACAGTAGGGTTGAAGGGTCGACAACACTACTCTACTCTACATGGCGAGAGTAGTCATGCCAGCGCTTTAGATGGCGAAGGTTAATAAAAGCGCCTCCAGTTTTTACTGTATGATTGGTGCCCTCATCTGTTCCACAGGCGCTGATACAGCTGCATAGGTAACTGAATTACTAAACGACTTTTAGCTTATCCCTATCGAGGGTCAGCGCAGGGGACAATCTGCCAATTCTGCAGGGAGATTTTACATTTTCCCGGTGCAATGCATAGCCCGAAAGGATTAACAGTCAGTGCTAATCCGTGCAGGGCTGCTTGACACGTTTGTGTGCTGTAACTGATTAGGGAGATATTATCTGCATAATCCAATTCGAGGAGTCGATCAACTGGAAGCAATTCTGCACCTTATAAGGTGTATCCAATGAACGCAGTTTCCTTAAGTTGTCGACAGTGTAGTGATAGCGAGTATTCTGGTCTCATACCGCTGGAGATATTGTAGGGCGGCGACAGTTTACCATAAGATCCCACTCTGTCCGGATTATGCGCGTTAAGCGGTCTGATGTTTGCGTATTTCTCGGGCACACCGCTCACAGACAAGAATTTCCAAAGTGTACATTGATCCGCCGAATCGAAGAAATCTTTAAGATCGAGGAAATACGACTAGAGTGGATCACCAATGTACGAGACAGTGCTCTGACAACTCGCGCAGAGTGAAGATGCGGTCCATGGAACTTGCATTTCGATGAAGCTCGCCTTATTCTTCACGATTCTGACTTAAACAGGCGTCAATCAACCTACTGAGAAGGATAGATGCAGGTAACAGAGATGATGTAGATCAGATTGCTCCCTCTGTGATTACCATTTTCCAATTCTGAATCCCTCTCGAAAATAGGGACTACAATTTACCTGCGTCAACCAGTTTGAACACCTCTGCTCTCCAAAGTTTCACTAATAAATCTTGCAAACCATCCACAAAAGCTACCTCCAACTCGTAGATGGCTGGGGGAAGTCATTATGCCCCTGCGGTCCTCATTCATTTCCAACAATTCGATCTGACGTTCATTTTGTGCGATTGAGGGTGAATCTTAAAGGACGGCCCTGCGAGCAGAAAAAACACTGATCGACAAGAAATCTGTTTATTCGGGCCGACTAAATTGTGTTCTAATATTTTCAACCCAGCGCTCCCAAGCGTTTTGATAGGTTGCGGATAGACTGCCCACTTTCTTTGCATATGGTTTCTTATGCATCAGGCCCCCTGTTCTCGTTTCCCGTAACACTCAGAGTTATCAAGGCAGAAGAAACGAAAAATGGCACCATCAGTACATCGGTACGGCATACCGACGCTTCGCTGCTACGCGACCACCACCAATCAGTCGCGTGAGGGTTGGTTATACCGCGAGGTCATCCGGATCTATGCAAATTCTAATCGGTGACCTATGGATTGGGAGCCACGCACCCTATCCTTTCGGGCAGCGATCGATGGTAGTTATCAAGTCCAGCTTCCGTTTACATCTTCGATGCACGATGATTCCGCCAGTTTTCGCCATTTCTTTAAGCTAGTACGCAGTTTTTTCCAAGATCCTTGCTACTCTCATCGTATTCGTTTCGGCGAGCATCCAGAGACTACATAGAGATCCACTAAGTAGATACTTAGATTTTCCACACGAAAATTACTTTTTGCTAATGAGGTCCGGCGAGCACCTGGCCAGTGACTTTCAGCTTTCTTCATTCTGAGTCTACTTAGACAGAAAGCCAGTGTATTTTGATACACATTCATAGCATCCAGCTTCCCCAATTGGCAAGTATCTAGGCGCTCACATCCTCGTCGCTAGCGCCGACCTAAACGCACCCGCAGATCAGCAAGCACAAGTGAATAGTCGGTATTCATGCTTGTGTTGCAAATCGAGCGACAGTTTTGGACGCAGCCTCTTCAGCGGTAAATCATTTCGATGTGATCACTTTGCGTCCGAGGCTGATGGATGCTATGTCACTCTTCTGCGGGTGCTCTATCGGAAGTTACCGCTCGCGGTAAGTAAACGAGCATCTTCACACAGGTGTAACAACCCATCACCATTATCATTACTGTAGTCTACAGCGTGTTGGCCGTCCAGATGCAATCTCCCGACTTGAGATCACCCGTCGGTGCCCATACTTGCTCCATAACGGAGTCGTCTTTCGCCAAATCGGCGCTACAATTCGTCGGGGCGTAGACAGCAGTGGCAAACAAGCACATTTCGTTCCTATGCGACTTCAAAGGTTTGAACGAGCCACCCAGTGGAACGATTCACACCTGGATACTGCTTTGGATACATTCGACCAGACCAACTGCGGCGTTAGACTCAGAGCAGTGCTTTGGCCTGCTTACTTGGCAATTGAACCTACAGTATCGCTGATTGAGACAGCACTGCCAATGTCACATGAAATGATTTGTAGAGTGCGCACAGAGGTCAAATCTTACAGCTGAGTTTCCCTTAACCACCTTCCGATATCAGTTGATAAAATCTGGTGTTCGGGTGAGTGCTTCCTGTTACGGAACTGCAACAAATGTGCACGTTGAGGCATACTAGTCCTAGCAGGGATCGGGGACTCTAAATCGTAGCAGATAAATTTCAGTATCTTTTACTTTTTTAGATATGGATTTGTCGGTGGGAAGGAGCAACGCTCTACCTTTGCATGTGAGTAGAAACTAGCATCTGAGCTCCTATTAACACAAAATGGAAGAGAACCAAGAATTGCCGAGTAGGTATTTGGGACCGTGTTCCACGTAGGACGTTTCTAAGGTCATGTTTATTTTATCTATTACTCATGGTTGTATTCATAGCCTGTGACATACTTGTGCAGTCAGTGGGTACTCGCAACTTTCGTACGTGTGATTACACTTTTAGTTGGCTCATATTGACAGGGAAGCAATGTCCATCGTTTGCCACTATTGGCCCCCTTCACTTTCTAGCGCAACTTATCGCAGGTGCTCTTGCTTGTTCATTAAACTGGACATCTTGCACACTGAGCCCCAGATCACTGCTATTTGCCTTGTATTTTTGAGCCATTTGACCTCTTGCTCTCAACAACAATCACTAAGTGAATGGGGTTAATGTTGAACACTGATATTGCTGCGGTTGGATCACAAGGGTAGAGGGCGTCATTTGAACTATGTGCCTCATTAATTGTTGTCTTTGGCTACTTTCTCATTCTTTCCCACCTTTACATCCGCCGCAGTCGTATATATATATATATATATATATATATATATATCAAATCATGGTGTTTGGGATGGAGTAAAGCTACGGGGCACAAACACAGACAGGAGGGAGACTTGGGTCGGTAACTAACGTCGGTGGTTCAATGGATAGCAAGGATACGCCAGTCTGCGCTGCACTAAGGTCAAGACAAACAATAATGGAATTGGAGTAATCGCTGTGTGGTTGGGTTGCGACACGTAATCTTTATTGAGACCTCGGATTAGTTACATACACCTTTACAAAACTAACGGTACACAACAACGTACCACAGACACCAAGTCGTCGCCGAAGGTCCGTATCTAACCCAAAATCACCTAAGAGAGGTAAACTGATAAATTAAGATGAGTTCCGATGTTCTCGAAACGACTGCGGCGGATGGTGGCATCCGGTTTCGGATTTGCCTGTCACTGTGGCCAGCCACAAGACGCCTGCGCCTGCAGAGGGACCACGGATGGCTTGCGCTTCACCACCCACAGCTCCATCCACACACCCCATATCCAGTGTAAACCCGAAGGAATAAGACCGGGAGGCATGTGGATGGGAGCCACGTTTCATCAACGGAGCCGGCCCACACTTCTTCACAGGCAAACACAAGCACACTGTATTTGGGAATCAAGCGCACACAAGGCGGTGGCTGGACCGTAGTCCGCTCCACACTGAGTGCATGGGACCGCTCTTTGAGCCTTGCATGGCCACAAGTACCGTGCACCCCGTCCCCTCCAGCAACGACCAACTGTCTCCTGGAGCTAGTATGGATGAGGTAGTGGGTAATAGACAGGTAGGCACCTTGTCAACATGCACATCAAGCATAGCCACACCGGGGATATCAAGCAACAGCCAGTCACTTGATAGGACGATGTCAAATAAAATAAACCGAATAATGCACACAGATACCATGACATAACTCTTCACTAAATGAGCGTATGAAATAACTTGGTTGTAAAATATCGGCGAAATGTTCAATACATCTCAAAATATGTCTTAAGAAAATGTCACAATCGCGAAAATGTTATGAAAGATAACAACAATTAGCTTGAGCGAAGTGTGCAAGTTAACAGAAGATAGTTCACATAGACAATAATGAGACAATGTAGCAAACCCACCACCTGAAATAGAGACTCCGCAGGCATGCACACGGTTAGTACATCGAATGCAGTGTATTTACAAACGCTGCGCCGGTTCTGTCTACGTTCTCAGCAGGACCCATCGTCGCTTCGGTGATGGTCCTGAGCTGCTTCGCTCATGGCTCACTAGGCCTGCTTGACTCAGGCGCTGGCGACCGCATGTGCTACAGCACCATGCGCTCAATGTCGATGGAGTACAACCCATCGGCGTCTGTTGCTTCTGCGATTGCCGCTTTTTTTCTGCGTGCACAAGTGCTTTATCTTGCACCTCGGCAACGGCCTTCGTCATCAGATTGCGCCATACATGCCGATCAACCGTTTTCGATTCCCATGACCTGCAATCAACATTGGAACGTGAGAGGCGCACTTTCATCATGTATTGGTAACGTAACTTTGCTTTCCTCGCGTGCCGCTATCTAATACTCAACTGAGCAAATAATAGTTATTTCGGTATCCGCGTCGAATCAATACGGCTCACATGACTGAGCCATCTCAAGTATCTCAGCAAATGTATGCAGTCCACTGCATACAACACCGGCGCAACACCGTGTCTGCAACTCTGTCGCACCAACCAATGCGCAGAATCTGTCCCAAACACTGTTGATGGAATCGCTCGAGATATCACACATCTCGCCGGTACATCGTCCACGTTTCACTGCCGTATAGAAGAACGGACAGCACCATGGATTTGTACACCATCAGCTTCGTGCCAATTGTAAGCTGATGGTTGTTCCACACTCGGTACTCTAGCTTCTCGAATGCCGCCGCTGCCTTTGAGGCGCGGATACGATGCTCACTGTGTAGCTGCTGCTCAGTCGACATCACACTCCCTAGGTAGCAGAAGCGGGTGGTGGTTTCCAAAACTACAGCACCAATGCTAATTCGCCGCAATATTGAAGATTGCACCTCCGGTGAAGGCTGAAAGGCACGGACAGTTTTGCTTGTGTTGATGGTGAGCCCAAATTCGACCGCTGTGGAATCCAGAGCACTAGTCATGTGCTGCAACTCATCTGCATTGTGTGCAAACAACACACAGTCGTCACCGAACAGTAACATACGGATAGTTGTCTCACAGACTAGGGTTCTCGTACCGAAACGACGGATGTTCAGCAACCCACCATCAATACGGTGCTTCACACGAACACCGTAAGCACAAGCGGCATCAAAAGCACAAGACATCACAGCATGAAGATAACTATTACACAGGCAGTAGCTATCATACAGCCTTGCTCACACCAGTGACAACTGCAATGTCATCCGAAGTCTCTCCACTCAGCTGCACCCTAGCCCGCATACCACTGTGCGGACGTTCAATTAAACTTACAAACTTTCGCGGGCCATCAAACCTACCCAACACCAGCCACAATGCCTCGCGGTTCACTTGTGTCAAATGCCTTGGTGAAATCAACAAAAGCGAGTACAACGGCTGGTGTCGTTCTCTGCACTTCTCCTGCAACTGACGAGCAGCAAACACCATATCTATAGTCCTGCGACCAGAATGAAATCCACATTGCTCTTCCGCCATGTTCGGCTCCACAACCTGACTGACGAGGCGGTTGAACAGGATTCGGGTAATCACCTTGCCCATACAACTCAGCCGGTTGATACCACGATAATTCGTGCAACATTGCTTGCTCCCTTTGCCCTTTTACAATGGTAGAACCATGGCATCCATCAGCTCTGTAGTCACTTCTTCCTCAATCCACAGGCGTTGCACCAAGTGGGGTATCGCAATCACCAACGCGGGTCCGCCGTGTTTCAATACTTCAGGCGGGATCTCGTCAGTACACTTGCTGTTTCGCAGCTGAGCAAGTGCTCTCTGCGTCTCATCCAGTGTCGGTGTGTCCGCCAGACTCGCCTTCACATCCTGCTGTTTGAGGCCGATCAATGTAGGCCAGTCGATCTCTGAACGGTTGTTCAAGAGACATTCAAAGTGCTTTTGCCTGGTCTGCACTCTGTGTGCAGATAGCGCTTGAACTGCCATCGATCAGTGTCCTCAGCGGCTCCAATCTCGGTTCATACACCGCCTTCAAGGAGTCAAAGAATTCCTTGCGTTGGCGGCGTTCGGCATAGCATTCCATCTGCTTCGCCTACTCCGTTCACCATGCATTTTTAATGCGACGGAGCTCGCGAGTCCGTCGCTGTCGAAGTTTGCGAACCTGATTCTTCCCCAAGTCACTGGGGTCTGCGACATGTGCAGCAACTGCTGCATTCTTCTCCGATACCAATGCGCCAATCGTCGCATTGTTCTCATCAAATCAATCAGGCCGCTTACAGTTTGTGCGCCCGATGGTCTCCTCGGCAGCAGCTGTCACCTGGTCGTGAATGTGGTGCCACAGGTTGCCCACTGTGTCTATGCATTCCACATCACGCAGTTGTGCAGCCATCGCCTTTTCCAGCTCAATACGTTTCGCCCCAGTACCGAGGGAGAAAATGTTAAATTTATGCCGATTCACGGCGGGAGTGCAATACATAGATTTACGAAAATATATGTACAGTTTGGTGCGCACCAATTTGTGATCAATTCCACACAGCTCCACGCAGTACACGTGTCATGCGCACTTCATGCATATCACGCTGATGTACGATGACATAGTCGAGCAGGTGAGCGTGACCACTCCGTGGGTGCATCCAAGTTGCTATATCACTCGCACTCAGTGCATACGGAGTGTTCGGGGTCGTCATGGCGTGAGTGGCACACTGAGAACACTCTGTCACCGTTCGCATTCGCTGAACCAATGCCATGCGAACCGATAACATCTACCCACACCGGTGCATCACAGCCAACACGCGCGTTGAAATCATCCAGCAGAAATAGTCAGTCGCTCCTCGGCACAGACCGTATCACGGAGGATAGCTCAGTGTAGAACTGATCACTCGTCATCAGGATAACACATGGTCGGAGCGTACGTGCTTATAAAAGTAGCAAACTTACCTCTTCCGAGGCGTAGGCGAACGGTCATCAGTCGCGCGCTGATGCCTGTTGGTTCACCCACCAGCTTCCCATGGAGGCGATCGGATTTTGCAAATCCGACTCCATGATCACGTGGTGCTGAGGCGGTGTTGCCCACCCAGTAGAATGTGTAGCTAACACCTGCTTCATGCAACTTACCTTGCATAGCGAGCCGAGTCTCACTGAGCGCCACAATATCGATGTGGTAGCGCACCAGTTCCATCGCGACGAATGCAGTGCGTCGCTCGGGGCGTTCACTCGAGTTCCGGTCCAGTAGTGTGTGTACGTTCCAACACCTGATGCTGAGTGCTTTGTGCGCAAGCATACAATTACATTGGTGGGCAGTCGCACGCGAAGTGGTGGTTGTGCTCCGGATGTTTGCTTGAGGGAATTTACTCGGAGCCTTTGACTCAATAGCCTGTCCCACAAAGCAGTGAGTGGTTTGGAGGTTTGCTTGAGGGACTCCGCCCGGAGCCTTTGACTCAGTAGCCTGTCCCACAAGGTAGTGGATGGTTTGGAGGTCTGCTTGAGGGACTCTGCCCGGAGCCTTTGGCTCAATAGCCTGACCTACAAAGCAGTGGGTTGGAGTGAATATGTTCGCAAAGACAGTTTGTGATTTGCTTGAGATCCGTCACACGCAGCCTTTGAGGTACTGGAACGTTTTATATAGGTTTTGCGACCGTAGTAAGATACGCACCTGCGACCACGGCCAGATGCAGGTGGGTTTTGGCGGGTTTGCACCAATTTGACCAGGGGCTGCCTGGCTTGAGGCGGGCAGTACCAAACCATAGAACACCCGTAGGTCCCCTCCTACCGTCAGAGACAATGCGTGGCACTCGTGCTGTACGCCAATCGAGCTGTGAGCTTATAACCCGTAGACATTTTGTCGCGCATGGCTAGGTTTTACGGGAAGAGGGCCATCGACCAATTTCGAACCTCCGAAGAGGATGGACTAAGATACTGGCAGGGCGCATACACTTGACAGTAGAACGATTCGGGTCCTCAGCCAAAGCCTTCGATTAAATGTGCACCCGAAAGGCAGTGGGTCTAGCACATGGTCAGTTCACTGACTCATGCGGATTGATGTCCAGGATCTTGGCAGGGAGAAGGGCGAAACCCAAATCCCACCTAGCGGTCGCCACGAGGAGGCGCCCAGGACATGAGCAAATGGCACAACAGTAGCAGCAGTGGATAGACCATCTGTCAGAATGTAGCCACCACCAGCCTCAGGGCACCATAGGCTTTCACGCGATATATATATATATATATATATATATATATATATATTCTCTATCTGATTACTGATAGTGTGCCATCAGAAACAAGGTGAAATATATCGAGGAAACAAAGTACAACATGAGGAATACTATTTTTTAATTTCACACTCGCTGTTTTGGGATTTCTTTTGTTTTGGGTGTTTTATGTTCCATGTGACGTTAACTAAAAGATAACATGGTTGGACTGCACTGTCTCCATTGATGCTGGTTGCGCGCCATAGCCTCCAACGTTTCTAACCACCGGCAGCCCGAATTACATGGTCCCCATGCTGGAAGGCGGACTCGTCCGACGGGTGCTTAGCTTGTTGCGTTCTTCATGCTCCTTCTCGTGTATATTACCATTTGTGCAGTTTAAATCGGATCGTCTTGTCTGCTTCGTGTGCCCTAAGGCGGATACGCGAAAGCAGACTACCAATTCCTCCTTTACTTTTCATCTGCTTCGCTTGCACTCCTTTCGATCTGCGTGGTTGATCCTGTTTAACTAGTCCCCTGCGTATATACGACCGCAGCTGCAGTGCCTAATAGTCCTATACCATCAGTAATGTCTAAACTGGTCGCCTTGTTCGATTCACTTGACTGCATGCAATTTATCCTCCTTGTAACAGACACGGCTACGAGCTGCATTTTCGCACACATCGGATACCCGAGTTGTTGACATGCACTGCGCTTCGTAATTCACTTGCTTGTCGGCCAAATTTCACCTTGCCTTTCCTCTTTTGTTTTTTGTACACTCCTGGAGACACTGATGCAGCAGCAATTTTTATGACCTGAACATCATTTTTTCTTCAGGATTAAATCCTATTTGATTGTTTGAATTACCATAAACAGCCTATGTGAGCGTCCTATTTGACAACACTGACCATCAGGAGGTTTTTGTTCGTTGTTGATGTCTATGCTCCAACCGACTTAATCATGTTGTTTCCAATGCTGCCCTTACCACGATTAGCAGCAGAAGACTTGCGAAGAAATCTCTTTTCGACAGTTCTCACCAGGCGTTAGGGTTAGAACAATCCTAACTAACCCAACCACCATGGTCATCGATCGACCGCTATTGATCACTGTATTGAACACTCCGTCATAGCCAGAGCCGCATTCGGCATCATGGGCTAACGCGGTACGGTTGTCCAACTTCAGGCCAGTAGCTCAATTTGGTCCAATACATGGATCCTGGATATGTGCCCATTCTATTAGTACCGGGTTGCATTTATGAGGAAGATTGAAAAAACAAGGAAGCTAAGGAAACTTTAAAACAGGGATTGCGTAGCCGTTTGATAGTTCTGTCAATCGAGTCACGCATATACACAGAAACAAAGAAAATGTAAAAACGTAGAAGCTGATAGGGAACAAAGCTTACAGTTGGCTGGGAAGTTTCTGTCAGATACCGACCGAATTCTTCGTCAGGCCAAGGCAAACTGAGAACTTATACTAGCGTCCTTTGCATGCATAACTCAGGTTGGAATAGCCTGATCTCCATTGTTTCGATAGTGGCCAGCAGGTGCTTTTTGAGTCCTTTGAGGATGCGCTTCGACACAGTGTAGTCGACTTTCAATCCGTCCTTCCGTCCGGATCTGATGCTCAAGGATAGAGTTGCGCACATTCTTAACCGCGCCATGTTGTAGAGAAGCGTACACTGGTCCGCTATTCTCTTAGCCAGACGCCTGATCGTGTACTCGAGGTACCTTGCACCACAGGTGCAGGTGCATTGGCCTAACACAAATAATTCGGAACGAGCCGGGATTCTTCCTTTTAGGCGCTTGCTGTTGAGCGGAACTGTCTTTGCAAGAATGTTTACACTCGCAGCTGGATATGTCTGGCTCATTGCAATCGACAGTCTTCTCTACAGAAACTCATAGGTCATATCACCTTTAAAATGAACCGAAATGAAAACATCTTTACAGTTGGTATTGTTTTAGGGTGATCATAAACAGCATAATGTCTTTTCATAAACATTGAGGGATATCCATTGCTTTGTAGCGTCGAGAGAATGAAATCCTCATTGTCTAACGTTTCTGGACTGCTGATTATTGCGGCGCGATAGTACCGACAGCGCACAAGATTGCGCTTGTATTTCATACGCACATAACTAGGAAAGTCCGTGTACTGAACAATCCATGTTGTCATCCGCAAGACCCTCCTCTCAAGCGATTCATCAGCTCGCCGCCGCAGTGACACGTCCAAAAACGGGAATTTCCCATCGTCTTGTACCTCATAAGCACATTTTAACAACGGATGCACACTGTTAAACTGGTCCAGTATCTGCAGGTGGTCAATTTGGGAGATACGCACGATAGATGTCCGTATCATCATCATTCATCATTATATACGTTAGCTGGAGGTGGGAAACACCTCAACTACTGTGCCGCAATACATAGAAGAAAAAAAGGAGAAAAATATGCAAAGGTGCAAGTCCGCTGAGTTACCAGTAACGGATGGGCATTGTTCCGGTAAGCTACCAGCCGGCTACTATACAACAACAACAAATTATTATGCAAAATTATATAAGGTTGAATAGTGAGATCGTGGTTGGAGGGGGAGGCTAAATGAGATGGGGTGGGACAAAGAAACTCACAGCACGAACGCCACTGAGGTCGGCTCTTAGCCATGTCAACAAGTGTATCCAACCAAACGTATTCATTGTCTTTCGGACCCCAACCAGGGAGCCGAGACGCTCCAACCGAGGCCAGCTCAGAAGTGAGGGCCTTCATTCCTCTGGACAAAGTCATCGCTTGGCCACCCCTCCTCTTCTTCCATCCACACCCCCCGCCAGCAAACAACGCACGTCGCGGGAGCCGGTGGACTGCCTTGCGTAACGCGCGGCCGAACCATCGGAGCCTGGTGCGTGAACTAACGGTGCTGAGCGGTTCATTTCCTTTTTCTGTGCCGTAAACAAGGCGTCGAAGACGCTCTTTGCTCACGCGGTGTTCCCACCAGGTGTGAGCTAAATTGCGAAGTCCCCGGTGATCGAACGTAACTAGCCTCTTTATGTCCGTTGATCTAAGATGCCAGGTTTCACAACCGTACAGTAGGGTCGAACGTACCACTGCATTGTACACTCTACCCTTCAGGGCAAGAGTGATGTCGCGCCGGCGCCGTAAGTGACGAAGGTTAGCAGCTGCGCCTCGAGCTTTTGCTATACGGTTCGTGATCTCATCTTCAATCCCACGGGCGCTGGTATAACTTCCCAGGTGGTAGTATTTTTGAACGGCTTCTGGCTGATTCCCACCAACGGTCAGCGCAGGAGACGGTCCAGGCCAATCTTAGAGGAACCCTTTGCACTTCGAGGGTGCGAAACGAAGCCCGAAAAATTGGCAGTCAGTGCTAATCTGTCCAGTGCCGTTTGGCACGTTTGTGAGCTGTCACAGATTAGGGCAATATTATCAGCATATTCTAAATCAAGAAGTCGTTTTCCTGGAAGCAGATTCACACCTTATAAGTCGTGTCCTGTAAACGCGATTTCCATGACTCCATCAACAGCGAAGTTGAAGAGGAAAGGTGACAGCTGGCATTCTTGTCTTACACCGCTGAAGATGTTAAAGGGCGACGACAGCTTGCCCGAGCTACGCGCGTATAGTGCTCGGATGATATTTACATATTTCTCAGGTACACCTTTCCTGAGTAGACAGTCTCGGAAGGAACATCTATCCACCGAATCGAATGCGCCTTTGATATCGACGAACACGCCAACGGTGGGTCGCCAATATATGTGACGGTGCTCCAACAACTGACGCAAGGTAAATATGTGGTCAATGCAGCCACGACTTCGACGAAACCCGGCTTGCTTTACCCGAATCTGGCTTTCACGAGTGCCACTCATTCTGTGAAGGATGACAGATGCAAGCAATTTGGAGGCGATGGAGATCAGACTGATTCCTCCATGGTTGCCACATTCCAATTGTGAGCCTTCTTTGAAGATTGGTACTATGACGGAGCGATTCCAGTCGGTTAGGACAGTTTCCTGCTCCCACAGTTTCACTGGTAACTCGTATAAATCGTCCCTATCCAACTGATAGGAATGAAGGGACACGATAGGGCTCTGGAGAGAATCGCGCTGACTGTTCTTCGAAGAGGAAATCTGAAAGGCGTGGTCCTAAGGGGAAGGACCCCATTGCAACTCCATCTATTTGTCAGTAATGCCTTCCGTCAAACAAGAATTGTTTGTTAAAGGTACAGCGTAGCAGTAGGTCTTTCGTTCGCAGGAGGGAACGCAAATAGTAATGAGAAGTCAGTCCAGCAGACCACCTCGTTTTCGGTAATTTATCATCAGGCTAAGAACAACACATTTAAATAGCTAACATAGAACAGGTTAATGCACGTATTAGGATTGGAGTAGAAGGTAGACGTGACATGCGTGTTTCGACTGGTTCACACGATTGAGTGTGCCACAGCTGGCAAAGGAAGAGTCAGAGTCCTCACAAATTGTTTGTGCACACATCGAGGAGTGTGGTGAAGCCGGATGGCGATCGCCTCTGCCATTGCAAGTATGCGGTATTTGATCAGTTTGGATCGGGCTCCCCTCACGCGATAGATCGGGTGGAATGCCTTTGTCATAACAATCGGGTGATTAGTATCTGCCAGATGTGCGACAATCGCAGTGGTGCAACTTTTGCCTACTCCTCGACGCGACGAAGTTGGGTGATGCTCTCGTACACGTTCAGCTATACGTCTTGTGGTGCGGCCTAAGTAGCTTGTCCCATAGGAACAAGTGAATTAATACACACAAAAGGAGGTCGCATCCACAGACATTTTATCCCTCAGTCGTAAAGACAGGTGTGGAAGGGAAGAAGATTCATAGCTGTCCTGCGAAATAGGTGTTCTTGATAGCACTTCTGAGTCTTTTACTAATAAGTCTGGCTGTATTATCGCCAGTGAAAAGAAAAGATAGACGCACATTTTTCTTTTCTCCTGTATATATTTTACGCCTCGCAGATCAGACAGCTTGTTTCTGTCAGTGAATGACTCGGGGTAACCATTGTAAAGAAAGAACTCCTTTATTTTAACACGCTCTTGTGCAATCGTATCTTCCGGGCAAATTTTCATTGCAGATACTAATAACCCGATTGTTATGACAAAGGCATTCCGTTTGATCTATCGCATGAGGGGAATCCGATCCAAATTGTTCAAATGCCGCATACTTGCAATGGCAGAGGCGATCGCCACCCGTCTTCACCACCCTCCTCTATGCACGCACAAACAATTTGTGAGGACTCTCGCTCTTCCTTTGCCAGCTGTCGCACACTCAATCGTGTGAACCAGTCGAAACACGCATGTCACGTCTACCTCCTACTCCAATCCTAATACGTGCTTTAACCTGTTTTATATTAGCTATTTAAATGTGTTGTTCTTAGCCTGATGATGAATCACCGACAACGAACTTGTTTATACTGGCTTTTAATGAGTATCACAGGAATTATTCACCATCTGAAATGTTCTCCTCTAGACACGCGTAAATAAAGTTAACAGTCTCTCATGGGAACTATCGTAAAAGGTGTTTTCACGTATAGGTCTGTTTGTTCTACAAAACTAACTGTATCCCTTACAGTTTGGACTGTTAACGCTCCCTAGGGGTTCGAGCAATTCAACAAGCCTCTTGGCAACTGAGTGGGCGGCTGAGCTTGACAAATCGATGATCAGTTGCATTGATACATTGGGCTTATGCACTTTTGCTAGTCCATGGAGGCGTGGTGGATGCGAGCCACACGGTGTCAGATGTTCGACTGAATGGCCATCAACATATCCTCCGCAGTTCATTTCCTTCAGTAATTTGGCGAGTTTAATTTCATCATTCGCGGTGCTACCCTTCTATGTCGAATCAAGCGTGAGTTTGATTGTGCACGTGAAGAATAGCGTGCATCTTTCGCATGTAGTCTGATTTGTTCATCCCTACCCAACTCTGCACTCCGAGAGCCCTGGTTCGTGCCTGCGTAGGGACCGGGCAACTCTCGCAGTATCCTTAACCCAATTGCGACTGGCAGCGAAGCGTCGGTACTGCGTACCGGCGTACTGCTGATGGCAGGAGATAATTAAGTCAGGATTATGTCATTACTTTTATGGCTTTCCGGTGTTCGTTAATGATTGACAGAACTATAGACCGGCTTCATTGGCCTTGTTTTTGAACTGTTATCTAATCATTAGCACCCCAATTTTGGTTAGCTTCCTTGTTTGCTCAATCTTCCTTTTAAATGTAAATGTCTGATGAGAATTATCGAAATGAGCGCTCTTCGCAAGTCTACGTGGGCATAATGCATGCTTTACCACGATGTTAGCACGTCACTGCTCAGTAGTACTAATTCAATGATATTTTTAGTTCTTGAGACATGAGTACGCAATGGATCGCCTTAACTCTCTCTGAGTTCACATTGGGTACATGTCCGGAATCGCTTACACTTGTATGGATAATTATAAGTGTTTATTACAAGTGGACATGGAATGTCAATTTTGTCTAGGTACCGCTAGCTTCGAACACACTGGGGGCGGATTTGTTGTTTGGTGCCCTCTTCTGTATAGCATTACGTTTCAGTATACGATCTCTATATAGGCTCCTACTTGTTTTGCTCCTCGTACCTCGATCATAACCATATTTCAGTTCGCTGTTGACCTCTGCTCTACTTTTACCGGCAAGCGATTCCCTTGGTTGGCAACGCGCGTCACCTCCACGTACAATGAGAAAACAAAATATTTCTCAACCCGCGTTCTTCATTTCGCCCAAGGGCTTCGATTTTTCGTTGAATACGAATTCTACACCCTGTGTATTACACACATACTTGTGTTTGTAGCTTTCTTGATTGTAACGTTGCGTGGAGCTAGATACCCGGATGATCGATGAGTCTACTATAGTCCAGATGAGTTATACATAATAGTACTAAGCTAAATACTACCGCACGGCTGTCTGACACGAGTTAAAACGGAGTCACTGCGGTCGTTGCCGTCCCCCGTAACTCAGTGGTACTAACCACAGACTGACAACCGTCGCATTGCTGGTTTGAGCCCTACAGCAGTCACATGGAATGCGCACTGCTGACGATTCCCGGATGGATGAACCAGCCGTATAGTACTTTTCTGGATGTGTGATGGCTGTCTGATTGGCTTGATATGTGATGAACTTCTCCGTATAGCCTTCAACTCCTGCTACTCTTTTGCAAAACGGGGTTTGTAAAGTAACGGAGTCGAAAAGAGCATCGAGTAATTTCCGCAGTCTTTCCCAACTGGTCCTCGCACCGGGTTCCGGGATCGCTGGACTCAATACTGCAACCGGTGCCTGCACTGGTTTCCCAACCCACAACAGATCACTTTCAAGAGCGTTTCTGTTCTCCTATCACTGTGACTTTTCAGTTGTTGCGGTGTTCGTCGAGCTAGACAACTTAATTTTAGACATTCCATCACCATTCGAGATGATATCAGTTATGGCTGTTTCGTAGCAGAAGCTGGTGGAAGGCAAATACAAGAATGCATTTACCCCTGAGTTACCAGTATTTCAATTAATTTCGAGTAGAGTCTCTTCGAGTTCTGGTTGCACAGGTTGAACCACGGCAAAGTGACGTTAGTCTCCTAACTGAATCTGAGGTCCGGAGATGCTATCATGACATTCAGTCATTTTTGGCTTGTTAGTCAAGATTCTTTCAGCCTCTCGCTATTTCAAGTTGTTGGGGAATTCCCCCGTAAATAACTAGCCTATGTTTTTCGAATAGCTATGGAAAGAGGATACTGTCTCAGCCAATTTGGATAAATAAACCTATGGCCACACTGAAGGTCAGTCGTTCCGCTTACGTTTCACCTTGACATCAGTGCTAGCAAGCTTACCGACCTCCATTCGCGCGCGCCGTCCTAATGTGGAACACGAACTCTAAATGTGAGAGCGACTGGTAGGCTTACGGCCAGAATTGGACTGCGTAGGTTTTATTTTAACGGTAACCACTAAAGGGTCATTTACCACAAGTTTCAAGGGCATATTCAATTCGATCGATCGCTCCTCTCTTTTCGATGTACAGTAAAACCTCACTAAGTTGACCGTTTTTTCTTCATTAATTGTACATTCACCATATAAACCTTATGGATCCAGACCATTGTATGTAGACCACTTTTGGCCAGTCCCTTGAGTGATCAACTTACGGAGGTCTTACTGTATTCGGCCAGATGGGAAATCTCATGCTTTTACTCGAACTCTTAGCGTCCCGTCGGGTTTTACCGCGAATTGCCATGCATCTTTTTGGCGAGAAATAGTGTCCACCAGGGGTATCCCGTTTCCCAATTTGTATTTCATCTCTTTGCGTATGCTATCACGCAGTGTCCGTGCCCCTTTAGTGGATATTGAGATCCTGTCAGGAGAGAAATTGGTTGATCTGTGTTATACGGCAACGTATAACTGTTTGACACTTGTGCGTTAGCATAGCCAGCTGTGGATAGCGTCCTGGAGTTGTTCTACACATTATCATCCGGTTTGCACCCTTGCATTACAAAATACGATTCCATCCAATGATGGTGGGCGATAAGAAACTGGCGAGTTTATCCGTTTTCTTCCTTTGATAGCTATTAACAGCTACGAGCGTGTAAATTCTGGCTTTAGTTCACGTGTTATATGAGTTGAAAATGCCTACCTGACATCTGTAGTGCCAGATGCGGTTTCTATCCGGGCGCGCAATTTATGCATCGTGGACCACAATGCAACTTGGCCCCTTGCATGGAAGGATCTCATGCGCTCTGTGCTGTTTAACCATGATTCATTGTATCTTCTCGCGCGTTCGCATCAATGTGATACACGGATGGATGGATTGCATTCATTTGGCTCATCTATCGTCTAAAGACCTGCGAACGAATTCCGACTCGTTGTCCCCATCAGCATACGCTACCACCCTACTTATGCGTCAGGTACCCGGGATGTGACTAACTCTGAGGGCACTTCGATACGTATATTGCGTTCGCCTCAACATGCACTTCCTCGAACGATTGCTATCAATCATTTCGACGACATGACTGGGTCATCTTTGCATCAAGCCAACGCATTCACTCTAGCACCATTGTTACGGTCCAATGTTCCATTTTGCTGAAATCCACCCTGCTCCATTAGCTTTATTCTTGCAAAGTTTTCTGCGTGAAATCCTCGACTTGTCATAGAGTATTTTGCCACCGTTGAATCTATCAAGCTTTATACTCTGCTGCAAACTGTTATTAGGAACTTCACTCGAACCTTCGCCCACAGCTTCTTTTCTTTTTCGACGTTGTGGCACGAGTTGATAACATTCTAGTTCCAGTCAGTTTTTCATTTCACTCAACGCCTTATTTTGCTCTTTTATTTTATGTAAAAGCATCGTGTTTTCACTAAAGTTCTTGCGGTTTCTTGTGCACTCTGGTTGCTCTTCAATGATGTTAGCTACTACTGTGTTTTGTTTGGAGTATGAACTCACACTAGCATGTTTCTATGGTAATGGACAACGTCAATTCCTGCTTTGCGCTGTCCGCATTCTTGTGATTTGCATCTATCCCGTTCTGTTAATAGTTAAATTGCATGTTTCTTGGCAAACAGTTCCGTCTCCGTTTACCTCCACTTCACGCAGGTCGCTGGTGACAGTGTTGACCAAACCATAGCTTCGGATGAAAGTCTCGAGTTGGATCATGTGGAACTGGTGAAACGCCCGCGTGATATCTCTTGACCGTCACACTGATCTCATTATCCACTTTTGTTTTTCCTGATGCTCCCGTACGGTTACTCCTCTTCAATGGACCAATTAATTTTTCGGGAATTCTTCCAACACTATATTCGTCCTAGTTTGATTCGATTATTTCGGTTGATCTAATGCGACCACAACCCTGTTCCATTTTTCGGACTTTCATTGTTACCTTCTTCCTGCACCAACATACATGTGTAAGTCTAATCAGTTCAGCACTTATTTTCTTCTCCATGTTCCTCAACGCGATATGAGGTGCTATACTCATGGGACCAGTGCAGCATTCTCGCCGCTTAGTGCGTTGGCTTGGATCGATAGAGTGCAGTGCTGGACAACACGATGTACCCACCACAATTAGACTGAACCTTAACGTGGTGCGCTGGTTTGTGCATCTCTTTGACCCATTAAGCTATACTGTGCAGTGCCCCTGGATCTATTGAGAGATACTCCTATCAGTTTACTCAGTAGTTAGAAGTCAGACAAACTCAGGCTCACCGTTCTCCAGGTTAGGATTCGAAAGGAGTTGGCATTTGGCTCCCTGCCATTCTCCTGCTGCTTTACGTATAGGCTTTTGAGCCAAAGACTGGTTGAGGACCCTAATCGTTCTCCTGTCTAGGCCTGGCCACCATGGCAGTATCTCAGCCCACGTACAAACATGACTGTTTCCCCAAACTCCAACCACATCCTGCATCGGCCGCTTTTCCCTACATACAACAAGGCGGACAAACGAAAACATGCTACTTCTGGCGCATCCCTCCCTTTCCATCCATTTCTCTTACTCTCCTCCCAAACCTCATTACTGGCCTTCCTTCCTTCATTATCAGCTTAATTGACAGCAACTGAAGCTCCATTGCAGTTCTACCAACTGCAGCTATCTTCTCCTAATACCCGCTGGACGCCAATAGCCAACAGCCCTTTTTGCTAGTTCGCGTCGGGCGAATGTGATAGCGAGCTCAAGTTAGGGTAACAAGCTAGGGAAGTCTGGGCTGCGGTTGGTTAGGGTGCGTTGGCTAGTAGTGGAGGTGTGGGAAGTTAACTTGCTATCCTAAATCAAGGGAGGTCAGAGAGGTGTGGTCTCTACTACAGTAATCAAATTGAAGTGGCTTAGTGTGGTAAAGCAGATCTTCCAAAAGTGGAATGCTCGGTTTTGTAGGTGCCGATGAGATAGTGTTAGAACCACTTATCGATGGTAGGAAGAAATATGGAAGTTAGTGTATTGAGTTCCTAACGTGTCGAAGAGGATCACTCAGAGAATTCGGCAGCAGCATTCTTCACGGGTGACTCAGTTAATTTCTGAAAGCTCAGTGGCTAAAATAAGACAAATGTTCAAATATACTACAGGCAGTCTGAGAATATAGATCCAGCAGCAACCCTCTTTGCCGCATCGATGCACGTCTGAAGGAAACTCGACGCGTTCTTTCTAAACTGAAACCGTCCAATCGGCACGCTGTGTTGGAGAGCAAGCGTCCATGGACTGTGCGTGCACTCAGCATCACACTTATCTCTCGGTCAGACCGCATGTGAAGTGTAGACTCGACGGCAAACTGCACCGGCTGAGGGCCACTCTGATGCGGAGAATCAGCCGACCTCATTACCCAAAGTACACGATAACCAGACTCTGATTCGACCGCGGACGGACAGGCAAACCACTAACTGAGGTCAATGAGAGGGCAACGTGTGCTGACCTCACCAGTGTAGAGCGAGGCTGGCCACAAAATCAGTCTATTTGCATATGCTTTGTTTCAGCCTCCGAATCGCTGAAGCCTCAGCAAACTGAAGCAGACGAATCTCTTTGTTTGATAATTACGTTGAACGATCCACGGGGGTTTTGGCACGCAGAGTAATCGAGTATGTGGCGGGCAATCGAACTGGTAGGTAGCTTGGGGCTCTTTGCGACCATGTTGGGGGTAACGTGCTCTGGGATTCTCGCTGACAGCCTTCTCTCAGTTCGGCCACGGAAGTTGCTACCATAAGTACAGTGGAAGAGCTAAATAGGTAAAAGTGAGCATTTGGTATGCGAGGCTGAAACTTGGTAGTTTCCAGTTGTCTCATAAAATGTGAACGAGGATATATCGAAGGAGATCATGTTTTCCGCGAACGCTTTAATTCATTATTCTATCAACAAGCGTGTCTTGAGGCTGTAGTCGGCTAGTTCACTTCGGATAGGCTCGATTACATTGGCCAACTTATGATACGGTGCGCCAACCACTGAAACAATTGGTCGTAAGGGGATGCCTTACTTATCGACTTTATTCGTGCGATGGCTCGTGCTCTCTTTTTCTTAGGAACGTCAGTTGATGGTTACTCCTTTGGTTTTGCGTGCGCATGCCGTGTTACAAATCGCTCGGGATATCCGTTCTCCTTACGTCACCACCAACTTGAAGCCTTGCCACCAGGGCTCAGTTTCACTATTCCACCAAATCACTGTGGTAGAATAGCACTCGAGGCTCAGTTTGCACATTTAAGCGAACATCTTCCCAGTTGAACACAGACCATTGAGAAGATAAGCGGTTGCTTTACAGCTAAGAGGGTACAACTTGCCAACCAGTCCTGCGCTAGTGACCTCGAGAAGTGCCGTACATCAACGCAATTGCGACGCAATGAAAAAGTTGTAATACTGAGACAATATGGGATCAGGTGCAGTCATAACAAAAAACAGGGCTAAATCCAGAAAATGCAAACATCTCTCGCAGGCTATTCGCTTCGTTCGTGAAGTGACTGGCAACGATAAAATCGAACAGGTTGCGAAACCAAAAGTTCATGAACTAAACACCCTAATGACGGTGGGATGGATTCACGCAAAAACCCTGACACAGCCGAGCATCTCGGCTTCCTTATATGTACGAACTACTGAAAACCCCTTGCGTCTAATTGTTTCAATGGTTGGTGCACCGTATCATAAGTTGGCCAAATGCCTGACCAATGTAATCGAGTCTATCCGAAGTGAACTAGCCGACTACAGCCTCAAGACACGCTTGTTGATAGAATAATGAATTAAAGCGTTCGCGGAAAACATGATCTCCTTCGATATATCCTCGTTCACATTTTATGAGACAACTGGAAACTACCAAGTTTCAGCCTCGCATACCAAATGCTCACTTTTACCTATTTAGCTCTTCCACTGTACTTATGGTAGCAACTTCCGTGGCCGAACTGAGAGAAGGCTGTCAGCGAGAATCCCAGAGCACGTTACCCCCAACATGGTCGCAAAGAGCCCCAAGCTACCTACCAGTTCGATTGCCCGCCACATACTCGATTACTCTGCGTGCCAAAACCCCCGTGGATCGTTCAACGTGATTATCAGTTTGCCGAGGCTTCAGCGATTCGGAGGCTGAAACAAAGCATATGCAAATAGACTGATTTTGTGACCAGCCTCGCTCTACACTGGTGAGGTCAGCACTCGTTGCCCTCTCATTGACCTCAGTTAGTGGTTTGCCTGTCCGTCCGCGGTCGAATCAGAGTCTGGTTATCGTGTACTTTGGGTAATGAGGTCGGCTGAGTCTCCGCATCAGAGTGGTCCTCAGCCGGTGCAGTTTGCTGTCTATACCATTTCTCGGCCAAGTTGTCGTCTTGGGCAACAGAATTAATCTGAGGGGGCATCCAACATGAGTCTACTCAATTAATTTGAGCCGTGCGTACGCCACTTACTTGTGCAAGTGTGTAGGTGTGCGTGTATAGCCCGTCGACATAACTGTCCACGACCAACTGGACGAGGCAAGTTAGGGACTTTGGTATCCGATGGCAACAACCTGTGTTATGCACAAGAGACACTGATAAGTGTCACGAAATCCTGTGCTAGGTTGCAAGGATAGTGTGTAACTGATGTAACACGGATGCAGCAAATTCCTCATCCTTGCTACTTGGGGATCGTGCTACTGTGCCATCGCGTTGTAACGAGATGACGCAACCAAAAACGCAGACATCTCCAAGTAGCAAGGATCAGAAATTTGCTGGTTCCGTGTTACGTCAATCACACACTACCCTTGCAACCTAGCACAGGATTTCGTGACACTTATCAGTGTCTCTTGTGCATAACACAGGTTGTTGCCATCGGATACCAAAGTCCCTAACTTGCCTCGTCCAGTTGGTCGTGGACAGTTATGTCGACGGGCTATACACGCACACCTACACACTTGCACAAGTAAGTGGCGTACGCACGGCTCAAATTAATTGAGTAGACTCATGTTGGATGCCCCCTCAGCTTAATTCTGTTGCCCAAGACGACAACTTTGCCGAGAAATGGTGTAGTCTGCACTTCACATGTGGCCTGACCGAGAGATAAGTGTGATGCTGAGCGCACGCACAGTCCATGGACGCTTGCTCTCCAACACAGCGTGCCGATTGGACGGTTTCAGTTTAGGAAGATCCATTGAACAGTGCTTTTCAAGTCAATTTGTTCTACCCTTATTTTACCCTTGATCGCGGCGCTGTGCTTGAGCAGCTGCAATCCGCGACATTCATGAAATCGGCTCATCGTGTCACAGTAGCTAGCCTCGGTAAAGTAAATAAGTAGACGACCTGACTCCACCTTGTTACACTGGATTATTAACTGAGTCTGGTGGAGACTTTAGCAATGTGAACTGGGATACGTTCTCTCTAATGTTGCGAAGAATGAGCTGGGATCTCTGCTTTTTCACCAGAGATCTACAGGTTGCAGCAAACGAAACTTTCACAAATGTTCAACCTTTTCTTCATATCCTTATTCCATTCGTACTGAGACCGAAAGTTTTCCGTGAAAAATACGCGTGAAGCATGCCTACTGCGTAAACTAAAAATATTACATTAAAAAATAAGACAGACTCGCGGCTTCTCCTTGCTTATCAGTCAAGATAAACTCTTTGACCAGTTGCAGTCGATTCGTTCCACAAATCTACTAGCGGTGGAAAAGTGAGAATTGACACATGACAATAAATCTAAAGCCTTGGTCAAGCTACTGAAGGTCAGAAACGACAGTCAAACTAAATCGGTATCATAAATCGTACTACCTGAGAGATTCATGACCAAAGACCGCATCATAATAGGAAACGTCATGATTGAACCATTTTCCACTTTGTTTACTACCTCAAGCAACACAAGTAAGCTTAGCACTCTCACCAATGTTTACAACCTGAGAACAGTGCAATTTGATCGCGGTGTCGTTCAAGCTCACTTTGATCGCCTAACGTCTGCGTCTCACCCTGGACCTGATGAGCTCTAATAAAGTTTGGTAGCCGAGATGTCTCGATTCTGTTTCTGAACCAGTTTACACTATCTGTGAATTCTGAGATACTCCCGGATCAATGGAAAACGGTATGTCATGGAGCCTAGATATAAGAATGGCTCAAAAATAAACAGAAATTTACCGCCCAATTAGGCACACACTGATTATTTCGAAGATAACGGAAAGAATTGTGAAAAAAGAAAACCGTTGTGCACTTGCTGTCATTGCATTTACTAAACCCAGCTCAACACATGTTTCTGTAGAGGCGTTCAGGCCAGACTTGTCAGCTAACTTTTCTAAACAATCTCACAAGCTCCACTGGCAATAGCAAAGTGGGCATTATCCTCTTTATTCATATGCAGAAGGATTTTGATAGAGTGCTGCGCAACAGACTCTTGGCGAAGTTAACAAATTTCGGAATCACTGATCCTTTGCACCCATGGTTCAAATCTTACCTCTCTGATCGCACGCAACAAGCACAAATAGAGCATATTAAGTCTTCACCACTGAAGACCAACAGTGTTGTGAATCAAGTTAGTGTGTTAGGTCCCTTGCTCTCCCTAATGTATACCAATGATACAACTGAAAAAAATAAAGTTTGGGACACCATATATCTTTACGGATGACAGAAAAATACTATACACCTTCAATATCCGGTGTTTGCGCGATACCTTGGAAAAGTTCGCATAGACCTGCTGGATTTGGAATCGTGGTGCATTGATTAGTAAATGTCCTTCTCGGCGGACAAATGCAGTGTGTTGACATACAAGTGCGAAATTTCACCAAATCCATTTTACCTTGATGGTGAACCCATCCTCTGATATAACTTTATACGGGATCTAGGTACCCGGCACTCTAGCACTTTGAATTTTGTTGAGCAAGTTGAATTCAAAAGGGCCAGATCACGAATAAAAACAAACCTCATCCTAAAATCCTTCTCGATGCGTGAACCTAAACACCACTTGTATTAGGCTAGCATTCATCCTGTGCTAGAGCACTACTGGATTATTTTACAAGCGGCGACTACCTACCTATAAAGCCTGCAGAGATCATACACAAAGGCCCTCTTTAAATCATCGTCCAAACTTAACTACTCTGAGCGTTGAAAGATGTTACAGCCGGAGCCACTGCAGTGTAGACGTATTAAGCTAGGATTCACATCCCTGTTTTACTTGGACCAAATACATACATATATTTATACCAAATACACCAAATATTTAGGTGATTAGGAAAACCAAGAACAAACTCCCTGGTGTTTAAAACGAAAACTGGTGTTCGCAGAAAAGTCTACTTAAGCAGATACACTGAGATCTGAAACACCCTCCCTATTGAAATAAGAGCATGCGAATCGCAACCATCATCCTTATCATCATCATCATCAAAACACGTTAGCCGTGGTTGAGAAACACCTCAGCTAATGTGACATATTCAGAGAGGTTACCAAAACGCACTACAAAGTAAATTCAAAATTAACTCATATAACTATCTTATTATTCCTTTGCTATCAAATCGTAATTAGTGGGGGAATCTAAAGGAGAGGGGATGGACAAGGGAACTCACAACACAAGCGCCATTGGGGCCGGATCTTCACCATATCAGCAAGTGTGACCAACCAAACATGTTCATCGTCCTTAGGACCCCAGCCAGACAGTCGGCATGCACCAACCGACGCTAACTTCGAAGTGAGACTTTTCATTTCTCTCGACCAAGTCATCGCTTGGCCTCCCCTCCTCTTCCAACCGCACCCCGGGTGCGCAAACAACACACGAGGCGGCAGTCAGTGTGCTGGTATGCGATCACGTGGCCCATTCATCGGAGCTTGGTGCGTGTTAGAACGGTGCTGAGCGGTTAACTCACTCTTCTTGCACCAAATACACAATGGACAATGATTTCTCACTTCCCGTAGGATGATTGGGGTGATTACAGTGAACTCGAAATATATGTGAGTCATCTACTGAGCGTCTACCGAAATAAATGCGTTAATAACTAACCTCCGTGTATACTGAAAATCGAGTGTAAGCATGCAGAAATACACGGGGTGCAGTGGCCGTTGATGTAAGGCGTGAGAAAAGTAAAATATGGTCGCTCATTTATGCGCCGCCTTCTTGGGTCCATTTGACAATACATAAATCCTGTAGAAAGGCATGATTGGCGTAGTCCACAATAGCGTAGTTTAGCTAACAAAGTGCTGGGAGCTAATAGCAACATTTAATCATTTTTTGAAAATGTTCAGAGTAGCGGAGGATACAACTGAGTCTGGGTGTGCGTTCTGCGGTTGGCAAACCCGAGAAAAAGTAATTCCGTCGACACTCTAAATGGCTATATTAAACATTCAATTTCAAGCAGTTACCCCTGAGCTGTGTGTTGTGGCTAAGTTTCAGCAAATGGCGGCATCCCTCGTAAGGATTACACAATATTTGGTAAGCTAATATGATATAGCGGCGCGGCATTCGATAGCTCCCGCTGAAAATTCCCAGCCACTTCAGCCTTCAGTGGTAAGAACGATGGCGCAAACCTTTCACATTATTTGTTGCTCTTCGTTTTGGTGCCTCTAACGCCTCTAGGTCGCATTTCAACCAAGCTTGGATAACGTATTCAACGTGTGGGCGCACGTAGGAATTTTATATCATTGGGAAGATTAATGGGTCAAATCTCCCGAATGCCCTTTGCAACAGGCAGGTTGCCTCTTTTCGCAGCTACATCAGCCTGTTTTGAACAGTTGTAGTCATTCTCTACGGGCATACCAAAGTCACATTCCTGGGAGCTGGTCTACAATATATGTGCCCTAAGTAAATACGTGTAGCCTTGTCTTTCGTAACTGCACAGTGCGACATTTGTCTACGTTAAATGGTGGTGCGTTTTGAACTGGCCGGTTCGACACCGTGTTAAGATCGCACTGCAGCGCTTCATGATTGTGCGGTCCTCTAAACATTTGCCATATCTTGCTATCATTAGTGACAAATAGGAAATCCGAAGCAATTAATCTCGCCAAATCGTTAATGAACACCAATAATCAACGAGGCCCAAGCACCGAACCCTGTGGTACACCAGACTCCACATCAGTTGCATCGGACAGATATTCCCGGACTCTCACCTGCAACCGAAGTTCGTGTGGAAAATTTATTACTCAATCCGGTATTAGGTCGCCAGTGCCATAGTTCCGAAGCTTGTGAAGAAGAATTCAATGGTCTAAGCCATCAAGCGCATTTGAGAAGTCCAGGTAGATGACTCCTGTTCTATCATCAACGACTTCATTCCAGCTATTACATGCACTTAATAGGTTAGTAGAAGTTGGACGCTTTTGACGGAAGGCATGTTGCTCTGAGTCTATTAAGTTGTGGCTTTCCAGATACTGCATTAGCATATCTATGATAATTGATTCTCTAACATTGGATAGCACCGGAAGTAGCGTTATTGGAAGATAGTTGGTAGGGTAAGTGCGGCTACCTCTTTTATGGATAGGAGTGATGATGCCTTGCTTCCGTACTGTTGAAATATGGTTCTCCTCTAGGCATCGCTGATATAAGACGCCCAGTGGTTTTGCTAGATCACTGGAGAACCGTGGATACGCAGGAACATCAAGTTCTTCGACACAGCTTCCGCCGTGAAGATGATGTATAAACTCTATGGTGGAGTAATAGAAACAAAGAGAATATGTGGACTGATTGCTTGGTGGAAAGTTTGGACACTGAAGCCGTAGGAGATCGGCTGCTTCCATTGCTGACCGCGTGACTAATGCTAGAATGCCGCGGTTCACCTTTCGAAGAACGTTAACGTGCCGGTACATAAGTGTGCAATTCGTGCAGAATCGCTTCATTAACTCCTGCTGATGCGTGACCTTGTCTTCGCTGATCAATTTCATACAGAAGTGTGTCACGTATCCAGTCCAGGTTTCGGCATTCGGGCAGTACTTATGAGCTCGCCATGTCAAATCCCTCAGGGACGTACATTTAGGTCAGGGCGTCCAAACTTTTTGCAAGGAGGGCCACATTTCACGAGGCATGATGTCGGGCCATATTCAGTCTGACATCAAGATAGTAATAAAAATTACACATGTATGAAAAAAGTCCAAACCTAAATTGATTATTACATGATGAGGCCGCGGGCAAGTTGAAATGTTAACGCGGGCCACATTTGGCCTGCAGGCAGGACTTTAGACACTTGTTCTGCTCCTCAGCAAGGACTTTTATTTTTACCTTGGAAGGACTTCTGTTCCGATACGTGTGCTACAAGTGTTCTACACGTCTTTGTGAACGTTCCCCAGGCAACGTCTGTGGGGCATTCGGTCAAGAAAGTCCAAGATTGATGCTTCATAAGCGTAGATAACACGTTATAGCGCGTGACTGTATGCACTTTCTAATTCTCATTTTCAGGATATTCCGCATAACATATAAAGTCAAAGAATACAGTTACATGGGCACTGCAACCCACTGGCGTGTTTGTAACTATCCCGTCGATCATGAGTTCTTCGTTAGTGACCACAAGATCCAGTATCGACGGCTTGTTATCTGTTCGAAATCTGGTGGGAGAGCTTACGTTGTTGTACAGAGGGTGGCTAGCAATTAGCTCTTGCAAGCAGACTTTAATCTGCGTACCATCGATTGCTGGTGTTTCCAAGTGGTGCACATTAACGTCTCCAACGATAAGAATGTGGGTGTAAGACTTGTTCAAAACAAACTGAAAGACTTAGTTCAATTTGCAGTTTTTTTTCCGACGTAGAGCTTAGATGGTAAATTTCGGCTAGTAGACGTGTTATTGTTCCGCAACCATAGGCGAAAATTACTCGAATCAGGAGCGCGGATTTCTGGGGGATCGAAAACTTCACATCGGAGATTTGTATCATAATAAAGGACCGCACCACCACCCCTTACAGCTCTATCTTTCCGAAGCAGCGACATACCGGGTAAGTTGATATCAGAATCGGTTATCTCAAGGCTTAACCAGATCTCTGTAATCATCACAAGGTCTCGCGGTTGTGAGTCATGGAGTTCTCTTAATTTGGCCAACTTACCTAGAAGGCCTTGAGCGTTTTCGTACATACAGGATAGTGTATTTGTTGTTAGGAATGCGCTGATGGATGTCAAATTTGTCTTTTTTTAAGCCGACCATCAGGCGGTCGGCCTTTAATAAGTTTTTGGTTTATGACTTTCAGTCAAGTTGCATGGCGTTGTTGAGCGTTCATGAACAGAACTTTAGCCCGGGCTGCACTCTGTCCTGTTGTGTGCCATGGATGCTTTTGTGTCGGTCTCTTCGCAGGACTATGCAGACAAGGACTTTACGGCATTTGCAAGTTCCATCGAATTGCCTACCACTCTTGACCGTGCGCCTGCTGCCTTTAGCCGGATCTCGGTTGGAAACCTGGCTCGAAACTTCGACCACTTATCCAATACAACTTGCGTCATTCCCTCGGAGTGTAATACTACTTTCATCTTGGACCGCATCACTTGTAATTAAGTGATGACGGAACTCTTGTCAAGCATTTCACAATAACATGGTCCAGAGAGAGTGCGTCGCTGATGTAGCACCACTGCTATCGGTCATGTGTTTGTGGATCGTGCTCAGGAGAATCCAGAAACTCGAAGACACCATGAACAAATATAGTTTTCCTGCTATTGCTATTAGGAATGCCGCGTTGGTCACTTGCTTCCTTTTTCGATCTTTCCGAGAGAGATCGGGTAATTTGCGCATTCCTGCTGAGAGCAGGACAGCCTCTGTCTCATCCGCTGAGTTGAACAGTGAAAAATGAATTTATGCGGGTTAAGAAGCGTTGCTTTACAAGTCCCGTTGGATAGTTGGTTGGATATCAACATAACAATAATGTTAATAAGGATAGTAAAATAGTTACTACTTTAAGTACGAAAATAAGGACTTATCGTTTGCTTCGCTGCAGTCCTGCGATCTTCTTAGATTCACAGCACCCACAGTTAACAACAAATAATTCCATGGTAAACTCCAGGTGTAGGATGGAGACGTAGTGTTAAGTAACAAAGTGTAAGTGGCTGAGTGCATCGTCTAACCGTCTATTAAATACTGTTATTGTTGGTGCAGAGACGACAGATTCTGGGAGAGCATTCCACAGGTGACAGACACGGATGGAAAAGAAATTTCTGCGGCACTCCAGACGACAGTACTGTTCTGCGAGTTTTAATGAGTGGCCCCTCAGGTTTGTATTGCTGCTGAGTCGCAGTAAAGCGCGGCACACATGATGTGGGTCTCGCAGAATCAAGTACGCCATAATCAGGTCGCTTCGTAGTCTGCGATAGCTTCCACTGAACAATCCTAGTCGTCGCAGCCTCTCCTGGTAGGAACGACTGTGCATTCCAATTACGTTCTTAGATGCCCGGCGTTGTGGCTGCTCCAGTGCATTAAGGTCGTGTTTCAGCCATGGATGCCAGGCTTGAATTGCGTATTCGACATGGGGGCGAACACACGCACTGAGCATTTGTCGAAATATGGAGCCGTTTGTTTGTCCAAACGCCCGCCTCAACAGCCCGACGTGTTAGTTCCCGGTCTTCGACGCCTTTTCGGATTGCCTGGAGCAACCCAAGTCATGTTGAACCAAGACACCCAAGTCACGTTCGAGAGTTGATTGTTGCAGTACATCCGTTCCGAGTCGGTATGAGTAGCTGCTCCGATGTTTGATGGAAAGCACCTTGCATTTACTGACGTTGAAATGCAATAGGTTTTGGGTGGACCATTGATACACGGTATCTAAGTCACTTTGAAGCACATGTTGATCGGTGTTCGCCTGGATCCTGCGCCAGATCCTGATATCATCGGCGAACATTAAGAATTTTGAGGCGATTCCCTATGCAAGGTCATTAATAAACACCAAAAACAAACGTGGACCTAAAACTGAGGCTTGCGGCACACCAAACTCAACTTGTGTGGGGTCCGATAAAGCGCTCCGAACTCTGACCACTAATTGCCGTTGAAGTAGAAAGTTGGCGATCCAGCTTAAAAGGGGGTCTCTGATCCCGTAATGCTGCAGCTTGGATAGTAGTATCCGATGGTCTAGACGATCGGAAGCCTTGGAAAAATCCAGGTAGATCACATCAACACCTTCTACAGCATCAGCTGCCTCGGTCCGATTAATGCGTGCAATTAGTAAATTAGTTGTACATGACCGCTGTCGACGTAAACCATGCTGTTCAGGAGTGAAGAGGTTGCAGTTTTCCAGCTAGCACACCAGTGCATCGGCAACTATGGATTCCATGACCTTGGAGAGTATAGGAAGAGTTCAGTGTTATTCGAAGCATTCGAGGTACACTAGGGTGCACTGAGGTCGGGCGACACACTACGCGTCGCAGCATTGTAAGCTCAACCCGAAAAGCAATCGCATCGCAGGCTGAACTCCACTGGTTTCGATCGTCCTGCAACTTGCTTTTTATTGTGGCAGCTTTGGACTCGGGAACATTGGTGCACATGAAAGTTAACGCAGTGTGGTTTTGTCTGGTGAGCCTTGGCTTTAATGTTGCTGCTGGTACTTAAGGCTATTTAGAAGGCACCACTGAAGTTGACGGTGAAAGCTGCGTTGCCCCACTTGTGCTCGGTACATAAAATGGGTCTACATGTGTCGCTCACAGTGTGTTTATGGAGGCATTTGATGCGTAGGTTACCTGCTTGTTATCTGTATCGGATTGTCTCCGGCCCCGAACTGTCGATGTCATGGCTGTATCTCCAGGTGAAGCGTCCATGGTTGGAGGAGTGGGATCAGGAATGCTTGGGACTTGTCCGCTTATGGGAGTGAGGTGACGCAGAGGATCTAGAGGCACAGACGCTGCAGTGCGGTTGGAGCGTTTAACTCTCCTCTTCGGTTTAGAGTCGGAGCCTACGTTGCTGGTTTAGGTGTTGACGTCGCCATATTAACGCTCGAGGGAGCGATCTTAATATTTATAAAATACGTGGTTACCTCAGTCATCTTATCGCACTTTTTAAGAGCAAAGGTAAACAGTTGACAACCGGAATGATTTAACATGTTGAACAAAACCAAAAGGTGTCTGTAAATTTGTTTGTCTCTCGCACTTCGTGTACGGTTTTGCCTATACATTGCTGACACTATGATCTAATACAAATAGAACAGGTTACCCCGAACTCAAGAACTTTACCTCAACACTCTGAGGAACAGAGGCGCCGTTGCACCATGTTTGGAATGCCGGTTGCCCTGTTATCCTCGACAGCAAGGTCCATCCGAGAAGTCTTCGTGGTACTGACGCTCAAGTTTGGTGAATGTTCCATGAGCCAGGCGTGTACATGACACACAAACACTTTGAAACATGCACACCAGTTGAGAGCTGTTCAACCTGCGCCAAAGTCAGTCAGCCGAGACAGGTGGATGTCTCATCGCCTTTCCCACTCGCGATCGCGCTGAGGCTGTCAGGTTTAGCGCTCAACCGTCTCGCGGTTGAACACACACACCCACACAAAGCGGCGGCGTGTATCGATCGACCTGCCTTACGCGATAATACAGGTGGGGCGCTGATAAGCCTCCCTAAGCGCCTCGGACGCGATGTTCAGTAGATAAGCGAAGTAAAAGCGCTGTACTTTTGTTATGCCGCAACTCTCAGTGATGGTCGCTTGGTAGTTTGTGAGTCCTCAGCCACTTCTTCCGAATGAGACCAAAATGCTTCCCCGATAATCTCCGGACTGATGTGTTTGCACAAAGTATTTGCCAAAACCGAGAACTGGAGCAAGAGTAGAATCCACGCAAGTTAGATCCAAGAGGTGGGAAGCAGTTAGTAGAGCTCGTCGAACTGATTCCACCGAGCACTCGCACAATATTTTGTGGGGGAATGAGAGTGGCCACAGAGGGAGATCTGAGCGCCGAGTTAAAATCCGGCCGTACAGCGACGCCTGCTCTGGACGAACACGCTCATGGCTCATGCGGTGCTCCACTAGACATGAGCTGAACTGCAACGGCAGCGGTGGCCAAACGTATCTAGCGTCTTTATGTTTGTTGACCTTATGGGCCAGGGTTTACAACCGTACAGTAGGTCCGAACGGACGGCTGCATTGCAAAATCTGCCCTTCAGAGTGAGGCTGGTGTCGCGTCGAAGCCACAGTTGGCGGAGATTGGCAAAAGTATCCCGGGCTTTTTCTATACGGTTTGTGATCTCATCTTCTCATCATCCGGCGGTAAGATAGCTGCCAAGATATTTAAATTTCTACACGACTTCTGGCTGATCCCCACCAAGAGTGGTTCCATGTCGATCTTGGAGGAGTTTGCATTTCGAGATCGCAAGGCATAGTTCGAAAGGACTGGCAGCCAATACTTATCTGTCCAGGGCTGCTTGGCTTATTTGGTAGCTGTCACAGCTTGGGACATTGTCTTCGGTATATTATTAGTCAAGAAGTCGCTCACCAGAAAGCAGCTCCACACTTTGTGAATCGTGTACATCGAACGCTGTTTCTATGACTCCGTCAATGGCGAAGATTAGGAAGAAAGGCGCTAGCAGCAACTTGTCTTACACAGCTGGAAGTATTGAAGGGCGGTGACAGTTTGCCATAAACCCTCACTCTGTCCCAACTATCCGCCTACAGCGCTATGACAACGTTAACGTATTATTCCGGCACCACATTCCCGAACAGACAGTCCCAAAGGGCACATCGACCCACCGAATGGAATGCACCATTGGTGTCGCGAAAACGGTGGATCAACAATAAATATAGAGTTGCTCCAAGAATTGACCTAAAGTAAAGATGTGGTCGATGCAGCCTCGACTTCGACGAAACTCGGCCTGTTCCTCGCGAACCTGACTTTCACGAGTGCCAGTCAGTTTGTGGAGGTCGAACGACGCAAATAATTTAAAGGCAGTCGAAATCAGACTAATCCCTCTAGGACTGCCGAATTCGGAACGGGAGCCTCCCTTGAAAATTGGGTTTTTGATGGAGCGGCACCAGTCTGTGGAGACAGTTCTCTGCTCATCTAAATCATCTAAAAAAGCAGGTCCCCTGTATTTGAAGGGGGCTGGGGGAATTCTGTCTGCATCTGCGGCTTTATTCAATTTCAACAGTCCGATATGATGTTCGATTTCTGCTCGTGAGGGCGGATCCACTGGGACAGCCCAAAGAGTAGGGCGATCAATGGCCCGTGGAGAAGCTGGCAGCTCTGATTGCTTGAACTCCTTCTCAGTATTAGGTCAATGCTCCAAGAGCTTTGACAAACTGTGGGTCTGCTGGCCACTCTCGTCGCGTATCGTCTCATTAACCCCAGATCTCCTGCTGCCCGTTTCCCGTATCAGACGGAATAACTTCCGATGGTTATCAAAGGCAGCAGCTGTTTCCATCTCTGATGCGCGATAAGACCACATGCCACATGAAGACATGCCTGCTGCTAGTAACGTCTGAGGAATATGCGACCAGTGCTCTTCAATGGTGTTCAAGGGGCGCTTACTAAACCCGGATGCCAGCGGCTCCTGTGTTCAACTGCTGAACTAAAAATTAACGACTACGTCACGATGTATATGTTTACTCTTAATCCGATGCTATGTTCAAAAAGTATGACTTCAGCTTTAATATTTCCCATTGCAATACGCAATTGTTCTCCATGAGAACTTGGTTTCGTCCGTACATGAAGCTCTCCGTCTGGACACCATGAATTATTCTTTGCTCATTCAGGGCTTTGAACTGTATAATCATGGATGTTAACAACACTATCTGTATTGCTGCCTGCAAATATTATATGAAACAATTTTTAAAATTTGATCCTGCCGAAAAGCGCATGCCTCGTAAATCCTAGATTACACTTTGTTATTATCATATTGTTATTACCAACATCCTCCTACCCGCGATAGTTTTTGCAGTCACTACACAACGACAACTCGGAGCCTAAAACGACTAACTGGATCCCACACTGAAGCCTAGGTTCAGCGCATTTCTGACTTGGAAGTACAAATACCATCTATTAATCATGTGCTGGACTCCTTAAATCTTGTTTGCTGTGCCAAGCTCTTCAACTCTCTTCGGGCTTTATTGCTGAAGGCACGCTCCACAGCGACAGGGCGGTTTCTGAGGTCCAACTCACCGGAATTATTCAACGATCAAATGCTGATAGAACCTGAGTGGTACATATTAAATCTATTTACTCTCATTAAGTCGCCCCCAGCTTGAAGCCCTATCAGTAGGATTCACTTTCTCGCTTCCACTGAATAAATGTGATGGAAGAGGGGTCGAAGCTCAGTTTGAAATTTGTACGAAAAGCTCTCCAGTTTACCACTGACCAGTGTGGATGCAAGCGTTTGGTTTAGGGTTAGGATGGCAGATGAAATCTGCGTTAGTGAGACCGAGAATTGCTTTATTCTAGCGCGAAGGATCACTGGGAATCCTTAATGCAATCTCTACAAATGATACTGAGACACCAGATAAGGGATCAGGGGTAGTATTAATAGAAAATGCAAACAGTCCTCGCAGACTATTCGCTTCGTTTGTGATGTGGCAGACCGTGACAAAATCGCACAAGTAGAGAAGCCAATAATCCGTAAATTAAAGAAGCTAATGATGACAGGGTTGATGAACGTAAACAGTGATACTGCTGCGCCTTCAAGGAGTTTGATTTCCTCATACCTATGGCCCCCTGAAAACTCACAAGGTCTCCTCCCACAACCAATCGTTTCAGTGTTAGACACACCGTATCAAATGTTGGCCAAACGAATCAAGCCTATCCGGAGGGATCTAACCGCCTACAGCCTCAAAGATACGAGTTTGTTGTCAGAATACGGAATTTAAACGCAGAGTGGAAGCAAATGATCTCGCTTTAATGTATGCTCACTATTCACCAATGTCCCCTTGGAAGAAACCTTGGGAGTATTAGTCAGACATGTTGACAAAGTGGGGTTCCCAGCGCCCTAACTCCAATCGTTAATCTAGTTATAAGACAAAGATATTCAATTTCGATTCAACGAAAACCTTTATCGCTAGGTTGATGGTTTAGCTGTGGGTAGTTGTGGCGGGCACGTCAGATAACCCCGCAAAGTGCGTCACAAAACCGTGCGTGGGTTGCGAGACGCAGAGTTCAATTCCTGCCCACAATGTACCAGGATCCAGCCACACGGCGTCAGGGCACAACTGGGCTAAAGGCAACAATGTTCTTTCGAAAATCGCACACCCCATGTGGTGAGTCATTTCACCCGCAAAATGAAGCATTGTGCCTACTGCGATTCGGCCTTTGTGGCTCGTAAAACAACGCAGAAGTCCGCTTCGTCTTCCCTTGTCTCCTCTTGCGGTTGGTTGGAAACCGTGTGGTCACGTGATCGTGTGCACCGCCCTAACCATGTGTTTGGTGTGCATCTGTCTCGCGTTTACATAGTCTATAGTCCCGCGGTGGTGTGCGTATAGTCGTCCGTTTTCGAGAACGCAGCGTGTCACCCGAATTCGCGCGTGGGTAGGGACGGTGCTCAAGTTAGCTTAACTTTCGTCCAAGCCAACACCACCAGGTCTGCGCAAATCTGTTAGTGTAGTGTGCAATAATCCAGGGGGACACGAAAGATTGTCAATGGCTGAAAAACGCAGGGAAGAACTGCTTCCGACGGCAACAAGCGTTACAGGGCCCACAGCACACGAATAAAGTCAGGGCAAAACATAGTGTGCACACAGCAGCGTGCAATTGGAAAAAGTCCCGAATTCAGGTTATTCAAACAAAAAGGGTTAACTGTACACAAACCGGAATAGGAAGTACAACTAATAATTATTATTGTTTTTTAAAGTCATTGTCATCTTCTGATAAACAGCCCAAATTTCTTGATTGATTGTCAGGCCGCCGATCTGAAAGGAAAAGAGAAAAGGTCAAAAAGAGTTAGATCATTGGCACTACACCATCCCTCTCTACGAGAGGCGTCGTCCTCGCCGCCCTAATTAGTAATCGATACCTGGGGCTCTGTGGTCGTTACTTCCACTTCTGTTAACGCATCTGGTGGGTATGTGTCTGTTACCGGACGCTGGGACGATTGAATTGGACAACAATTGAACGGTCGGTGTCTTCACCTTGTCTGTAGATTCGACAGGTAGAATCAGTATATACTTCCTCGACCACGAATAGAGCAGACCACTCCTTGTGCAGATTCGCCGGAACGCCCTGAGATGGATTCGGAGTATGGAGGTAGACTCGTTGCCCAGCCGTGCACTTGCTTGTCATAGTAATCCTTTTGACATCGACCGGCAGCTCCTAAGTGCTCTCGCGCGAGTGAATAAGCTTTGGTCAGGTCCGGACGTAGACGAAGGGCATAGTCTGTGGCAAGGAGCGAATCAGCAGTCGCGGTTGACACAGTTAAATCAATCGGCAATCTCAGTTCGCGTCCAGCTACCATGAAGTGCGGAGTGTTATCAGTAGATGAGTGAAAGTTGGACCGATAGGACAGGAGGCACTGTGGAAGTGCAATATCCCAATCGCGGCTGTGGTGTTTCTCTGTGAACGCTTTTAAAAGAGCATTCTGCGATCGATTTATTCACTACTTGTCCATTGCCCTGGGTATGGTAGGCTGTTGTCCGAGTCTTTTGAATGCCTAGTATTCGGCAGCGTTCAGACACTACTAAGCTTTCGAAATTCGAACCACGATCTGAAAGAAGTTACTCGGGTGCCCCCCCACCGTGAAATCCAGTGGTCAAACACAAGCTGAGCTGTGGATTTGGCCTCAAGGTACGAGGTTTGTATTGCCTCGCACCATTTGGTGAAATAATCGACCAAAACAAGTATATACCGATTCCCTCGAGGCGTTTCAGGCAGGGGATCCAAGGACGTCCACGTTTACGGTTTTGTTGGGATATCCACTCACCATGGAATGCAGGGGGGCCGTGTTCATCGTTTGTGGTTACTTAAAGCGGATGCACTCATAGCGCGCGTTTCAGAAGTTCGCAATATCTCGGCGCTGTTGAGGCCACCAAAAATGCAAGCCTGCTGCTTGCTCCACTTTCCGTTGTCTCGCATGCCCCAACCCCCTATGTAGCTGTTCGAGTATCCGTTGCACCATGGACTGTGGAACGATAAGTCTGCTAGGGTAATTCGGACCAAACTGGTAGCACATGACACCATCCAATAGCCGAATTTTCGACCACAGAGACCACAAGCAGTGCGCTTCCCAGCTAGATCCAGCCATTTCTGTTTTCGTAGGCTTCACACTCCCCTGTCGTAGGCGCTCATAAATCAACTTGGTCTCTGGGTCTGTACTGTGAGCTGATGCCCAATCTGTTGAATCCGAATGGTTCAGAGGCACAACGGCAACGTTCGAGGTTGAACACGATGGACAATCCCCATGTGCCCCAGACGGCCGGCGAGACAGGGCGTCTGCATTTCTGTGTTGCTTCCTGGGACCATGTTGACATTCAAAGTCGAAGCCTTGCAGTTGTTCTTGCCAACGCACAACTTGCCCTTCGGGTTCGCGAAATTCCCGCAACCACCGGAGCGCCTGATAATCAGTACGAACTATAAAGTCTTGACCCAACAAGAAACATCAGAAATGTTTAACGAAGGAGAGCAGAGAAAGCATTTCCTTCCTAGTAGTGCAATAGTTTCGCACTGCTTTTGTCAACTTGCGAGTGGCGTAAGCGACAACCCGTTCCGTACCATCCCCAGAGATCTGTGATAACACAGCTCCGATACCAACCTCACTAGCATCAGTGTCCAAACTGAATGGGGCGACTTGCGGTGACACATCCGGGAAGACAAGGACTGGGGCGCTGACCAAAGCATGACGTAACTCATCAAAAGATTCCTGACACTGCGGGCTCCAGTAGAAAGGCCGACCCTTCTCCGTGCGTCGGTGCAAGGGTGCTGCCATATTCGCATAGTTTTTCACGAAGCATCTATAGTAAGAAGCCAGACTCGGAAAGCTCAGAGCGTCTTCCACAGACTAGGGAATAGGCCAACTTAAGATATCCTGTACTTTCGAAGGGTCGCTCCGGATCCCACAATCGCTGATCACGTGACCTAGATATTTAACCTCTCTCTTCTGTAACTTCAACTTCAATCCTTCGAAACTAAGGCACTGCAGCACTATTTCTAGATTCGTGAGATGTTCATCGGAAGTACGTCCATGAACTACGACATTATGCTGGTATACAGTACATTTGCTTGGCTGCAGATCTCTGAGTACAATGTGCATCAATTGCTGTAAGGTCGCTGGTGTATTAGTCAACCCAAACGGCATGGTCTGAAACTCATATAGCCCTGTGGGTATAACGAAGTCAGTTTTTTCAATGTCCATAGGGTGTATTTCGACTTGCCAATAACCTGAGGCGAGGTCCAAAGTAGAGAACCAGGTGGCGCCATGCAAGGATTCCAGGGTGTCGTCAGTGCGAGGTAGCGGGGAACAATCTTTCCGTGTAATATCATTAAGCTTCCTATAGTCCACACAGATGCGCAGTGTTCCATCCTTCTTTTTGACTAATACAATAGGGGCAGCCCAGGGAGATCCCGAAGGACGTAAGATAATCTCTTTTAACATCTGACCCACCACTTTCTGCAATTCCTGTCTATACACGGGTGGGACACGCCTGGGCCCTTGCCGTATTGGTGGAGCATCCCCAGTTTCAATCCGATGCTTAAGTACGCTTGTTCTACCCAAAGATGTACCTTTCCGCGCGAACGCGTGCTTGTGTGAACGCAGTAAATTCTCCAGGCGTTTCTGAGCTTCAGCGTCGACAGTAGGGCTAACAGACGAAAGCAATTCCTATATCTCACCTTCAACATCCACGGTGCTAGCACCCAGAGTAAAAATTTTTTCACGTGGCCATTACTAGATTTGAAGTTTTAGAGGTTGCCACGTAATGTCTAAATTCCGGAGACTAGATCGATGACGCATGCATACCGACTTAAGAAGTCAACCCCCAGTATCGCGTCCCCTTGAATTTGATCGGCTATGTAAAACTCATGAGAAAGAAGCTCTTGACCTACAAGCAAATCCATGGAAGCAACACCATGAGTAAACAGAACCATCCCATTTGCCCCTCTGATCTGACGCCCGGGACTAGTGACTACTGTGGAGGATAAGGAACAGGATTTTACAAGGCTACATACTGCACCGGTGTCAATGAGGGCATACAATCGCCGATTATTGATTGCTACCTCCACAGTTGGGGATTCACAGAACTTAGAAGACACCAAAGATACACAAGGAAGTTCTGACTCACCGTCAATGAATCGCACTCCCGGTGATTGTTCGCGCCTTCGGAAATTGTGGATGCGTCGTACTGGCTTCTCATAGGGTGAATTCTGGCACTTGAGACAATGACGACTGTAAGTATGTGAACTTAGGCCGTGAGGCGGTTCATTCCGGTTCATCGTCGGCGGCCCACAACTAATAGCCACCAGCTTGTCAACCTCCTTCGGACGCCTATCGCGGATCACCTCTTCTTCGCGTGCAAGCCACGCCGCGGTTGCTAGGTCTCTCGGCGGCTCTCGTATAAAAAGCTCCGAAGTGCGATCGTCGTTGATGCCTTCAATACACCGCTCTAAGATGAAGGTCTCCCTTTCTGTTACTGATTTCCCTGGAAAAGCCTTGGCCGATAGCACGCGAAGGTCCTACAAAAAGGCATCGGCCGACTCTGTCACTCGACGAAACCTCTTCCAAAAGATGCATCGAGTAGCTGACTCGTGCTCTTTGTCTGGAAAAATGGCCTATAATTGATCCCAAATTTCTCTGACAGAAGCCTCCGGACGAATAGCAGTAGATAACCAAATCTGAACTCGGTCACTGAAGGAATTCATTATAACCGAGGACTTGTGTTCTTCTGGGACGCAAGCAAGTGATATTTCCATGCGACGACGTCAGTTGCATAAGTTTGTGTCAACATCAAAAACAGATGGGAGACGAAGGGACAATCGCCCAAGGTCCAGTTCTGAAGGTGGCTGTCCACAATTTGATGAATGTGCAGCAGAAAAACCCTGTTCTTCGTTCTTCGGTTTATTTGCGTGGGATGCCATGACGATATCCCCTCTCACCAATTATGTAGTGTGCAATAATCCAGGGGGACACGAAATATCGTCAATGGCTGAAAAACGCAGGGAAGTACTGAATCCGAAGGCAACAAGTGTTAAAGATGCCACAGCACGCGAACAAAGTCAGGATAAAACACAGCGTGCACACAGCAGCGTGTAATTGGCAAAAGTCCAAAATTCAGGTTATTCAAACAAAAAGTGTTAACTGTACACAAACCGGAATAGGCAGTGCAACAATAGTAATTATTATTGTTTTTTAAAGTCATGGTCATCTTCTGATAAACAGCCGCCGATCTGAAAGGAAAAGAGAGAAGGTCAAAATGAGTTAGATCAATAGCCCTACAACAGTAGTCCACTGAAACAAATTCTAGCTGACATCTTTATGGGTCACTTGGAAGATGCCAAGGTACGTCCTTATACACAGTCGAACCCGCTTTATTGCCCATCCGGTTTATAACCCACCTCGCTTTATTGCCCAGATTTTCAAAATACAAATTCTTTTCTCATAAATATGTTAAAATTTCACCATCTAATTGCCCATTGTCTTGTTTTTCCCACCGCTTAATTGTCCAACATGGGCTGTGTTCTTGTCGATTCGTCAATTTTACGCCCTCACTCTGACTATCTTTTATTACGATTACCCCAAAGCTAGTCCGATCGAGTCAAGAACAACAAGGACGTCGCGGCGTTATTGACAGATCAGAAAAGGTTACCTACGTCATTCACTACACGAGCATGCTAAATGTACAGACGGCTGTGGGCAAACTCTCGGTCCTATTCAAAACCCGAGAGCTGAGCAAAGTCGGGTAATCTTTCCGCTCCACGTTTGTCAGTACTCTATTGGTTACACACAAGTATGGCCAGTAACAGAAAGAATTTGTCCTTGACAGAAAAGTTGAACGTTTCGGACAAAATTAAACTTATGCACCAGGAACCTCGCAGGCCAAGTTGTTGCGTGATTTACACATTTCTCGTCATCTCCTAGCTAGGTTGATTGCCAGCGAAAAAGAACTCCCGTAGAATGTGTCACACGGCACTGTAAACTCTCAGAAAATGAAGCGATGTGGAAAGGCTGAAAACGTTGAAACTGCGTTGTAAGACCGGATGATCTCGTTTCGTGAGCACAACCAAACAGTTACAGGCCCGCTTCTGAAGAAATGTCAGGAGAACTCGGGGTTAGACTTGGAAAAACCTTTGCTGCCACCGAAGGATAGTTGCGAAGGTGAAAGAATAGAAACCAAATCATATGTAAACGTGAGCATGACGAGAAGAGTTCCGCAGACAGAGCAATCTGCGAAAATTGACTGAAAGATCGGCTGCCTGAAATTTTAAATACATTTGGTGATGACAACGTATACAATGCAGATGAAAGTGGTCTTTTTATCGAGCAACTCCAGATGGCACTTTATGTTCCTCTGCTGACAACCTCCGCGGATGGAATGAAGCCATGAATATGATTACTCTCTTATACTGAGCGAATATATCAGCCACGGATAAAAGAAAACTGGTTTTGACTGGAAAAAGTAAGAGACCACGTTTTAATGGCTTGAACGTGGACACACATCTCGTAACTTACAGAGCTAACGAAAACGTGTGGATGACGGAAGAACTTTTCACTGAGTGGGTCCTCGAAAGGAACAAGGAGTTAGGCCAAGTTGGCAAAAAAGGTTGATGCTCTTGGATAATCCCACCATGCATCCACAGGTAGAAGGCCTGAAAACCTTCAACTGGAATTTTTGCCGACAAACACAACCAGCATTCTTCAACCCAAAGACCAAGATGTGATTGTGAATCTGAAAATCCGTTACGGAAAGAAACTTGTGACCGAACTTTTTATCACATCGAAAACAACGCGTTATCTGGCTCATTTTCAGCGGTGGATGTCAGCGCCAAGATTTCTACACTCGGTACAGTTCAGTTCGTTTTAAAAAGTGGAAGACATGTTACCAGTACAACAATAAAAGCTTGATTTTGGCATGCTGGTTTCCGTCTACTGGTGTTCGATGCACTTTCTGATGACGCCGTCATGGCTGCGGACGAGATCGGCGCTTGCACAATCCCAGTCATTGGTGCAGAAGAATTCGTCGCCATTGACAACGATGTGGAATGTACCACAGACCTGACAACTGTTGAAGATGAAATTGTCAGTAACGTACTAACTATAACAGGAAGAAGGCAGCTACTCAGAGGATGACGAGACATTTGGTTGTGTTCTCATCAAAAATATACAGTAACGCCAGTTTCTCTAGCTATATTGCTTAGATGCTTTATGTCATCATTTTTAAACTATGGGTCATGCTTTTCTGAATAAACATCTTTTGTAGGCTTTAGTTACTAGTACGTATTTTATCCTTCTTAGCACATCACAATCCAAGTGATATACTGTACAATAATTTAATGGTTGCTTCTCTTTTGGAAAAAATGACATCGGTTAATTGCCCACTCCGCTTTATTGCCCACTTGAAATATCCCAATGATGTGCAATAAAGCGGGTCCGAATGTATAAAATGCGCACTTCTATAGCCGCCATGTGGACGACACATTTGTCGTCGTGGACACTGCTACTAAAACGACGCAATTACTACAAATGACGGACAAGGGCTATTCCACAATTAAATTTATGCTTGAAAACCAATCCGATAGCAGCTACCACTTCTTAGATGTTGGCCTGTAGTGGAACGCAGAGGCTACACTCACGATCTATATACAATAAACTAAGATTGACAGCAAAATATCTCAGTCTTGTTAGTTTCTGTCCAACAAACTACAAACGAGCTTTAGCCCATATCATGTTCGTCAGAACTCGGCAAATTTGTCCCCCACCCCTGAAAACGATCGAAAGTGAACTTCAGCGTGCCACCTGGACTTTATGGGAGAACGGATGTCCCGAGGGATTTGTCGCACGACACGTGAACGACACGAGAAACCAGTGACTGATGTCTCTGAGAAAAATGTGTTCAGTACGCTACCATTTAAAAGGGACTACTTTGACAGATGTTGATATCGTCTAAGTCAGTCTATTGGGAAATGTTACAATGCAGCCGAACTGGTGATAGTGCAGGAAAAAATAGACTGATATGCGAATCCTACCTAGACAGACCAGATGTTCAGATTACCGTTTCATGGATCTATCTGTTTCACTGTACTTGCGGTAGGGAGTGTGTTGGCCGAACTGAGAGGGCTGTCTGCACATCTCGCAAGCACATTCCTTCTAACATGGCTGCAATGGGTCCCAAGCTACTCATCAGCTCGATTGCTCGCCACATACTTCATTGTTCGGTGTGTCAAAACCCATGCGAATCGTTCAGGGTAATTGACAAACAGTTGCTTCGGTTTGCCGAGGCTTCGGCGATCCGGCGGTTGAAACAAAGTGTGTGCACACAGACAGATTTTGTAGCAAGCCTCGCCATACCTTGGTGAGATCAGTGTTCTTTTCCCTCTAGCCGGTATGTGTGTGAGCTTAGTGACCTTTGACCGCCTTTAACTTTGGCCATTTAACTTCACGTTGGATGTCCTTGTGTACAACTTCGTCTTTCCACAACTTGTATGTAAACGGCTGATGAGAATACTTAAAATAGCCGGATTCAGTTTATTCTGTTGAAATGGGCTTCCTTCTTGCGCTTCTGAAATTTGCGACGCGAAACTTTTGCTTGAAAATTTCCGTACTGCTGAGTAACGTGCTACGAATACATTTTTCTGTATTCCCCACTGTATACTTTCCGTGCAGAAGCATACATTTTCTGATCCTCAAGTAGTGCGCACCGCACTCCCGAAACTTCAGCTCACAACGAGCTGAATCTTATAGTGTGCATCAATTCGTTAAGGAGCATTGTACTGCTCTTGACCATTCTTTAACCTAAGTGGGTCGACGCGCCGTATGTGACATCTAGTTTGAACAACTATTCGCTCATAATACCACTACAAACGATCCAGTAATAATGAATCTCCGTTGTGTTTCTGACTATGCATGTTTGAGCAGTGCTCTAAAAGTATCCGAAGACGATGCACGTAAAGCTCTAATTTGGCTCTGGGTAAACTTATTGACTTGCCGAGTAGGCCCGAGTTACATATTGCCCTCGATATTTGCCTTTGAACATCAGCTAAGAACTTTCGTATATCGGCTCATCTCACTCCGAGGACACGAATGGAGGTGCTTGTAAGAAATCACTCCCCATTGGGAGCAAAGCCACCTAATGGGATAGTGAATCTACGGCAGCAGCTGAGCAGCTTCTGTGTGAAGAAACCGAGTAGTCATTCCCTAGTCCAAAACTGGCAGGAATGTGTACCCGTTTGGATGCTACTAATAATTGCTTACAAAGTTCCATGTGAGGATGCACAAACGGTCTTCATATCATCAGAAATAATGAATGGCTTCCGGTATTACATTGCATTGAATGTATCTGTTGTGCAGACGAGGAACAGCGTGGGACCAAAGACACCGCCTTTCAGAACTTCACTTATTATTGCGTGTCCTTTGGACTGCTGTTCATCCAGCAAAACTGTTTGTAGGCGTCCCCCAAGATAGATTCAAGCTCAATCGTATGTGGGTCCCATTACTGACGATCTGAGTCTTTAAAAGGCCAGCTTATGTGGTACACAGTAGAAAGCATATCTAGAGGAATCATCAGTACCACATTTCTGACATTTACAACCGAAGTGGTACTCAAGAAAACCTAATTGGCAAGTGTTACACGAGCGATTATTCATAAAGCCAAGCTGTTGCACGATACTTAGGTTCTACCTGAAGAAAACAACTCGGTGAATTTTGCTACTTTCCAAGTATTTTGAATAAAATGAAATTGCGGCTGATGGGACGGCGAGCATCCACGTTGTCTCATATCTCGTTTTTGTGTCACGGAATGATGGGGAAATGTTACACTAGGTTGGAACTTACTCCCATGTTAGGGAACAAAAGAATAATTAAAGAAGATGGAATGTTATTGCTCCCATATGTAATAGGGATATGCAGCATTTATTCACAAGCGAAGTAATCTTAAAGTGGCTTCAACCTCTGGGAGTGTGTTAACCGCCACTGAACGTGTAAAAATCCGTCCTACTCACCGAGTTGATAGGAGGGAAATCTAGCTTCTTAATGCGAAGACAGATTATTCGCTGAACACCTGGCATGGGGAGAGCGGATCGGTCTATTGTCTATCGAAGGTGCGTCTCTAGAATTCTGTCGATTAGCATTGCAGATCGCTGTGAATTGAAATGCGTTTGCATAAAACGATAGTTCGTTACCGAGTGAAGTGGTCAGAGGTGGGCGTTGGGTCTGGGTTACTGACACCGTTGTGAACGCCACCTTGTAAAGAAGGATGTTCTAAAAGCCCGCGAGCTGATGTATATCTTGTATGTCGATGGAAGGGCTATTGTTTATTCGACTTAAACCTGTACTCTTGTTTAAGGAATTCACGTTGTCGAAGGGTACGTGTTGTAGGAGGCAGGTAAAAGGTTGTCGTATTTTTGTTACTCGGCGCTCAGTGCTGTGTGCACAATAGTATTGGCAATGTGCCAATCTCTTCTAGTAGCTCTTCACCGCCACAACATCGTGGTCGCACCGTTCTGATCAAGGGTGACGACATTGGCGCTAATAACAGAGTACACTGCACTATTTGTAATTCACACAGCTAGAAAATGGAAGCGTCGCTGTCACGATCAAGCGACCATAGTACAATGACAGGATAACCGGTGGGTAGCAGCTTCCTTTCGCTTTTCGCTGTCTAAGCTTACAGTACACCTATCAGCTTGCACACATGGAATTCGCACCACGTCTAGCATCGTTTGGAGAGATTCGAAGACATCATTTTGTAAGGTAGAATGTGCCAACTCTTCATAGTACACCGACCATCATTTTCAAATCTAACAACATCGCCATTTACCTCTTACACAGCGGACATCTCCGTCATCGGTGGATTGGCATTCATCTAGGCTATGCTCATGTTACCACAACTTACTCAGTTTCATGTAGCTTAAAAAGTCATCCTCTATTCATTGATAATGAATTACCAGGTGTTTGGGGTTACAGGATTGAAAGTCTTGCTGAGGAATTAGGCGGCTCGCGCCATTATCTACAGATAGGTCTTTCCCGAAATCAGGCGCGACACAGAAGTATTGAGCTGAGGTTATCCTAGTTCTCAGTCCCTGTGCCTCCACCAGAAATTACGCACAATCCTCCGTTAAATAAACCAATAAGCGGTATATTTCTCGTTAGTGCGAGGCACAGTCCAACCGTGTGGTCTGATCAATATGTGCAGACTTTCAAGCAAACTGACTGGTTAACAACCTCTTCGTTTTCAGAGGCGAAAGATGCACAGACGCTCCGATGCCTGAACATTTCGGTGCAGCTAGAATGATGGTGAGTCGATCTGTCTCGCGCGAATTGACAAAGGTAGATTTTCGCCCTCGCGAATACCGAGCAGCGGTCGACTCATAGACGATTAGGGTAATGTTATCCCGATTTAGCTCATAATCAGGGGTTACCACGAACGAACCCAGACTTGCAAGTGGGCAACGCATGATGTATCTATGTGCTTTATCAGTACAGTATATACAGCAATTTTCCAGAAGTACATAGATGAATTTAAGCTAGTGATTACCATCGTTCACCAGTTTGCTTGACGTGACTACGCAGGGGGCACAATACGAATGCTTGGTTGGTCAATTCTAACCTAGTGGTGATGATCAGCATTTCTCTGACAGAGTGAAGTTGATGTTTTGTCTGCTGCATTACAGCCTGCATTAAATCATTGCCTCCATTAGTTTTCAATTCGCTATCGTTTCCCTCCTAGTATAGCCTGATAACACTCATCTCTTGGCTGCTTCTAACTGCCGGTATTTCTGTTTATTTTATAGTGTTAAACCTTCGGTGTCAGCTTGGTCTGATCACTGCACCTAAATGATCCAACTGTTAGGAAACGTGCAGGTTGCACAAATCGCTATTCTAGGTGGTGCTTTAGATCTGTTTGACACCTGCTTCACGTGCGTAGGTTTTATCTGGTATCATGTGAATGAGTTGTCGAAGTCAGTAAACGCCCATGGATGCTAATGATGAGTTCACTAATTATTAGCCTGTTAGATCCGACGTAGCAAGTGGGAGAGCAACCTTCACCGAATTTTTCTGAAAATTCTGACCACTAGTTTATGTGAACACTACACACCTTTCCCTCAAGTATTCGATTCTTCCTTTAAGGTGCATTTGGTAACTTCAGTTTAATCAAATGTAAACTCATGGTGGCGTAACTTTCACGTTCCATAAATCCTTTGGATATGTTAATATATCGCAGGCTGGAACACCTGCCGTAGAGAAATCACCAGCTGATTATCGAAACCAAGCTTATCTAAAAATCAACGGTGCTGTCGTTTCTCCTC